>CM035425.1:176919607-177277107 GCA_020310875.1 Ceratopteris richardii | reverse complement strand
TCTTCGAAATCTAAGCAATTTTGTAGGATCAAGTGTTTCGAGTTTTTGGATTACCTTTTTTGCAATAGTAGCACCATCTTGTTTTCTCTTGAAAATCCGATCCATAAGTTTATGGAAAAAATGTCCAAAGGGTCCAGCGTATGCAAATCCATAAAGCTGAAAAAAGTCGATGAAACTAAGAATGCTTATGAAGAAGCAAAACCTCGCACGATGGTAATAAATGATCTTTCAGAAGGCCATCTTATCCTTGTTTTTCTTGCATAAACGCATCCATACCATCATAAAAAAGAAGAAAAACAACTCCCCAAAGAAAAGTGAGGCCTCATCGCGGAGATCAACTTGATTCTTACTTCTTCTCGAAATCAGTTCATTCTCGTATGTGTGAAATTTCGCTTGAAAATAAAAGGGTGGGAAAAATGTGCCGGATGCGAGGAGCAAAGCGATGGATCGAGACATAAAACATGCACTTTGCACCCAGATATATGCACTCATGCAACAAGGTTAGCTGAGAAGGTTCCTGACCAATCTGGACCCAACGACACTGGCTAAAGTCCATCCAAACAGCAACATGCATAATTATTACATGAACAGAATTAAGATGACCCGGATACGATCTCTATACGCTCGCAAACTATGAGCGACTTATAACAGTAAATAAAAACCAGGATTTCGTTTCGGACCAACTCACGAAGACAAGAGCAATCCTTCTGTAATCTAATCTCTTAGCTCCACCAATTTTTTGAGCGATCGTTTGGCTACAACCTGCTATACACCCAGCAGTAATTGCCTGGAAAAAGAGTACAAAAATTAGACATGGAATCGAGAACCACAAGAAGAGAGTAAGATACAGGAAAGGAAGAAAGACGTGGAGATAGACCTTAGTGCGAAGGGGATGGTCCCTAAGAGCTAACAAGTATTTGCGGCCTGCATCGTTGACGAGTCCCCCCATGGCTGTAACACACGCAGGGATCGTTAATAGAGTTTAAACTGATACAACACTCCCTCGTGCAGACCAGCAGACCGCCATCCCGACTCCCACGCTACAGATTTTCTTCAAAACAGAGAACACATGTATCGCGTTACGTAGAAATCCAGATCGCAATTGGAAAATTTCGCAACTAAGAAGATCAGTAAAGACAAAAACAATATGGTCAAGGTCTTATTTCGATGATTTTCACGGTTGTCATCAATAGCCATAGTCCTATAATACTACCGTATAGCAAGGCGAACGTACGGTTTTCAATAAAATTAATAATAATACACCACGTTTGTTAGCTATCGATTGAGATTTATTTAAGGAAGTTGGCAGAGCCTATTATTCTTTTAGACTTTAATTAATAGAAATTACAATTGTACAAGTGAAAGAGCTTAGCATTCATGGGATCTTCTATATCTCATAAAGGAAAGGTTGCTTATAGAATTCTTGAGAATTTTACGAAGAAGGTTGATAATGCTCACGTCCCTCTTATGTAGGGCCCACTTAGCCGCGTTGGTTGGGGGTGACCGAGCCTGGTTAGGAAGAACACTCTATGATGTCTAAACGGAAAGGGCTTTTTACAATTGGAAATTCTTTTGCCTAAAAATAAAAGAGATTTTTCGATCGACCATTCTTTAGAAGGGCTTCGAAAGTTGGCAGCACACCTCTCTTTCTATATTTTCAATAGAGTCTCCCCTCTTATAGCATTCCATAGTGAACATCCGATTGCTTCACCTAGTAAAGCTTGCTTCGAGTTGATTTATCCCTATAACAACATGATTCTCTCAAGGGCCTATCAAATCAATATTGATTTGGGGCACGAATAGAAGAGGTGTCCCAAGTCTTCCATGCCACGAAGGTATCGTTTGCACCACAAGGGGACCCTGAAAATTATTGGAGTTTGAGGTCTGCGAAAGCACGCAAACAGCACAAGGAAGAAGAAGAAGCTTGGAGCACAACACACACTACCGAATGTATTACCAAGAGAATGTACAAATATAAGTAACATGTTAGGGCTATAGGCATATATACAAGCCAGGGGGGGAACCTCCTAAAGAGGGAAAAAAGTGTCATGGCGGTCCTAGAATGTTCAAACACATCACTACTTAAATATTTCAACAAGTCCTCCTTGAGAGTGATGCGATAAACGAGGAGTTGGCACTCATGACAGAAGTAATCCTCAACCATGGCTTTCGGGGCAAGTGGTTAGCCCATCATACTCCTAGCCGGTAGGTCATGAGCTCAATTCCCATAACTAGTATCAGAGCTTAGGAAATAGGCTTGGACAAAGTGAATGGAAGGCGCACACATCACTTTCAAAGGTGAGCCGAATGAAGATTAGAGTGTATCTCCCAATCTGTAGGTCCGATTTAGAGATGTATAGTACCGTTGGAAAGCTCTCGGAACGAGATTTCAAAATAAAGCACTAGATTGAGGATCCAAGATATCTAGCATGGGTTAGAACTAGGTACAAGATACTAAAGTTGAGAACAAGGTGCTCAAGAGACCAAGGTTGCAAACAAGGCAAGTTCGTAGGCAAGTGACCAAGAAATGGAAAGGCAAGGTTCAAGAGACTAAGGTTGAGAGCAAGGGTTCAAGAGACCAAGGTTGAGAACAAGAAGGTTCAAGAGACTATGCAAGGGTGAGGACATGAATTCAAGGGGAGATCAAGGATTAATCATTGAGGATAATGATCTTTAGAAGGGGAAGAGAGTGTTAGACTCAAGAAATGATAGGCAAGAGATGGTTGAACCACACCCTAAGAGGGAGGATTAGGAAGTAATCCTCAACCATGGCTTTTGGGGCAAGTGGTTAACCCACCATACTCATAGTCGGTAGGTCATGAGTTCAATCCCCACATCCTTAGTACATGAAAGTAATGGTTGAATTGCATCTTCCTCAAAAACAACATCACGGCTAACCAAAATGTGTTTAATATGTGGATGATATAGACGATAGCCTTTGCTTTCAAAATTATACCCGACAAAAATACATTTCACTGCTTTATCATCTAAGTTCTTGTGTTGTTGTTCATGCACTAATGCATATGCCAGACAATAAAAAAAATGCAGGTGAGCAACAAATGGCTTATGACCATGTCAAGACTCATATGGAGTGATAGATTGCAATGCTTTAGTGGGACATCTATTAACTACTGTTGAAGGCAGGGAAATCTGGAAAAATAAAATAAAAAGAAAAAGAAAAAGACGGTTATGTTGAGATTAAAAGGGACACGTCGCAAGAGAAGAGAGGTTAGAAGAAAGGAAGTTGGCAACAACTGTAAGCGAGAGCAGTCACAAGAAAGGAGTTCGCAACAACCGAAAAGGAGAGGTTACAAGAAGAGAGGGTGCAACAACCGCAAGGAGGAGTAGAAGTTCCGAAGAGAAGAGAAGACATGATGAGAGGAAGAAGCACAACAACCTTGGAGATGAAGAAACTCTCCTAACATGGATATGGGAGTACTGTTGAAGACTGATTCTGCAGAAAATATTAAGTAATCTGTCATTGATGTTATCTTGTGATACATAATCAAATACGAAACTAAGAAGTTCTGGTATTTGCAAATCTGTAATCACAGCGTTAAATCTATTAGTGTATGGAGCAGCAGATGTTTGCAATGATAAGGGTTCTTGTTTGAGACCTTCTATTATGTTAAGTCTATAGGGGAATTCACTTTGTCTGCACAGAAGCGCAATGAAATTCGGGTGTCTGTGAATGTGTAAGAAGTTGTACATTTTTGAAAAGTGAACTCTGAGATGTGACTGTGTAATTCTGAATTGGTAGAAGTGATCGGAAAGAAGAATTTCAGTGAAATTCCGGTGGATGTCCAGATGCAATTTTGGTGGAATCTCTGTGTGTGAAGATTGGTGCCAATGGAAAATAAATAACTCTGATTTGTTCTTTAATTCGATGTTGTGTTGAACCTTAGAACCCTCAACACAATTGTCGATCCTACGGTATGGTTGACGCAGCCTCAAGAAATGCATGAGGGGCAGGCGCAACTGTTTTGGTAAAGTATATTTTACGAGGGCACAGGCAAGAGCAGTGAACGTGGAGACATCTTCAGACTTTTACGAGTGGTACGAGGCCGAGGAGCAGGAAGCTCTGGGCATTGACAAGGAACAGGGGGAAACAGGTGCAGCAGAGGCAAGATTAGTGGGTGGAATACTTGGAGCGTTATTCCTCACAGAAGCAACTGTAGGGGTAAGAAGACGGCTCCAATTTGACCCACTTGCAGGGGCGACCGGTCAAAGAACTATGTGCACACCTCAACCACAGCCAATGGCTCAACCACCTCCTAACCCTAAGGTCAAAGCTGCTCATTTCAGTGGAACCTCTAAGGAGGATGCTGATTGCCATGTGGCTCAATTCAAAATAAAATGGACAGCAAAAGGATATCCAGCTATGTACGGTGATGATATTAAGCTTCAACAGTTTGCAGCCACGTTAGAAGGACGAGCTATGAGCTCGTTCAGTCAATATGGCATTACTCATTTTGCTACATATGATGATTTAAAAATAGCATTCTTGCAACGATTTAGAAAAGAAAAGATGCCTTTCGATGTATTAAGGAAGTTGAGAGCCATCAGACAAAAGACCATGCTAGTGGAAGATTATGCTCAAAAGTTCCGGACTTTAATGGAAAGGTTGCAAGGTAATGAACGACCTACTGATGAGATGTTGGCAGGATTTTTTTTGAAAGGATTAAGGAGCACAATAAGACATGCGGTGGCCAGTGTGGACATTGCAAATGGCTTTGATGTATTAGTATTAGCAGCGGCGCGTGTTGAAAGAAGGTTTGGACGAGCCAAAAAGAAGCAGTCTTATTCTGGTTCAGAGGTTGAATCGGATTCAGCAACGGAGTTGGGCAAGAGTTCAAGTGATTCTGACACTGCTGACGATGATGATGAACTAGTGAGGACAAAGTATCGTAAGCATAAAGCTAAGCACAGTAAAGAGGAATAATGGATTAATAAATTAAAGAGGCATGGATATTCTATACTAGCTCCAAAGGAGAAACGATTTTGTGATATCTGTGACAAAGAGGGACATGCAACAACTCAGTGTTGGTATAACCCTAAGCATAGAGGGCAAAGTTCTCGGCAAGACAATCGAAATCTAAATGATGTAGCGGCCAATCAGGCTATTCCTATCCAAGGGCGAGGTAATTTTCCGAGACAACAACAAGGAAGACCCCCATGGAGAGATCAAGGGAATCAGCAAGGGAATAACCAGCAAGGCAATCACCAAGGTCGACCACCAAGGGTAATGCCTTGTGGGTATTGTTCAGCTCCTGATCATTGGATAGGGCCGAATTGCCCTTTGTGGGTAAAGCATCGTGAAGAAAGAGGTATACCTGTCATTCGGTATAATCAGCATAATCAACAGGGACACCATCAACAATAGGGGCAGCAGGCGGCTCAGGCGAATGCCATGCTGATAGAATGGCCAGAGCAAACGGATAGAGCTCATGATGCACCCGGTACATTTGATCGATTGCAAGTTGAGAAGACTAACCAATGGTAGTGTGATTGCAAACAATGTGGGAAAGGTAAAGAGGTTGAAGTGTTGGCAGTGACAAGATCAAGGAATAAAGGCCCTATTGATTGGCAGGAACAAAGACAAATACGGGACAAGGTTTTGAAGCAGGTTCGCGATGAGTCTTCTAATCAGGCGAGGCGTGGAGGTCAAACTGAGCAATAACAGGGTGTGAAATTGATACCTCCCATAAAGGCGCGGGATAAGGCGCCGAGTCAGCCAGGCTTGGCAAATGATTGGTTTGATGAAATCATTAGCTCACCGCTACAGTTGTCCTTGGATCAACTGTTATCTTTGGTACCTGTGTTTCGAGAGAAATTGTTGAAAAAGCTACTTGGGAATCATGCAGAGCCCGAAGTTCGGTCGATCCCTTCAATCTCGGCCAACAGTATTGATCCAGCAGACGTGGATTTTGTAGTACCAATAATTCAGGTGTAGTACAACCACCGACGATTTGTAGAAGTGTTGCTTGATGGAGGATCAGGAGTAAACATATTACCTGAGCATATTTTTATTGAAATGGGAAGAGGCGAATTGGCTCCAGCACCTTTTCAGGTAAAAATGGTGGATCAAACACGAGTGCAGCCAGTTGGCATTCTGAAGCAACAACAAATTACATTTTTGGCATGACATTTATGGTCAATTTTGTGGTCATCCGAATGTCTGAGTCCGCGTATCCATATGAAATGTTGTTAGGGAGACCTTGGTTTCGGCTCGCCAAAGTCAAGAAGGATTGGGGCTTGAATGTAGTAATGATTACCAAGGGCAAAAAGCAGGTGACGATTCCTATGCGTGGACGGAAAAATATGTCGGTACAAGAAAAAACCACTTATGGCTCAGGCTATTAATTTGGCGGATGAGATTGAAGATGATGAAGAGGAAAAGTTTTTGCAAGCAAACCCAACGGTGGTGCCGGTATTAGAGGTCGATGTTGAAGGAGTATTAAGTAAGGATTATAATGGTGGGCAAAAAGTAGAAGAGCCAGTTCCTGGTGAACAGGTGGCAGGTGCCCAATTACAAAAGATATTTGATCAACGTATGGACATTCCGGTGCAGCAGCAGATGGAACACCAGGAGGAAGAGATAATTACGCGGGCAGAAAGGATGTACGATCAGAAGTATGCAGGTTCTATGCGGGTGAAAGAAGAGGAGCTTCAAGAGGTTAATTTAGGAACCGAAACGGAACCCAAGATGGTGTGGATTGGTAAAACATTGGAAGGAAGGTTTAAGGAGGATCTTATTTGCCTGCTTAAAGAGTATGTAGATGTATTTGCTTGGGATTATACTCAGGTAAAAGGCATAGATCCGCAGTTGCATCAGCATAGGATTAATTTGAAGGCGGATGCAGTACCTGTGGCGCAACAACGATATAGAATGAATCCCAACTTTGCTAAACAGGTGAAGGAAGAAATTGATAAATTATTGGCAGTTGGATTTATCAAAACGGTGAATCAGGTCACTTGGCTATCTCCTATCATAGTGGTCCCCCAAAAGAATGGGAAGCTCAAAATTTGTGTTGATTATAGAAAGTTAAATGCGGCAACGGTTACAGACCCGTTTCCTATGCCGTTTGTGATGCAGTGTTGGATGCAGTCGCAGGCCATGAAATGTATAGTCTTTTGGATGGATTTTCCGATTATAATCAGATCAGTGTGGCTGAGGAGGATCAGCATAAAACAGCATTTATTACAGAATTTGGAGCTTATGTGTTTACTGTCATGAGTTTTGGCTTGAAGAACGCCCACCATCGTTCAATTATGTGGCACATAAAGTTTTTGAACCTTATCTACAAGACTTTATGCAGGTATTTGTCGATGATTTTTCGGTCTTCGGTGAAATGATTAAGCACTTACTACACCTGAAAGCATGTTTCGAAAGATGTCGGCAATTTATGATGGTATTGAATCCATTTAAAAGTGTGATTGCGGTCAGAAGTGGTATTTTATTGGGCCATGTTATATCACAAGCAGGAATGGCTATTGATATTAAGAAAATTGAAGCTATAAGTATAGTTAAAGCATCGACTAACGTTAAATAAGTAATGCGGTTTGTGGGTCAAATCAAGTGGCATTCCAAATATTTAAGATATTTAGCAAACATTTCCTTACCACTAACGCATTTGACCAAGAAGGATGTTCCGTTTATGTGGGCTGATGCTCAAGAAAAAGCATTTCAGCTATTTAAAAAAATGGTGTCGGTAGCACCCATTTTACAACCACCCGATTGGTCAGTGCCTTTTCACATATTTGTTGATGCATCGGATGTTGCCGTAGGAGCAGTTCTGATGCAGCAAAAAGACAAAGGATGGTATAGACCTGTCTATTATGCCGGTAGGGTATTGGCTACGGCTGAAAGAAATTGTCGGGTGACGGAAAGAGAAGCTTAACGATGGTGTATGCCCTTAACAAGTTTCGACATTATTTGTTGGGCAATAAAGTGGTTTTTCATGTGGATCATCAGGCTTTGGTTTATTTAATCAAAAAGCCCTTATTAACAGGCCGATTAGCCAGGTGGATGCTTTTGTTACAGGAATTTGATTTTGTGATTGTGCATACTCCGGGGAAAGAGCATGCGATGGCAGATTATTTTAGTCGACTGGAATCAAGAGAAACACCCACCGGTGCACGATGTATTTCCGGATGCTGAGCTGTTTACAACGCAAGTGGTGGAAGCAGATTCGTGGTATGAGCAGTTATTAATTTTCCTGACAAAGGGTGCATTACCATAGTATTTTACACCTGATCAGAGAAGGAAGTTTGCTCTTAAAAGTAGGCCGTATTTGGTGATAGCAGGAGCATTATATAAGAAGGGCGTGGATCAGGTTATCAGGAGGTGTGTACCAAACTATGAACAATCAGCTGTTCTACAGGAAGCACATTCCGGTTCCGCAGGAGGTCATTTGTCAGGCGATATTACAGGAAAGAAAATATTACAAGCTGGGTTGTGGTGGCCGACGGTGTTAAAAGATGCGCATGAGTATGCCAAAGGATGTGTGATTTGCCAGAGGTTAGGCCAACCTAATAACTCTGATCGGATGACTGATCATCCAGTATTACGTATAATTCGAAGCTAGGACCCCATCCAGGAAAGCTTACATTGAGATACAGGGGCCCATATCAGATTGTGCAAGATTTGGGTCAAGTCACTTTTCAAGTGGCAGATGTGTTTGGCACGTGGATGGACAAGCCAATAAATGGATTTAGGCTGAAATTATTTCAAGGGAAGCCGCCACATTTGGACTGGTTATCTGCTAATGTGGTGCAAGTCGTTCATAATTCAGCACAACACTTCAGCAATGTTTGTGATCATCGCAATAAAAGAGTTTATTTCTCTATATTTTTATCTATGGTAAAGTGTTTTTTGACCTCGTGTTGGTCTAAAACTATGTTAAGTAAATTTTTACGATTACAATGGAGACTTGGATTACAGTTGCAGTTCAATAGTGAGCTACGTGTTAGCCCAGGGCCAATGATGGATAATGAAGTGTTGTTAAATCAGGGTATACAAACTAAGGAATATTCTGGGTCTGCAAGTAATGATATGTTGGAAATCAGTATACTTTGTATTCCGAGTCAGCAGATCCAGAAGAAGCAGCGGCATCGAGGGGTATATGAAAAGGAAGCTAGTATTCGACCAATGATTATCTTGCAAAGTACAATTTGTCGGAATTGTATGGATGGCAGTTTTTGCATTATAAAATGTAGTATTGAGGAATTTAAATATCAATTTCATATTCTTGAAGTACGAATGAGTGTTCTGTTGCATGATTTTTCTGGCACGCGTAGAAGATTTGTTAAGTGGGTTATTGGCATGAGGAGTAATCGATTGTGGATGATTTTTATGATAATCCATACTACAATATTATTGAGTCATATGAAGTGTTACATGCGTAAGTACGTTCATCATTGTAGTAAGTGGCAGTTCAAGCATTTGTACTTGTGGAACAAATATTTTTAGTTCTACTTAAAGGCTTCCAGGATAATACTTTTTCCAGCGTCTTCTATATTAGCGCCTGAATCAAGAGTCATGAGAGGGTGTATGAGAAAGAGGGAAGTTGTAGTGTGAAAGGAAGAAACCACAACGGAGGAGAGTGATAGTTCGTTACAAGAGGATGAAGAGGAAATATCAACGCCATCTGCAACGGCTAAGGTTGTGCAAACGCTTATGGGGTCATTCACAGACTTTAAAGTGGAAGTTGATACACAGTCTGCTCTTAATGAGAGGTGGCTCAGAAGGATTGGATTATTACAGTTCGCTACGTTGCCGTGGGAGCGCTGGAGATGCAATTATGATGCAAAGAGCCAGCTAGAAATCATGCGGAAAACAAAGGGTCAGTTATCACTTCAGGTAAAATTTTCATCGGAATCAGTTGCAGAATTATTTCAATTGCCTATATATGATGATGTTCTCATTCCAAAATGTTCGGAGGAGGCTTTGAAGAAAGACTTTGGCTCTAGAGAAGGAAGACGGCAGTACTACATGATGAGGAACGTAAGCTATGTTCGAAGAGAGCAACTAAAATGGTATTTGGAAAGATTATGTTTTATCATTAAATATGATTCTATGTCTAGGGAGAATTTTGCACCTTTAGCCTATGTAGAGGCAGGTGAAAAAGTAAGTTGGGCTCATTGGGTGTATGATCACCTACATAGTGAGATCTTTGTTGGTGATAGGCGTAAAATGCAAACAAATAGTCGATTATCCGCATATTTAGCCGCATTATTCGAGTTCGTGCAGTTATTCGAAGATCAGAAGATAGTGTGGCCAAAGGAGATCAATTTTTGTGGTCATCAAGTGATGAGTCGGGAGCAGGAGCAGCTAGCAGCGAAAGCGGTAATGGATAGACCTTCAGAGACGTTTGAAGATCTTCTTCGCGCCGGTTATATTGCATAAGAGATGAAATCGGTTAGTCAGATCATTCAACCTGATATAAGAGAAGCAGGGATACAGGAAGATATTTTGTTGCAGGTGCAAGATAGTGTTGAACATTCGAAAGCATTCGGAACTGTTTTTAAGTTGTCTAGGAAAAGAAGAGTGGAGGAGCAATTACAAGCAGTAGACGAAAAAATGTTGAAGGATGTTAATACTTCAGATTATGATGTGCCAGGAATGAAGAAGAGGTTGCAAGAAGTTTCGGATTTCTTAGTTTTTCAAGAAGAAAAATTGTTTCGGCATGAACAGAAAAAAGTATTTATTAATGTGAATGATTATCAGTCTTTGCAAGAGAAGACTAAAAACCTTCAGGACGCATTGGATAAGAAGGTATGTATGTTGGAAGAATTGCAGCATGAAAAGATGCAATCTGTGATAGAATTGTCTAGTACAAAGAAGTCTATGCATGAATTTGAAGAATGGCAGAAGTCTGTGCAAGCGCAGATTCAAAAAGAAATGATGGATTTTTCAGTGTTAAATGCTGTAGAAGGAACAGGTAGTTCTTCAATCGAGAATACAAATCTTGCAGGAATTAGAAAAACAGATATTAAATGATGAAGATGTGGAGTTAGATGCTACGTCAATGACGAAGTTGGATATAGGATTGTTGAAGCAGCAACTCCATAAGTATGTTCAGGATATTTGGAATGTTTTCCAAAGTCGTTGGCTCGGTATGTTTAAGTTTCAGTATGCACAGGTGCAGACATGTTTTGTTTCAAGGCATGAAAAAGGTTTAGTGTGTATAATTTCAAAGCAAGAGAAGCAGATAGAAGAGTAGACACAGATAATTGCAGAATTGCGGGAATAGTTGTTGAAAAGGAAACAAGAAGAAAAGGTGGAGATATTTGATGCAAATTTTCAAGAAAAGCAGGATGGTGTAGAAGAAGATATTGATAATTTGCAGAATTGGAAGATTAAAGCGGAGGATGAGTAGATTTCCAAACAGTCGTGAGATAATCTTATATGATCAAGGGATTGTTAAATTCGAGTTTAATTTTTCACAAAAATTACCCACCGGGCTGTGCCAGGTGTTGAAGGCAGGGAAATCTAGAAAAATAAAATAAAAATAAAAAGAAAAAGACGGCTATGTTGAGATTAAAAAGGACACATCGCAAGAGAAGAGAGGTCACAAGAAAGGAAGTTGGCAACAACCGTAAGCGAGAGAAGTCACAAGAAAGGAGTTCGCAAAAACCGAAAAGGAGAGGTTACAAGAAGAGAGGGCGCGACAACCGCAAGGAGGAGTAGAAGTTCCGAAGAGAAGAGAAGACGTGATGAGAGGAAGCAGCGCAACAACCTTGGAGATGAAGAAACTCTCCTAACATGGATATGGGAGTACCGTTGAAGATTGGTTCTACAGAAAATATTAAGTAATCTATCATTGATGTTACCTTGTGATACATAATCAAATACGAAACTAAGAAGTTCTGGTATTTGAAGGGCTTTGGTGTGCAGAAGAAGAGGAGCAAAGAGGAGATGGAGGGAGAGAGAAGAGAGGAGAGACGCGCGGATATGCATGGGAGCCTCGAAACCCACATAATGATCTCTCTTGAGGCAATGCTCTATATATGATGTATATATATGAATATGGGGGTAAGGTCACATGACCCTTACATCCCCAACAATCTCCCACTTAAGGGTCAATGTGACCATAAGTGGTAACATATACAAAGAATGATGTAGGACTATACAATAATGTACAGGAAGAGTCCGGATCTCTACCCATACCAGATCAGCCTACACCAACTGCCTCAAACAAGGTGTATCCATGCACCTCAAACTGCTCTAGACTCATATCGGTAAGAGTCGAGCTCACATCTGACTGATACAAGAACTGATGAAGTTCCTGCAAAGCTCCCACTCGCTCTATGCCTATGTCAATCATCGAACGACTGACAACTCCAAGTGCAAATGCTCCAATAGCAACTGCAATATCTGGTCTCGAGCATAATAACTCGTACATCAGACTCCCGAATGCTGACGAAACCTGTGCTATCCTGGCTAGCCTAAGTATGTCAGCCATGCCTATATCCAAGGCATCCAAAGCACCATCATCAAGACCAACATGTCCTGAAATATCTGCGTCAACATCTGGCATGAGCGAATCCAAGAATGACTGCATAACTGCTGACTCTTCAGCATCTAAATCAGCCATGCTCGCAACCAAGGATGTATCTAGCTGTGCATCCTGAGAGCTAATATGCTCTACCAACACTGTGTACCATGAGAGCAATCCTGATCTACCACACCAAGTGTATGATCATGCTCCACATGAGCGAACTGCACAACATCAACACCAAGATCAAACTGATGATCACACTCCAAATGAGTATCATCATAATGCTCTACATGAGCATCCAAAACATGCTCTACATATGCATCCATCTGAGCATCTGAATCATGCCATACATGTGCATCAAGAATGTCCATAGATCTATTTATAGGTAGACAGAATGAGACATGACGAGTCTCACATCGCACATAAGGTTGAACTCCCACTGAGACGAGATTGTCTCTCACATGAAGTACCTGTAGTGGATACCTGTGCCCAATCCTAGCACGTCTGACAAGCATAAGCTGTCCCAACTGCAACTGAAAATGATGCTCACCAAGGAATGCATAACATCTGCTCTCCTGTAACTGGCTAACTGAAATCAAGCTCATAGGGAATGAAGGAACATAGCGTACATGTCTGAGCATAAGTGATGCTCCACTAGGTAGCATAAGGCATACATCTCCTGCACCCTCAATGTCATATGTCGTACCATCAGGCATGTGCACACATCCACGACTCTCACCTGAGAATCTACAAAACCACTCACGATATGGAGTAACATGAAAACTGGCTAATGCATCAAGCAACCAAGCCATATGTGTGCTATCTAATGAGCAAGAGGAATCATGAGATGAACCATAGGAGAAAGTAATATCACCATCACTGGCATAATCAACTGCCATAGACTCTCCTGAAACCACTACCTGATCTACATCACGTGCATGTCTCTGATGTCGTCGTCGCATCCACCTGAAGCAACGTCGTCGAATATGGCCCTCACGACCACAATGCCAACATTGAAGTCGTCGATGTGATCTATGTCTCACATGAGTCAATGGACTCGCATACATATCATGTAGTCTCTGCCATAATGCACTACTCGTCTCCTCATACATAACAGACTCATATATAGAATCCACAAGCTGTAACCGGATAGTGGAGCTGGCCAATGCATCCATATCCCTCCATACGTGGTCGGGCATGTCACGAGGCCTCTGTGCATCTCTATGCACATACATGTGTAACTGTGCACGAACCAATGTATGCCACATCTGAGCTTTCCATCTCGGAAAGTCAGTGCCATCAAATCGAGAAGACACCATGCTGGCAATCCAAGACTAGCAATGTAATAAGAGACTAGAATAATACTCTATCCTCAATAGGATCATACCTGCATATCCATATGCATAATGCACATCATAAATGTCTCGTTGGAGAAGAAACCATGTGAACCACCTGTCACATAACCATGCATCTAGCATGCGCATAAAAACACGAGCATAAGCCTGCTCACCAAGTCTCCAAAGTGATCAAGTAGATGTGAAAGAATCTTGGGAAAATTTCGATAGAGTATCCCCTATAAACTGAGCAATCAAACAAGATAACCAATAATGAAAGAACAATAAGTAATCTGTGACCACCTGTCACTGATACAACCAAAGATAATGGCAACTACATATGCCAAAAAAGTGATAGCAATACATGCCAATACAATGGTGATGCACCTCCCACTCAAGAATGAATCCTGCAAGATGGTCCAACCTATCACAAATAACCTGTGACCAAGTCCAAATGAATGGAGATAAACAATGATCCAAAGCTATCACACAAGCTTCAAGATCCACTAGAGTTCTCTTCTAGCATAAAAGCTGTCAAAATTTTGGCAGCATCTCCTTTGTAAAATGGACTCTGAACCAAATAAACCATGTGGGATCACCATCCACATATGTCAAGAATCACACCGGTAAATACATATCAATCAATGACCAAATGCTAATAACGGTGACAAACAAACGTGTAACTGAGGCTCCAATCTGGATCATGTACCTACAAAGAAAACAAAGATACAAGTTCCAACTAAGATCCAATGTCAACTCTCACAAAAGTATGTGCAACCGGAAAGTAAATCCGTAACCAAGTGGCATAATCAAGATATAGACCACAATGCCACTATACATCCATGATCGAACTCATGATGACCTAAACCTCAAAAAGAGTATACCACAATGTCATCTTACATGCCAAACGCGTGACAAGATCATGCTCTACTCTCATATGGAGGAGCTACCACAATGATCATACATGTACAATTCCTTGAAGCTCTGGGAATAAGAGCTTGCACACCAAAAATTCTCTCTCGAAGAAGTTCCAAAGCAAATTCAACCTCCAAGTGCAATTAGGGTTGTTTGGGCAAAACTGTACTGCTCTGTGTTTTGCTGTTTCAGAGGTGATAACCTCTGAATCTGAACTTTTGATCTTCAGCAAACTTCAAGATCTAACTCTTGGCTACGTAACGACATAAAGAACACCTCAATCGGAGGTGCGTAGCTAAAGATATGCTCAAAACAAGCACCTGCTGTCAATTTCAATTTCACTTGCAACAGTACTGCTCTGTATTCTGCAATTTCGGCAACCTAAAACTCAGAATCTGGATCTGAGTTCTTCTACAAAGTTGTAGCTATCTTTCCAAGATACGAGCAACAAGTTAAATCATCGCATTCTGATCTATAGAATTCAAGTTATGACAAAAAAACCGACCTACTGTCCTACTCAATGTAGATTCGCCTTCTACAATTCTCTGTGTTTTTCGAATTTTCGGCACTTTAGAAGTCCGAACCAGGTTCTGCGCCCTTCTGTGAAGTTGTAGGTCTTTGTGTTAGCTACGCATGGAACTTTAAAACGCGTCAATCCAAGCTTCCTAGCTCGAGTTATGACCGAAATACTGAACAGCTGTCAAGAGATGCCGACCTGCACTTCTACTTCTTATGACCTAAGCTTCCATTGAAGCTTCTTGCACACAAGCCTTCAACATGCTCTGATACCAATGAAGGGCTTTGGTGTGCAGAAGAAGAGGAGCAAAGAGGAGATGGAGGGAGAGAGAAGAGAGGAGAGACGCGCGGATATGCGTGGGAGCCTCGAAACTCACATAATGATCTCTCTTGAGGCAATGCTCTATATATGATGTATATATATGAATATGGGGGTAAGGTCACATGACCCTTACATCCCCAACAGTATTTGCAAATCTGTAATCACAGTGTTAAATCTATTAAAGTATGGAGGAGCAGATGTTTGCAATGATAAGGGTCCTTGTTTGAGACCTTCTATTTTGTTAAGTCTATAGGGGAATTCAATTTGTCTGCACAGAAGCGCAATGAAATTCGGGTGTCTGTGAATGTGTAAGAAGTTGTACATTCGAAAAGTGCTCTGAGATGTGACTGTGTAATTCTGAATTGGTAAAAGTGACCGAAAAGAATATTTTCGGTGAAATTCCGGTGGATGTCCAGATGCAATTTTGGTGGAATCTCTGTGTGTGAAGATTGGTGCCAATGGAAAATAAATAACTCTGATTTGTTCTTTAATTCGATGTTGTGTTGAACCTTAGAACCCTCAACAACTACATATGCAACACACATAACAACCTCAAGCCAGAAACTATGTGGTAAAGCCTGACTCTTGACCATACACCTTGCCATCTCCATGAGCGATGTTAGGCCGCCGAAATGTAATAGTAATTACCGAAAAATGTAATTAGAAAAGATGCACATCGAAAGGATGTAGCGTAATGCTTGTAACTTTTTGCATAATGAAAAAAGTGCGGAAGCAGATGCGCAGGAAGCGAGATGCCGAATTGTGGGTCTGTGCAGTGCACCTGTGGGATGCTTCAGAGCAAGTTTGATTTAAATTGGTGTATTGAGTTCCTATTGTTCTGTGTGTTTAGCCATTCCGGTGATCTTGTCTATATGATACTTTGTTGATCAAGATATGAATCTAACTGCGGTTGCGTGTAATTCACCGATGAAGAATCAGTATTATTTTGTGTCAATGAATGTCGTAACTTTATCGTGGTGACATAATATGTATGCCTTTAGGAAGTCTAGTGGTGAAGTTGTTTAAGTGCAAGTCTGTTGGTGGTGAGTCATAGTAAGGTCACAAGTAAACTCTGTGTAATGAATGTTTGAGAAAATAATCATAGGGCCTCTGTACTATGATATATGCACGTAACGCGTTCCGGTGAATCTTACCTAAAGTATCGAAGTGATTGGCATCTGTGGAAGGTTGCTAGTACGCTAGGAACACCCTCCAATGGCAGTGCTGAAGGACAATTATCTTAAGGAGAGCGTGATACACGGACTAGTGGAGTGGCACCACAATATTTTCTTATTCAAGGATTACAGACTATACCAAAATTACAACCCGTTCAATTTGTTGAAAGTGTGGTGAGTGGAGTAGGTGCTGATTCTGATGACAGCTTGGTGAATTTCAATCACAACCCAACTTTTAGTTCTGATTCTAATGGTACTAGTACATTTGTGGGTGGAAGTTCTAGTGAAAAGTCCATCTCAGTAATAAAAGACAAGGAATGGCAGTCGAATTCAGATGTGTGTGATAGAACCAGCGATACAATACAACCAAAGATTTCAAAAAGTGACTACCCGATACAGTAGCCATTAGAATCAGCCTGTTCAAGTATTTTTGAATTGATACTTCCTCTTGATTTTGATGACATGAGTAGTATGCAGTAGCAACAACAACAACAACAACAAGAGGACATGCACCCACGATCAACACCTACCGGAGCCACATGTACTAAATTTGGTGGATTTCTAGGTGATGATCCTGATGCTCATGTCCGTACTTTCGAAATTAATTATGTTGTACTAAACTATCCAGCGGATCCGGCATATAAGGCTATAGTGTTTCAATCCACTCTTGTTAATGAAGCTGCTCATTGGTTAACTGAATATGATTTTAATCATTTTGGTCAATACAATGATGTTAAGAATGCCTTCTTACAACATTTTTTATTAAAGAAAAATATGAGAGAAATCTTTGATTACTTACAAAACAATAGACAAAGACCACATCAGAGTGTGCAAGAGTATGAAACTTTATTTCGTACTCATCTATGGCAGCTGCCTCAAGCGCATGCTAATCTACTAGTTATTAATGGACTAAACCCCCAACTTAAACAGGTTATGATTATTCGATGTGTGGGTGGTATGACCTTGGATGCAGTCATTGCTATGGCATTACACTTGGAACATAAGGTTGGTGGTTTTACCAAAGATCTGGATTGGTTAAAAGCCTCCAAGAGTACGAATGATGATCCATTGAAACAAGTATATTGCACCAAATGTAAGAATCCGGGGCATACTACTTCAGCCTATGCACTAAATCAAATGTACTGTGCTATTTGTAATACGGCGAGTCATTCTACTGAAACTTTCCCATATAATGCAAAAGTGCATACCAGACTGACCGTAAATGCCATAATACAGGAGCAGGGACAACCGTCCGCCCACTACATACCATCACATTTGAGAAATACATCTTATCAAACTTACAGGAATTACAAAGGACCACGACCAAACAATTTTGGATAGCCTCGTTGGAATTCGGGACAAACTGGTGAGAGTGCATCTCCCCCACCACCAAGATGCCATTTTTGTGTAGAAATTGGACATATCTGCCGATATTGTAAAGAAGCATCCAAATATGATAAGCAAAGAAAAGGAAGACAACATCCAATGGCAAATATGGTATACATTTTAGCGATAGATACACAAGCGACAACAGTTCAGACACGGTTTGGTAAGAAGTTTCACCCAGTTGCTGAGCTTTTTGAACTGGGAATTCGAGAACAACAGCGGATGTTTCCTAACGAAACCACGTGGGCAAGTCAAGAACCAATTTTCTTTCTCAATCCGGTACTAGTGGTCCAGTAGACAATACAGATTACCCCACCAAAAGAGATGGATTCGGTCCAAATATGGCCGGAGGACACACCATACTTGATATCCGATACACAGAATTTTGATTCTATGTGGAATATTTTATCAAAAGCATCTATTACTATCCTGTTGGGGCAAGTTCTATCATTGGTCCTTGGTATTCGACAATAATTTCAACAACAAATTAGTCTAGGATCTTTGTGCACAACTTCTACAACAACCATTAGCCCAGAAACTGACTCTACGATGGATCATGTTGTTCCTTTAACTATGGTATGGCATAAAAACCACAAAATTTCACAAGTATTAATTGATGGAGGCTCAGGGGTTAATATCGCTACAGTCGCATTTTATAAAAAGCTGGGATGGACTCAGATCGAACCCGTCCAATTCTTTTCAGAATGGTTGATCAATCTTGAGTACATCTAGTGGGCTTGGTGCATGATATACCCATTACCCTACAGGAAGCGATGTTCAAAATTACTTTTGTTGTTTTAGAATTACCCGAATCTAGCTTAGATTACAACCTATTATTCGGAAGGCCCTGGTTGAAGTAGGCAAAAGTGTTACAAGATTGGTCTGCACATGAACTTATTTTTAAAAGTAATCACTGGAAATATGTTGTACCCTTGGATGTTATGAGGCCTTGCAACTTTCATGCACGACCTTACGTGGCAGAACTCGCACATATGTTGGATGGTCTTTCGGAGGACAAAGAAGAAGCTTTTCTAAATGCTAACCAGGATTTGTTAGCACTAGGTACAATTGATTTACAAGCCATAATGGATAATTGGCCTCCGGCCGCTTGTACGGTAGTCCCTCTCACCGAAGAAATGGAACCAATTACAGATCAGGTTTTGGATGCCACTGATCTTCAACATTTACTCCCCCCACCTGAGGATATCTCCATGCCTCGATAGTTTTATGTATCGGAAGATCAATTAATCACTTGCAATTTGGGTGACGAGGTTAGTTCGTGTTCGGTCAAAATTAAGGTCGGATTACCTGAATATTTTCAAGACAATTTACTACAGTTGTTGAAGGAATTTGCTAATGTATTTGATTGGAACTATCGTGATATGAAGGGATTGGATCCTCGCATCTACCATGTGATGCCAAAATCGGATGCTTGGCCGATTAAACAATAGAGTTACCGAGTGAATCCTAATTATGCGGTGCAAGTGAAAGCTGAACTAGATCGGCTGTTGAAAGTGGGTTTCATTGTTCCCATTGAGCATGCCAATGGATCTCTCCTATTGTCATCGTCCCCAAGAAAAACAAACAATTACGAATCTGTGTTGACTACCGAAAGCTGAATGTGGTGACAATAACCGATCCATTTCCACTTCCTTTCTTGGATACTATGCTAGATGATGTTGCAGGATGAGAAATGTACTCTTTTTTGGATGGTTATAGTGCCTATGATCAGGTGCAAATGGCTGAAATGGATATTCCCAAGATCGCTTTTATTAGAAATTGGGAAGTATATGCTTGTATGGTGATGTGGTTTGGTTTACGCAATGCTCCAATCACTTTTCAACGATGTATGCAAGAAATCTTTTCTCCCTACTTGACTACATTTATGAGGGTGTATCTGGATAATTTTTCATTATCTAATGATACATTGGCTCATCTTTATCACCTCAGATGCTTCTTTTCCGTTGGGAGTATTGTCTTTGTTTAAATTCCAACAAATCCGTTTTTCAGTCTCTAGTGGCAAGCTACTCGGTCATGTTATTTCACAACAGGGCATTCAAGTGGACCCTGATAAAGTTTGTGCAGTGTGGAATTTCTCCCTTTTGTGGATTGATCTCTTTCCACATAGCTTGGAACTTCCTTATACATGATTGCTAGCTCCTTGTTCCCTACATCACTCCCAAGGGGTATTTGTTGATATATTTTGGTAGTGATGTGTGTAAATACACATACGACCATCGGAATAATTTTTTTCCTTTTCAAGAGGCTTTTTTCAAAAGGATTTTATATATGCATTTAACCCTAATGGGTCACCTATCTCCCTACATTCACATGGTTATACATTCACTATTGTGTGTTGTGATCCAAGCTTATTCTTCTTCCTTGTGTTGTTCACATGCTTCCATAGATCTCAAAATCCAACATTAAAGGAGGATTAGGAGCTCCATAAGCCAGACATCACCCCCTCCTACTACACCAAAGGAATTTATGCGATTCATTGGCCAAATTTGATGGCATGGTCGTCATCTCCGGTGGCTCACTCATGTGGCTATACCGCTTAATCTTTTGATTACCAGTAACCCTCGACAGTTCGTGTGGACACAGGAATGTCAATTGGCTATTGATCGATTAAAAATCTTCTTACACAAGATCCTATTTTACAAGCTCCTAATTGGCAACTTCCTTTCCATGTTTTTGTGGATGCTTCTGATATTGCAATTGGTAGTGTGTTAATGCAACAACATGAGGAGTGGTTTTGTCCTATTTATTATGCAAGTCGATGATTAGCAGTCACCGAACCTAATTATTCTGTTACTAAACGAGTTTGTCTTAGGTTAGTCTACTCGATTAAAAAAATTCAGCACTATCTGCTCAGATGCAAATTTACCTTCCATGTGGATCATGCGGCCTTGGTTTATCTTGTACGACAACAACATTTAGATGGAAGATTAGCTCGGTGGGTGTTGCTGCTCCAAGAATTTGATTATGATGTTGTGCATCGCTTGGGATCGGCACATGCCCTTGCAGTTTTCCTTTCTTGACTGGATTTTGGTGAGCCTCCCGGTGGCATTGATGACACCACTCCGGCCATCTATGTGGCCGACTCAGTTCAGGATGACTCCCAGGCATTACCTATCTCCCCTTCGTATTATGACACCCTCATGATTTTTTTAACCAATGGATGTCCTCCAAATACTACTTCAACATTAGCTCGCCGTAAATTGGCTATGTATAGTCGTCGATTTCACATCATCGTGGGTCAATTGTATTATATGGATCCATTTGGCACACTCTTATGATGTATTCTGCCACATGAAGTTTCTTCGATAATTGCAATAGCTCATTCTATCCCTTCTGGTGGGCATTTTTTGGTCAGTTTTACGTACCAAAAAATTCTACATAGTGGGTTATGGTGGCCCACAATGCATCATGATATTGCTTCTTCTATTCAACAATGTGATGTGTGCCAACGTACTGGACAACCTTTACACCAACACCATTTTTCGCTTCAACCTGTCCTTCCCCTTGAGCCCTTCCAAAAGTGGGGATTGGATTTTATTGGTCCTATTATGCCTCCTGCTATTGTTACAAATCATTATATCCTTACATGTACTTATTATGCTTGTTGCTCTAGCACAATGGTGAGAACCACGTTAAGAAGCTCCACCTCCTTAATGTCAATCCGTGGAAGAGATAGTAGTGATATGAAGATCGTAAACGTGAGATGAAGAGAGAGTGAAGGTGAGAAGCATAGAGATGCACACACACATACACACACAGAATGAAGAGACAAGCAAAACACAATGGAAGGTGGGAAATCAACTCTATTGCTCAAGATCTCAAATACAAGCTCAAAATAGCTCTAAGCTCTTCTCTACTCAAACAAGCTAACCTCAAAAATGAGCTCTCTAACTCTTTTTATAGATTCTAAACTAGTTTTGACCGGTTTCACATCTAGTTAAAAAATAGGTTCTAGATGCTATTATGAAAGGGTAAACGGTGTCTAAAAATAACCAAAATTGGTACGCTCATTCTACCTAAGCTCCTCAAGCTCGAGGACTCCTTGTCTTGCACAAAATGGAGCTATAAGTTACAAAAAGGGTTTTTCTATGTTACATATAGTACAAAAGTGAAGAAAATCACTGTTGGAGATTTTGAAAAGTATCTATAAAATATAAGTCTTTGAAAAAATGATTCGACTGACTCCCTGCTTCTTCGTTATGCTCTCTCTTCACATGCTTCCGCGTCTTCTATGCCTTTGGCTACTGCCAACACCCCCCTCCCTCTCGCTTCTGTCATCCTCGACATAACCTTGTTGTGAGGTTTGTCGGATATAATTCTGTAGTAGTTCGTAAGCGAGGGTGTGTTCTGATATGCGAATTCCTCGGGCCAGATCTGCCTCGAGTTTCTCCCAATCAATGGGTTGCGGTTCATCTGATGGCGGGAATCTGTAACACGTGGAATATACCATCTGTTCACAGGTGAATAATTGCAAGCGGTGTGTAGGCCTGCTGATGAACACTTCTGAGTGATATTCCCAGAAACGGGTTGTGAGCATTTCTTCGAAGGTCTGCTTGTAGCACGCTGGTAAGTATTCAATTTGACAATGCCAGGCATAACACACCCGGAGCGATGGTGTTGTGCTCATATCATATGCAAGATCTAGATTGCCATGCTCGAAGCCCGGGGTGTTTACATGAGGTGCCTTAACACGACGGAAGACTTTGAAAACCATTTGCATCATGTCAAAGATCTTGACAGTCATGTGCGCTGCTATATCGTCCATATGTTTTAAGCGAGGGAGCCAGTGACGAATCGTGGCCATCATGTATCCAACTGTTGGTGGTCCTGTGGGTGGAGTGAAGTATGGGTAATTAAGCCAATCATGCCATTGCTTGTTGTTTTGTACCTTAATTGCAAATGCCTTCCAGGAGCGGCGATGTGGCACTGGTCCCCAACATGGGTTGTACTTTAAATGCAGTGGTGCCTTAACCCAAGTACTCATCATCTCTGGATATTCTTGTAATAAATCATTTCGCCAATCTAGTTGATAGATTTCTCCTCGATGCGCATCTAGTGGCAAATCTTCAGGCTCAAATTGTGTTGTGTGGGAGGGCTTCTTGCTAGTTTCTTTTTCTATGGCTAGCTGATATTCTGCCATTAACATAAAATACGGTTTGTATTGTAGCTCATGCCCAAATATGTATCTTCGAGGGGCCAAATGAGCAAAATATGGAGACTGTAAAATTCTTTCTTCGATCATCGCCATTGCGTGTAACTACATCTCTACACGTGCTGAGTATCTTCTTTCAGCTTCTGATATTCTTCGTTCATGCTGTCGTACTCATCTAACAATCTGACATGATCATCTAGCAACATTTTATAGATTCTGAGGCCACGGCTTTAAAGCGACTGGGGCTCAACGGTTGGTCAGGCTGAACCAGAGCAGCTTCTAGATTCTCTCTGTTCTATTCTTGTAAACGCAGGTTCTCTTCTTTCGCTGCTGCCAAGTGGCGTCTGAGTAAGCCCATGTTCCTAGTGAGTGTCGCATTGCGAATCGTCTGGGCCCTTAACAAATTGTCTATGTCAGTGATGGCTTCTTTGGTCTTTTCTTCACTTTCTAGCTCAAGTTTATGGTATGCCTCTCGTAGTTCTTGGTAGCGGGTGTTAAGTGAGGCATTTTCGATGGTCAATGAATTGATCTGCGACTGTAACTCGTTGGTTGTCTTCTGCAGTGTCTGGTAACTGGTTCCAAGAGATGTGAATTCATCTCTGACTTGAGGCATGCATGTGAACATTTGTTAGAATGCAGTATCTACAGTGGGTGATAATATTAATGGTGTGCTAAGTGAAGATGCAGTGGGGGTAGATGCAAAGGGAATGGGGAATGGGGGTGGGAAAGTGGATGCCATGGTTATTGTGGAAAAAAGTGAAGTGCCTAAATATGGTTGTGCCATGAATGAAGTTAGTGGTGGTGCGGTGGGTGGCGATATATCCATGTCATTGGACGTGGTGTCAAGTGCGGTGACTGTGAATAATGGCGTGAGAGTGGGTGCTTGTTTGGGTGTAAATATAGGGTTTACAAAGGTTGAAGAGTAATTTACAGTGGGGGTCGCTTGTATGCCTTGGTGGAAAGGGGAAAGATTAATTACGGTAGGTCGGGGAGGTGAGACTGGGGAGAAGGTTAATGGAGGTGGGAATGGGAAAAGGTGTCTTGGAGGTGTGGGGAAGGATGGGAGTAGACTTGGTTGAGTGGGTGTGGTCATGATGAGAGGAATGGATGTTACAAGAGCTTCTACTACTTCACCGTGGAAGGAGGTGGAAGTTCGCGGAGGAGGGTGTATGGGGGAGACTGGATGGATGGGAGGTGAAAGAGGAGCAGTTGGGGTGGCGGGTACTTCGGTTACAATGGTGGTAGGTAGAGTAGTGGTGTGGGGTGGGGAGTCGATGATAATGGTGTCTTCTACCAATGAGCCTTTGGGGATGAGACACGCTTCTCGTGCATGTTGGGATGATTGAGCACCTGTCGGTACTCGAATGTATTTGCCCGGTTTGGATAAGAGTCGTACTCGTCGGGGGTCAAACTGTGGTAACGGTTTCCTCTGCAAATATCTTAGGGCTTCGTTAAGATCCCACTGATTTGACAAGTTCCTTGAAGCCTTTAATGTATACCTCTTCGAAACCGCCTGAGACAAGTTCTTGTTCTATGAGTGCTTGGCTCTCTTCTTCAGATAACTTCCTACGCACCCAAACTTTTTTCATAGTGCGGTATAGCTTTTCGATTGCCAGCGTATAAGCTGCTGCTTCAAAGGTTTCATCTTCATGTGTACTGGTATCACCTTGGGTGTTGGTTTGTTGTCCTTGTTCATCTGTCTGTACATGCTCTTGGGATTCATGAGTGCCCTGGCTGGCTTCATCATCACCTTCATCCTCATATGTCTCTGTTCTTTCGTCTTCGGAACTAGATACTACTTGTCCTTGTGGTTGATCCGAGGGAGTGGTTGGGTAGCTTGGTCGTTCGTATTCCTGAGAGAAAATCTGGCCTTCAAAAAACTAGAATTCATTTGAAAAGGCATATGGCATTTCAAAGTCAAAGGTTGTTTCAAGGGGCTCTGCTTCCATGTTGGGTATCGGAAAAGAAAAAGCTTCCGCACCAATAGTGGTGGGAACTTCTGCTGCAATGGTGGTAGGTCCAGGGGCTGTGGCGGCTTGAGGAGCGATTGTGCTGGTAGTGGCCTCTGTTATGACCGGTCTTGATAACCGTATGCGAATGGGTTGAACAGTTGTAGGGGCCTCTGTCGGAGACTGTTATGGAGAGGGTTGCGGTGACGGTGATTCTGGGACCTGTAGGCAAGGGATAGTACCTCTCATGTGCTTTCCTGCTCATCCTTTGCTAGCCTTCCTAGCTTTCTTTGTTGTCACTTTGAATGCTTTCAACTCCTCGCTGGTCATTGCACGCTCTATTGGCAAGTCATATGCCAAACACATATAAATAATTCTCGTAAGGGCGCAGCATCCATTGATTATCTTCTTTCTTTCCCATCTATGTTGTGCTAAGTATAGCTGATCAATTATCCAGCTTGCTAGATCTACTATTTGAGGTCTAGTACATGCTAAATATAAGCCAAACCAGATACGCTTGTGGGGCATGGCGAATTGGTCCTGAGCGGGGAAAGCAAAGTGCTGCATACATATCCTTAATGGTTTAGAGAGCTCAGGTGTGATTGCTGAAATATCTTCCCATTTAGTAACATCCCCACGTTTCATAGGCTCTGGAATTAGCCTTTCATGCTCTATTGGAGTGTGCATTCCATGTATCTTGATTGCAGCTCCAATCAAATCTTTAGACAGATAAAACTTCTTATATGGCGGATCATTTACCAAAGACGGCAAAATGAATGTTCCTGGCAAATCTTTGTTCTCCGAAGTTGTCAATGTTGTTACCAAGTAGTAGCATCTGTAGAAATTTGGTTTAGGCAAAGGATCACTAAAATATTATGTGAAACCTGCTCGTGCCCAAACATGCATTAAGTCTTCTGTGTTCTGTAGTCCTTCGAACTCTCTTGAGAAAAATTGGTACTTGCCCCATGTACGGTTGTCAAAAGTTAAATTGGCCTCAAAAATAAAATCTGCATCCGCCAATGGGCCTGCTCACCCTTGGAACCAATGAGAGTTACAATGAATCTTCTCAGTGTATCCCTTAGGAGGATCGTCGATCGGCATGGGTCCAGGGAAACCTTGAAATTCCGGTGGTTGTGCCGTCGGATGGGGCTCAGCTAGCAATTCGCCAATATTTGCCATGGGTATGCTGGGTCCAGCTTCAGATGGTCCTTCTGCGTGCATGATGAATGATGCACGCGTGTAGCGGATCTGCTACAAAAGATTAGCACATTAGTATGGAAATTAATCATGATCCCATTAAAGTGAGACCGCAATCCCTTTCCATAACCGATGTATAACCCATGTAGCTGAATGTTGTGATGTGGTTTATGGAATGATTGTTGCAAAACTAATGCAGGTCTCTAGACACCTACATGCTTCAGATGATGCATACATTTCTTGATGAGATGTTATTACAAGTGATGTTGGGTCATAGTGTGTGGATTTGTACAAGGCTCAGTCGTGAATGAGTTATTACAAGGTTGTAGATTAGTCGGGGTGGGAGTTATGTTAGACGATGGGTTTTGAGGAGACAACTGGATACGTTTCAGTATCCACTTCCTAAGAGTTTGTGAGTGGGTGATAGGTTTGTGCTGAGGGACAAAAGATGTATCGATTTTGGTGGTATTGAGGGTTGAAGAGATTTCTGAGGGGTATATATTACATGGCTTGAGGTTTGAGCTATAATACACTGTTTGGGTACCCAAATCTACGTGGGTGTGGGTCGATTCATAAGGTACTTCTTGGCGATCCAAATATGCCGAATGTTCGTATTCGTAAAAGAAGGTCGAGGAGATGTTGGATACTGATTCTGCTTCTTCCTTGACTTCTTCTTATCAATGTCTGCATTGTTGAAATCAGTCGGTGCTTTCTTTCCTTTTGGCACCCATATTTGTTTCGTGCCTCTTGTTCTGTGGTGTTGATATTGCAGCTTTCTTTCTTGATGTTATCGTCAGTATGGGATCCTTCGTCGTGGTTGACTCCTTTATGGTTGAGGTTGAGAGGTCGGATGGACACTCTGCTTTGGAAAAGAAGGGAGGTCCAACACTTGCGAAACCTGCCCATTAGGAAGTGAGGCATTCTGTACCACAGATCTAGGCCAATCTGCAGTAAGTGTGGAAGGATGGGCACTGCAGGGTGTTTTGCCCAGGTGGCTGCTGATGCAGTCCACCTCACCTGCAATGGTCCCCATTTGTCCGCTGCTGGAAGACCAAGGGAAAATCTCCTGACAATCTTCTATCTCGCCTCTATTCATCGGCAAGCTCTCATGGGTTGACTTTGGAAGGAGCGTGCTTAGCCAAGGGCTTTGACCAAATATCTTTCGGTCCTCCGTCGCGAGCATTTCATAGGGTCGTGGGTCATAAACCTCAGGGGGGGTGTTGTTAGGGAAGTCAAGCGGTATCACTCACTTCTGATCTAAGGTTCCGATCTGCAAGGAGCCTTGTCTAAGATTTAGGTCCACTGAGTGATCGTATAGCCAATCTTGGCCAAGGATTAGGGGTTCTATCAGGTCCTCATCATGGCACACTAGTAGCTTCGTTGTCATGGTCACATCGTGTATGAGGATAGGAAGATCCACCTCACCCATGCAAGGGGTTTCCATGCCTCCTAGCCCTATGAGGTATGCCTCAATTGGCCACATTTCTAATCTTGAGTCCTTATAGTGGGACCATCTAATCGCACTAGTCGCATCACCTGAGTCAATTAAAGCCCTGAGCTCTTGGCAAGGGTTGTCGTGCTCTAACCTGACGGTAATGAATGGTCTCTGATCCACTATGCTAGGATGAGTACTTGACTTTGCTTGACACATGGCCATGGGGTACCTGGGTGTCATTTCCAGATGGTTATAATGTTCTCTCCCTAGTCCTTATCTTCTTAGCTTCATGCACTTAATGTGTTCTATAGCTTCTGCCTGAGCTTCAGCTCGTATTCTATTTTCTTCCTCCTTACGCTTCTTTGCCAACATGAGTCGTCTAAGCATATCCTCAGTAAGAGGTTCCTGATATAGCCTGACTCTACAACCACTAATGTAATTAGACATTATGTCTCCTTCTAAGGTGGCTAATTGTAGTGCTCCACTTGTCGAGAGTTTATTAATGATCATAGATCCATAACCTCGGTTTTCTAACTTCTGTGCATGTTGTTTTAGCGTATATACTAGGACTAAATCTCCTTCTTTTAAGCCTTTATCTTTCACATGTGCATCAAAATATGCTTTCTGTCGCTTCTTTGCTGCATATATTCCTGCTGCTGCTCTCAGCCTGGTTTCTCCTAATCGTTCCAAGTCCATTATTCTTGCTGATAATTCATGGTCGGTCCACTGATGTTCTTGTGCAACCTTAAGGGTCGGTATCAAGAAGACCAAAGGAAGCACAACATTTTGACCAAAAACCATTTGAAAGGGAGTTGCATTGAGTACGGTCTTGTAGGCCACTCGATATGCCCAAACAGCGTGATGTAACTGTTTGTCCCAATCTGAACATTTGCTGTTCACGAGTTTCGTTAGTACGTTACAAAGGATCTTGTTGGTGCTTTCAGCTTGACCATTGGCCTGAGGATGATATGGTGCGGATTTTTTGTGAGTCACCATAAAATCCTGTAACAAATATTCAATGACTTGGTTTAGAAAGTGAGTTCCTCGATCGCTCACTAACTCTATAGGCAATCCATATCTTGTAAAGATATTTTCAAATAAGAATTTTGCAGTCGTGTGTGCATCATTCTTTTCCGTGGCTTTTGCCTCTACCCATTTGGTAAGATAATCAGTCGCAACAATAATGTATTCAGCATGTGTACCTTTTGCAGGGGGGTTAATGTGTCCTACAAAGTCTATACCCCACTTAGAAAATGCATGTCCTTCCATCATGGGTTTCAATGGCATTTCATCTCTACGAGTAGGAAATTGAGTTCTTTGGCACACATCACATCTCTTTACATAGGTATGAGCATCCATGTGAAGAGTGGGCCACCATAATCCTGCAAAAAGGATGGCTTTGATTATCCTATCGGGTCCAAAATGACCTCCTGCAACACCTTGGTGTGCAGTCTCTAGTACGCTCAAATAATCGCTCTCATGAACACATTGTCTTAAGTATCCATCTCGTCCTCGTTTGTATAGATTGTCGCCAATAAGTGAATAGTCTTGAGCTTCCTGCTCTAGACTTCGTTGTCGTGCTAAGTTCATTCCTTGAGGGAATTCTTTCGTCCTCATGTATGTCACTAAAGGTTCACTCCATTCTGGTGTGAGACACATGATATAATGTAGCATGTTCTACTGGTGGTCTTTCACAACAAACATGGGATTCTTTACACAACTTGTAGACATCTGCTTCCATAGAGGGCCAATAGACTCTTAGTCTATGCAGAGTCTGCAATGTACGATGTTTCGATTGATGTTGCTTTAATGCACCTACATGTGCTAATTGCAACCAATTTGCATGTTCTGATTCATCTACACAACAAGCAAGGATCTTTTGATTATCCTGTTTACATATAATTCCTGCTATGATTTGGCATCTTTGAGACTTGGTAATCTCTCCTTCTTTGATCCTTATCCTAAAATTCTTGGGTCCATATGTGAGAATAGGGACAATAGGCTTAGCCCATTTGGTACTATCTCAAGGTTAAACAAATATGCATCTGGTAATTCATCCGCTATTCCTTGAGGAGCTTCTCCTGTGGTCAATCTTGAAAGGTGGTCAGCTCTAAGGTGTGTCTTTCCTTTTCTGACTACTACTTCAAAATCATAGTCCATGAGTAATAGAAACCAACGTATTAATCTTCCTGTGTTACATGGCTTATTGACTAAGTACAATAATGCTTGATGATCTGTAAAGAACTTGAACTTGTTCACCAATAAATAATGCCTGAATTTTTCTACTACGTAGATCATTCCTAATCCTTCTCGTTCTGTTGTGGTGTAATTTCTTTCTGTTGCATTCAACTGTCTGCTCGCGTAAGCTATGGGAAGATCTATATTACCTTCATTTGTGGGTTGTGCTAACACACATCCTATGGCATAATTGGATGCATCCACATGTACATGGAATGGCTTACTCCAATCTGGGGTTGTCAATATAGGTGCTGAGCACAAACGTTGTCTAAGTTCATTGAACGAATTCTCACATTCATCTGTCCATTCAAACTTGGTTAAAAGAGAGTACAAAGGCCTTGCTATGATTGCATACATGTGTATAAATCGTCTGTAATAACCGCAATGACCCATAAATGCTGTACCTCTTTCACGTTGTTTGGCCTAGGTAGATCTGCAATTACCTTCACTTTTTCTTCATCCGTCGAAATTCCATTTTTTGACACAATGTGTCCTAGAATTTTTCCTTGTCTGACCATGAAAACACACTTTTCTGGGTTCAAACAAACCTGATATTCTTGACATTTGTCAAATACTTGTCTTAACTCTGGGATATGTGTCTGCCTGATATTTGAATGAGCACATAGGTCATCGACATAAACTTCCGAATTCTTGCGTAAGAATTTCTTAAAATCATGACACATGAGTCGCTGGAAAGTGGCGGGTGCATTTGTTAAGCCAAATGGCATCACACAAAATGCAAATATGCCCCATTCTATGGCAAAAGCCATCTTGTGTTGATCTTCTGGAGCAATAGCTACTTGATTATAGCCTGAAAATCCATCAAGAAAGCTATAAACTTCCTTGACCGCAACTCTTTCCAATAAATGTTCTGTGATAGGAAGAGGATAACTGTCTCTAATCGTGGCGGTGTCGGGGAGAATTTCTCCCCGTATTGAAGATAGGATACATAGAAGAAAGCCACAAGGAAGTCTTGAAGGGGCATGTCATCCTAAGCTAAAATTCCTATGAGGAGGACCATAACTTTTATTTGAAGAAAAGTAGAGAGGCACTCCAGAGGTTTCATATGGGTGGAGTAGAACTTCATGCAGAGAGATGGAAATGAAAGTCTTTAAAAGTCATCATACCAGTTATCAAGGAGTTTACTAGCTTTTTGTGCATTTCAGTTACCAAAATGTTTTCATAATTTTTTTTTCGATGTTACCATCATAAGAGGTATTTTCTATAAGAGCAACAGGCCAAAAGTGATGGGAGCTTGGTAAATTTGGACTTACTAATGTTCTTTCTAATGTGGATGAAAAGAGCATACAAACGTTCATGCAAAGCGAGAGTTGTGCATGGCAAAAGAGGCAAGAAAAGGAAAGACAACTCGGCGGCTACGCGAAAAAGAGGGAACCATCGCTGATCAGTTGGCAAGAAGAACGATAGGTGGAGGGCGCAAGGCAGATCAAAAATAGAAGAGGACTTTGCATGGAAAAGAGTGGATGAATTGAAGTTTAGAATACGGAAGCCTGGAGGCAAGACGAAAGGCTGCTGGAAGTTGGAAAAAAGAAGGTCAACTATACTTGATTATTTCTGGCACAGATACATTCTGAGATGACGGAGGAGGTGGAGGGCACATACCATTTCAGAGAGGAGAAAGGAGCTTACACGTGCAAACATCTGCTCTGAGGGACAACAAAAATACGCATCGGAACTTTGACGGGAGGAGGATGCTGTTCAAAGTCGACATAAAGGACACTGAAACATTTGAGTGATGGAAAGAGGATGCTCGACGCTCGTTGGAGAATCAAGAGAAGCTAGCGCTGGTATAAATACTTCAGAAATCTACTATTTTCAATCCTAAAGATACTGCGCAGAGCTAGAGACTCAACAAAGCGACAGTATTGCCATCTATGAATTTTTGTTAGTTTTTTTATTCGATGCACGTTTCCGCTTTGTCTTTGAAATTCATGTACTGTACTAATGAATTAATATGATATATCTTTCATCTATATAGAAATGCTCTACGCAAAAGAGAAAGATGCAACTCAATAATATTTGCCTTTTCAGTTCACAAGTGAAGTTTTTCCTATTCATGGTTGTTACACTTCTTGATTTTGAATACCGCAGAGAGTCGCATACCTCTATAGATCAGATTCTCATTTCATCATAAGCAAACTCGTGCGCGCCTCTGTTTACATTGTCATGCATCTAAATTAATTTCTTTTGTTTTGAGTTGAACATCTATAGTTGCTACGTTATTTGCAGATGTTAAATACATGACTATAGTTGCTGCAAATGATGCGCTCAAATTTCTTGATTCAAAGTTATATTAATATAATTCCAAATTTTGATCGTATATGTAATGGTTTGATCTTTAAGGTTCATTAGTGCGCATAATGAGGACTTAGACAAATTAAACAAATGATCTGAATCCAATCAACAGTATATTTCTCGGATGATTGTAATGCTTCATTATTTATGATTTTTTTGACAAGAGAGTTAACATGTAATAGTTGAGATTGACTTATCTAATTTGATCAAACATGGATGTTCGTGTGTTGTTTTTGATCGTACATTTGAACAGTTCTTTCATTATAATTTAACAAATGACGTTGCTTTTCCTTATTCTATTAAATTAGGACCTAGCTACTGTCTTGGAAAATATGAAGGGTTCTATGTAAAAAGGAAGTAGGAGCTTGCTGTTGCAAGAAGCGGACTTAGTATTTGTATGCAGCAAGGAAGTTTAGTGAGTTCAGTTTTTCAATTACTCTTGTTTACCTTCACTAAGACAATGTATCGACGTAGAAATAGTAAGGAAGGACATTGATATCATCTGACATAAATGTTACTTGGACTCGTTTAAACGAAACGACAAAACATCGATTGACTGTAGAAGTAAGGATCTACAGTGATAAGAAGCAATGGGCTTCACACACGTTTTCAGAAAACAAATCATCTCTGTCCATATTGTTGCTAAGCACATGCAATATTTGTAGTTTTTTCTGTTCGTAGAAAACAAGACTTATAGTCCTTAGAAATTCTTCATCAATAACTTCCTTATCAATAATTGCACTTTAATTTATTGACCCTGCTTTAGATATGGTTTGAATGTGCCTCCAAAGCTTGCAAAGAATTCCATAAACTTGTGTTAATGATTTTTCGGTTTGATCTTTAAGCACTAGACCAAAGATTAGAGTTGTCACGTTGATCACACAAAAGTAGCAGAGAAGTTTGCTTAAATTACTTTAAAGCGCAGGTCTCAAAGCGTTTCAAGCATGAAAGGGGCATGAGAGATGGTAGAAGGATATTAAGGGAAGTAAATCGAGTATTGTGCGATATCGACTGTAGAAAACCAGATCTTGGTCCTTTATCCACTCGATGATATAGGACTTGAAAAGTATCAATTGTATTAATCAATCTTGTTTCTGAATAGGCTTTCCATGGATTAGCTAGGTACGCAAATATACATGGTAGTATGCATTTGATGATAACATGATGACAATTTTCCTATTTAAAGTCAGATGATTAATTGAGTTTTGTAATAGGATACAAATTTGGAACTATACTAATGCTAGCAGCGAAGCTTGCATGTGAAGGAGTTGTTTAAAGTTGAGGTCCACATGTTTTTTGTTGTATCAATTATCCACTCACGATGAGAGAATGAAATATGATTTGACATGGTTCAATCGTCACGGTTCTACAACTGCACAATAAGTTGTTTTGAGTAATGTATGAAATAGTTGTATTACTTTAACTTTGAAATACTTCTTTGTTGCATGATAATAATAGCACGCAATTCTCAGTATCTGACAAATATGATGGAGTTGAGGTAATACTGATAAGGCTTCATTTTATGGCTTTCACAAGTTCTTTAAAAATCGGATCTGTTTTTCTTTGCGAATTAGCTTCCTTGTGCATTTTCAGACTTGTGTCATACTGTATGCGTTGTCGAGAAGAAGGAGGTCGTGGTAGGAAGCCGGCGCCGGGGTTGGATCAGGCCCCGCTCTGGTGCGCTGTTCCCACTGTCCTACGAGCGGCGTCTGCGCGCTGGGCACCCTCTCTGGAGCGTGCGCGATCCTCGTAGGGTCCCTTGCCCCTCGGAAGTGTCGAGACGTGCGTGCATACGCGTGGGACCGTGGGCGTCGGAAAGAGACGATCGGATACCGCAGTGATACACGGAATGTAGAGGAAGCCGAACGATACAACGGAAATGAAACTGAAGCCTCCAATAAAATGAATGATACAAAAATAGGCCGCTACAGTGCGGGCCGATGGTACAATAAAACCGCTACAGTGCGGTGCGATGATACAATATGAAAGTCACCGCTACCGTGCGGGCCGGCTAGTATATTCTAGATCCCTCGCTACAGTGCGAGAAATCGCCCACGGGATTCTGCTTCGGTCTTCGCGGTCCAAGCTTTTCTTCTAGGTCTTCACTTCGGTCCGCTCTTTACTTCAGGTATCCTCAACAGTAGCCTCCCTTCTCTTTACTTCAGATAATCAGAAACCGCATAAACCTGTAGGAAAGTTCCACAAGAAAGACCACGGGGTAATCTTTATCTTCAGTCTTCAATCGCTTTCTCTTCACTTCATATAATCAGCATCCACATAAACCTGTAGGAAGGTTCCACAAGAAAGACCACGGGGTGCGGGATTAAAACATGTTAGTACATGTAGAAAAAAATAAAACATACATGAAAAACCATTTTCCCTTTTAAATACTTTCTAAATAATTTAAGAAACAATCAAGCCCCCAAAAGAAAAAATTAAAGCATCATATTAAATTCTGATACAAGCTCTGGATTCTTTTCTAAGGTGGACTTCTCATGGTCAGGGATGTTTAAATCTAGCAATTCACGAATCCAATGTTCATTAGTGACATTGCAGAACCCCACTTGCATCATTCAAAGATCTTGATGCAGTAAACTCACGTTAAGCCTTGCCCTTTTTCCCATCCATAGGAAAACAAACAAGGGACTTTTTGGGATCATACATTATGGATGCAAAATATTCTCCAAGTTTTATAAGAGATATTGTTTGCGTTCCATATGCTTTTGGGCTGGAAACAGAAGTCATGCTATTAGGAGAAACCCCCCTCAAAACCCACTCTTGTCAATTTCCATATGCACGTCTTGTCATTTCTCTATTAATCCCAGACTATTCCGTGTGTTTAGGCTATAGATATGGGTAACAGAATCAGAATATGCATTCCTTCATGAAAAAGCCCATGCTCGAGTCTTCAACGGGAAAATCTTTGCAAACAGCAACCATCCATAGGTCTAGAAAATACGTAGTAAGCGCCCACACATGACCTGCCAGGTGACAGTGTAACTCACACTCTCTCTCTCTCTCTCGTGATTCAGTACGTGCTCCTGCTTAGCTGATCTCGGATCTGTCTTTCTCCATGTGTTTTGGAATCTGCAACCGTCGTCGACAGCAAGCCGACAATCCCTCTCCCTTCTCATCAGATTGCTTGCTGGATTTTCTCCTCCCCGCGCGCATCTCTACGTGCACCACCGCCCTATCTCTTCTCTCTCTAAGCCACGCTACAGCGCTACCTCTGTCCTCTCTCTATCATATCCGCGGTGCCAACAACAGCACACATAATCACGCCTCTCTCTATCCACGTCCACCTCAGTAGATAGCAGCGCCGCCTCTGCCTCGCTCTCTCTCTACACTAGCACCAGGTGACCGAAAATATATGCGCGACCGAATTCTACGCCGCCGGCTCTATTTCTCTCCTCCGCCCTCTCCACTTATCTGTCGTGTGCACGAATCTACAGCAGCATCTCCTCCGGCTCTCTGACAGCGGACCGCCTCTCTTTCTCTCTCTCATCTCTCTACATCCATCGTGCACGTCTATGGTCGAAGTCCATAAGACTCCCTCTTTCTTTCGCCCTGAATTCTCCAGCGTGCTGCCTTCAATCAACCTCTCTCTCTCTATGTCGGTGTCCACGCGCGATAGTGTGTGATTCTCTCTCTTCATATAAGTTGCGCTAGCAGCACCCTATAGGATGCAACGCCAACAGGACTCTCTCTCGCATCAGCGCTGTGATCCCTCTGTCGAGATCGACAAAGAGCGATTCTTTCTCATACAGACGAATACTCTTCGGTTCTCCCTAAGCATCGGATAACTACGTCAACATCTCGCTATGCGATCATACGCACAGGGCCGGCTTGGGATCTTCTATCTCTTTCTCTAACATCCTCTCTCTCGGGCAATCTCTTCACACCACTAGCAACACTATCTGGGTTTCTCTCTCATCACAGCCACGTGAGTGACTACGTTCCTCCCTGCCGTCTTGCATCCGCGAGTTCTTTGACACAAAATCATTGATTAATGAATCAGATTCAGAAATATCTAGCTCATTCTAAGTACTAGCATACACATATGTTTCTACTAACTCAGAACTTTGTAGAATATACCTTGATTCCCACCATTTATCCCCTACTTGTCCAACTCTCCATTAGATCTTTCTTTCTTTTTCTCTTTCTTTTTCATTTTTCTTTTTCTTTTTCTTTTGCACTTCATCTAGCTCAGCATTTCTTTTTATCTTTTATCCACAAATCGGCCTATGTCGAAATCGGGTGCGACTCATGGACTTGTCCGCCCGGCCAAGTTTATTCCACCTGTCTGCCGACCCGGCATAGCGCACGACATACACAATGTCAGCCCTGCATGAAATCGACGTCAGCTCGTGGCTCTGACCACCCGATTAGAGTGACTCCACTCGCCTACCGACCCATACAGGCGCATGACAACAGATAGGTCAGGCCTACGACGAAACTAGCTACGGCTCGTGGCCTTGATCACCCGACCAAGGTGGTTCCACCCGCCTACTAGCCCATCGCAGCGCACTAACAACATGCACACACATATAAGCTGGCATGAGTATAAATATTTTTCATGAATTATGATCCATATGGAGGTAAGATCTCATAGGAAATAAATACTAGGATCCAAAGTTTCCCACTCACTAAGTGTTCAAATCAATCAGCATATACATGCACTCAGTAAGCATGTCATCACATTCCCAATCTTTCACTCCCAAAAGTCTCTAGTCCACTAACTGATTCCATTCATATCATTTCCTAGTCATTCATGCTTCATGCAAACCCATAATAGATCTTTGCTATCTTCATTCTACATGATTTTTATAAATCCATACATCTCTTTATCACCCACATCAATGCAATGCATATGCTCTATCAGAAAGAAAACACATCTCAAATCAGAAACGTTTCACCTGGTCATTTTTCTTCATTTTGATCCAGCTTTTCTTTAATTCCATGGTCATTATTTGTGGACCAGCCTGGGGAAGGTTTCAGAGTACTCAGATATCTTCCTATATCTCTCCACTCGCCATCATACTCATTCTCTCGGAACTGCTCATATGCATACACCAATGGATCGTATATGTACATGCAGATGATGAAGAAGTAGTGGAACAAAGAAAAGGTAAAGCAAAGATTCAATTACTTGATGAAAGTGAGAACAATGAAGTACAGGTTGAAGTAGAAGAGAGGCCAAGGTTTGATCCAGAATGTGATGAACCAGAGACTTCAAGAAGTGCAGAAGTTAGGAGGTCATCTAGGCACAAATGGCAACCTACAAGGTATAGCTATGACACTTCATTCTTGACTACTAAAGATTATGCTTACTTGGTAAAAGCAGATGAAGATCCATCTACATATGATGAAGCCAAAGGCCAGAGAAATTGGGAAGAAGCCATGCAAGAGGAGTATGATGCATTGATAGAGAATCAGACTTGGGATCTGGTTCCTAAACCTAATAGCCAGAAAATTATTGGATGTAAGTGGGTTTACAAAACAAAGAGATTTGCAGATGGAAGTGTGTCTAGATACAAAGCTAGACTTGTTGTGAAAGGGTATGCACAGACATATGGAGTGGACTATGATGAGACTTATAGTCCTGTGGCAAAGATGACAACAATCAGAACCCTCATTGCAATTGCTGCTTGCAAAGGTTGGAAGTTGTCTCAATTAGATGTTAAAAATGCTTTTTTGAATGGTTATATTTCAGATGAAGTTTACATGGAGCAACCAGATGGGTTCAAAGATCAAGTGAATCCAAATTATGTGTGTAAGCTCAAGAGAGCTTTGTATGGATTAAAGCAAGCCCCAAGGGCATGGAATTATAGGCTTGTAAAATTCTTGAATGATCTTGGATTTCAAGCATCAAAGGCAGATAGTAGCTTGCTAGTCAAAGCAAGTGAAGATGGGTTCATTTATGTTTGTATTTATGTTGATGACATAATACTTACAGGAACAGATGATAAAGGAATACAAATGATCAAGAAGCAGATGGAGAAAGAGTTCAAAATCAGTGATTTGGGGAACCTATCATTCTTCTTGGGAATGGAGATTTCTTATACTCAACATGGAGTATATGTGACCCAAGAAAGGTATCTTAAAAATTTGCTAACCAAATTTAAAATGGAAGATTGCAGGGTTGCACCTACACCTTTGGAAGTGAATCATAAATTGTCTAGGTTTGGAGGAGAAGAGTTCAGAGATATGAAACTCTATCAAAGTTTGGTGGGTAGCTTGATTTATGCTACATTAACAAGGCCTGATTTGTCATATGCAGTTGGTGTGCTTTCACAATTTATGCATTGTCCTAGAAAGGAACATTGGATTGCAGGACAAAGAGTACTTAGGTACATCAAGGGTACACTCAGAGAAGGGTTGTACTATGGATTTACTTCTGATACAAGAGTGAAGATATATAGTGATGCAGATTGGGCAGGTAATGTGGATGATAGAAGATCAACACATGGATACTTGTGTTATGTAGGAGACAAATTGATTTCATGGTGTTCTAAGAAGCAACATACAGTTGCTTTGTCATCTACAGAGGCAGAATATAAAGGTATGGTGGAAGCTGCAAAGGAGGTAATATGGCTAAAGACACTTATGAAACTTTTTGATGTTGTTCAAAGTACTCCTATTGTTTGTGGAGACAACATGAGTTCTTTATACTTGGCAGCTAATCCTGTGTTTCATGCTAGAACTAAGCATATTGAAATACAGTATCATTTTCTGAGAGAGAAGGTCATTGAGAAGGAGATTGAAGTCATACACACTCCCACAAAAGATCAAGTTGCAGATATGATGACAAAAAGTCTAGATGGACCAAAACTACAAAGATTCAAGGATATGGCAGGAATCAAGAAGATAGAGAAGAATCTCAATTAATGATTGAGGGGGAGCTCTTGGTGTATGACAATCATCAATTGAAGGATTATGAAGAAATGAAGTCAAGGAGTCAAGAAGATAATAAATTCAGAAGGTTGAAGGAAGGACATATTCAGAAAATCCAAAGATATGTACACATATGTACATTAGCTGACTTATACTTTTGTCTAGTCATACACTTGTATATATTCATCTATAAATATGTTGGGAAATGTCGGGCAAATAGAGCAGAAGAAGAATAGAGAATAGGAAGAGAGAAATAAGTTGTAGAGAGTGTCATTAGACACATGGAAAGTGAGTGAATTGTCTATCCTCACTTAGATGTAATTTTTCTGAAGAAATCGAGAAAATTTGTGCCCGATGTTTTGCTGTCTGCTCTTTCTGTGTTTAATCTTTTGAGAAATCCTTCTGCACATATCTAAGTCCATAGCTAATCTATCTATGGCTAGAATTTGAGAGGTTAATTGCAATCAGGCTGAGAGAATTTTGTTTAGGAATATTCATATGTGAAAATGTTCTAAGAGTCGTCAGAACTGGCGCACATTTCATCTTCAAAGAAATGGTCATTGCTCAGTCCACAGTGTAAAGTTTTACACAAGTTAGGGCTCAAAATCTAAGTTGGAAGGTAAGCCATCTATGGCTAAAAGATCTTGATCAAACGGGATTTACTTTGGGAGAACCAGTGTTAAGAAGTTGCAGGTGTCAAAGTCGCCATTGCAGAGAAGCTGTTTCAGACATAGGTAAAGTGTTTCACACATTTCTCAGTGTGTACTCAATCATTTTGAGAAATTTAACTTGGTAAAGTTGCACAATCTCAAGGCGAAGTGTTGTGCAAAGTTTTGTCAAAAACTTTACAGAATTGATTAGTCAATGAGTGATTAATCTGCAGCAGACTTTTCTGAAGAAGTTGAATTTTTCAAAATAATCAATTTTCTGATAAATTGGTGAATGATCTCTAAATTTGGTGGAGTCTAAGGTTAATCTTGATATAGAGGTGATCTAAATTCAAGGTTAACTTCTTCTTTTGGAGATTAACACTCTCCATCAAGTATTCTAGCCTCTCCATTAGTCCTTGAAAATGTAATTCCGGTTTTGCCATGTTATTCCAATTAAGATATCTAGAGGCTTCGAACAAAGCTTGTGCTAGTTCTACCATCTTCATGCAAAGTTTAGTTCTCTCAATTTCTAGATCAGCTCGAGGGTAGTTTTTGCTCATTTCAGCTACCTGAGGTCCCTCTTTTAATCTAGCCTAATATGCCCGAAACATCATGTCTAGATTTTCTGGTATGGGTTCCGCTAAAACTGATCCTAATTTTTGAGCTGGATTCTCTTGATTCAAGTCCTGTGAAGTCAATTCTTGGATTTTGGCTCTAGATTCCTTCAAACTTCCTTCCAACTCACTTATCTTTTTACTCCATTTTCTCTTTATCCTTTCTCTAGAATCTTTCCAAGATTTTGTCTTTTTACAGCTAGATTCTGCAACTTCACTACTTCCGGCTACTTTCTCTTGATTAAGCTGTTGGTTTTGTAAGAGTGCTTGGGCTCTTGTTATAGCTTGGATAGGCACGTATGTAGGGTTGGATCCATCTGCGTTATTTACAATACCTATCACGTTGATCGGTGTCACATTCGAAGCGTTAACTGGATTCTTGGGGCAATCTTTGATTATGTGCTCTTTGCCACAATCGGCACAAAAGCCTTGTATGTTATAGTACTGTGATTGTCCTGCAATCGGAGGATGTGGACAATCCTTTATGAAATGATCTCCTTGGCACCTAAAGCATGGTCCTCTAGGGCCCTGTGGTCTTTGTTGTCTTAATTGGGGCCGCGGATTTGGGTTTGTGTACATCACATTAGCATAGTGGGGCTCCCAACTAGGTTCCACTGGTGGACTCTCATAATGATATGTCTCCACGTGTTCTGGTGACTCTGTGTAATATGCAAGTGGACTATCTACATGCGTAGAGTCAAAACTGTTTGAGTGTGGATCACTCTCTGTGATCAAAGGTGAAGAAGGCACTAAGGCCCTACTTAGGTTCTCTTCTGCAGCAGCGTATTTGACTGAGATGACATTAGCTGGTGGGGGTGGCTGCTGAGCTAAGACAGGTTGAGGTCTCTGTTGAGCCTGGTATGGGTAGTTCTGAGGAGGCCTATAGTAATAGGGCTGAGCATTGTATTGGCCTTGATACCTACCTGGCTGCGCGTATGCTTGCGGGTAGTTCTATCTCACGGTCTGTTTGTTGTATGGGCAGTCCTGAGCCGTATGATTCGTGTATCTTCTCTCAATTGTACAATATTGGCCACTAGGGTTGGCTTGTGGTTGTGGTGCATTGGGACACACATTTGCCATATGATCACCACCACAGGTGTAGCAACGCTTGTTAGTTAGCACCCTAGGTTTACTAGAAACTCCTAGTTTCTGGGCCACTTTTTCTGCTAGGTCTTCTATTGAGCTAGACAATTTTGTGGATGCTAGAGATGAACAGTCTGAGTCCACTTTTTCTGCTAGGTCTTCTATTGAGCTAGACAATTTTGTGGATGCTAGAGATGAACAGTCTGAGTCCTTATAGACCTTTGAGAGTTCCAACTCGTCTCCTAAGTTGTCCTCAATGTCTATACAAATTCTTACACATTGCTCTAGCGTTCTGGGTTCTTTTAGGTACACGTAGGAGCGTAGTTTAGAGCTCAACAAGCCATCTAGAAACAATGACACTTGCTTGGCTTGTGAGGGTAGCTCTTGCATTGGACATCGTTCAACATATTGTCTAAACCTACGTCCTGCCAGTCTTACGGTTTCCTGAGGGGTCTGTTTAAAGCTATGAATCAACGAAGACGTGTCATGTCTAATCCCATTTTTAGAGAATTCGGTGATGAATGACTCTAAAAAGTGATGGATGTCCCTAAATTGCCTTTGTTGCAATGGCTGGAACCAAGTTAAAGCGGTATTCTTTAACGTTAGTCCAAATGCATTATATTGCGTGAACATGTCTTCGACTTGTTCTGCTCTTAGTACTTGCTTGAATTCTGCGACGTGGTCATAGGGATCTCCTATCCCATCAAAATAATTCTTCATTGATTTTACTAACTGTGTGGGTCTCAACATTCTTGCGTGTTCACGTGGTCTTGGTAGAGGAAGATCATCTCTTTGTTTCCCTCTTTGTTTCCCTCTCTTTGATTTCCATGGGCTGAGGATGTTCCTGCCCCTTGTTGACTTGTATTCATGTTTGTTCTAGATGGAGGGAATACCAATTCACCTCTCCATGTGTATGTGTTTTTAGCGCGGTCAGGCACCACAAAGACTCTTTCTGAAGTCTCATCCAGGTATACAACCTTTCCAGGTGTATCCGGGTCCTTGAACTCATATATAGTGATGATACCTACCTCACTAAGTATTTCAGTCTTGTATCTCCAAAAGGCTTCATCAGTTTCTTTATTTACAAACAACTCTATGCTTCTGTTGTCCTGAGGGATCCAATCTGGGATTAGTACTCGTGTTAGTACAAATTTCCCTCTAGGTGTTCTAGGCTCTTCTAATGGTTCTTTTCCTTGAGATTTTGCTTCCGTCTCTGGTTGAATCATGCCAAACTCGTTGGTATTGTTTGGCTGCGTACTTAAAATGTACATTGTTCCTTCCTTGTCTATGTACGCGTCTCTCTCGAATTTCACCACTGGATGTTCCAATCCAATGGGTTGATCGGGGTTGTGCATTTGCACCACTTGCCTTCGCAAACCATCCTCATAGATGCGAGCACCTAATCGGTTGGTTCGGAGAAACTCTAGTTGCGTTCTATAGGGTCCTTCTAGTTTTTCTAAGTAGGCTACATTCGACCCTCCTTCTGGTCTGTCTGTGCTAAACACCATTTCTGATTCGCTAGTATCTGAGCTCTCGTAGGGATAACTAGTGTTCAATTGTTGAGCCCACGATCGTGCAGTAGTTCTTACACTTGCCTCTGATGATCTAAGGCTTCGTCGGTCTGACTTACCTATATGTTTGCCCGATCTAAGGTTCATTAATTTTCTTCCTTGCACACTCAGTACACGCTCAGACCGTCAATGATTCTTTGTTATTACTGTCTTGATTCTTTTTAGATTTCTTTAGATTCTTGACTTAATGTATGCATCAGGAATTCGACTTTCCGTTGTAATTTTGAGTTCTCGTTCCGTCAGACTTAGGCTCTTTCCTTTAGGTTTTCGTCACACACACCTTTACTTGTAGTCTTAGACTTGAAAGAATTAAATATCTTGAACTTGAGGCGTTCCTATCGTCGTTAATCCACAATGCTAACGTTTAGCCTAAGCTAAGAATTGACTGAGGGGGTTGAGTAATCTTCCAACCTCGAGTCAGCTTTTCTGGTTGCTCTGATGCCCAAGAAGTCGCACTTCCCAAGCTTTATGCCCTTCATTGCCTTGCTTTGGTTGCCTTTGATTGCGCTTGCTAGCCCTGGACAAATTCAATATTAGATCAATTCATAGTTGGATGATCAAGCACTTGAGTATATACACCTTTTAAGTCCCTTCCCTTTTGCCCAACTTTTCAATGCTTGCCCCCTAGCTTTCTAGTCCCAAACTAGGTCAACCTCAAAATATCTTGTATAAAAATAGACGTATTCTTTAAGAAAAAACAGTTGAGGTCACGTAGTACTGGTAAAGAGCTTTCTAACGAGCTATTAAGCTCAAAAAACAGACTTCGGATGAAAAAGTTATGACCATTCAGGCCCTGGGGGGTAAAAACTGACAAACAGGTTTTTCTCCAAATATGAGCTAAGGGGTCTCCTATGAGTCTAATCACCCAAAAATTTCCCAAAAATAGCCCCAAAATTGGCCAAAAAATGAAACCCTAAAATGTGCGATGGGGTTGCACAATCGCGATGGTCTGAGACAATCGCGATGGTCTGGGACCGTCGCGATGGCGTGAGGGTGCACCGTCGCGATGGCGTGAAATGGGACCGTCGCGATGGCATGAACTGCACAATCGCGATGGTCTGAATTTGCACAATCGCGATGGCGTGAACTTGGACCGTCACGATGGCGTGAACTTGGACAATCGCGATGGCGTGAAAGTGCACCGTCGCGATGGCGTGAAATTGCACAATCACGATGGTCTGAAAGTGGACAATCGCGATGGCGTGAACTTGGACAATCGCGATGGCGTGAAAGTGCACCGTCGCGATGGTGTGAAATTGCACAATCGTGATGGTCTGAAAGTGGACAATTGCGATGGCGTGGACTTGCACTGTCGCGATGGCGTCAGTCAACGGTCAACGTGGATAATCGTGATGGTCCAAAGTGAACCGTCGCGATGGTCTGAACGCGATGGCGTGAGCCAATCACGATGGTCTGGGCGCGATGGCCTGAGGGTGTCGTCGCGATGGTCTGAAGTGCACCGTCGCGATGGTCTAGATTGCCACGTGGCACCGTCGGCGCGATGGCGTGACACAATCGCGATGGTCAGAGACCGTCGCGATGGTCCGGCCAAGCCATCGCGATGGCGTGAGCCAATCGCGATGGTGTGACACAATCGCGATGGTCTGAGACCGTCGCGATGGTCCACCAAACTATGATTTTTCCAAATGCAAGTGTGGATTCCTAGAGGCGCTGGTGTCGCCTACACACTGGTGTGGTCGCCTTCTCCAAATTCCGAACTTTGCAGACCATCGCGATGGTCTGACACAGTCGGCAATTTCTGACAGAAACTGAAAATTTTACCTTTTTGCAGCCTTCCTGATGCACTGGAGCTCTGACCTGCAAGAAAACTCAAGAAAGCAAAAGCACACACAAGCACAAAAGCTCTCTCTCACTCTCTCGCATGCACAAATGAGGGGAAATGAGGAGAATGGGTGGATATGGTGAATTTTCTGATTTTTTTGGAGATGAAGATGATGATGCGGTGATGAAGATGGAGTGTGGGGGAGGTGAAAAACACTAAAAACTAAGTAAAAACAACAACAAAAACTGAAATTTTTACCTTCCAACGTCACTTCTTGCTATACTCTTACCATCACACATTCGTCCTAGACTCGATCCCCGGCAACGGCGCCAAATTTGGTGTTGCTCTAGCACAATGGTGAGAACCACGTTAAGAAGCGTCACCTCCTTAATTGTCAATCCGCGGAAGAGATAGGAGTGATATGAAGATCGTGAATGTGAGATGATGTGAGAGTGAAGGTGAGAAGCACCAAGATGCACACACACATGCACACACACAATGAAGAGACGAGCAAGACACAATGGAAGGTGGGAAATTAGCTCTATTACTCAAGAACACTATTACAAGCTCAAAAGAACTCTAAACTCCAACAAGCTAACCTCAAAAATGAGCTCTCTAGCTCTTTTTATAGTTTCTAGACTAGTTTTGACCGGTTTCACATCTAGTGACCGGCATAGTTAAAAATTAGGTCCTAGATGCTATTTGGAAGGGTAAACGGTATCTAAAAACAACGAAAATTGGTACGTGCATTCTACCTAAGCTCCTCAAGCTCGAGGACTCCTCGGCTTGCACAAAATGGAGCTATGGATTACAAAATGGGGTTTTCTATGTTACATATGTTACAATTAGTGATAAAAATCACTGTTGAATGTTTTGAAAAGTGATAAAAAACATATTTGTTTGAGAAATTGATCCGACTGGCTCCCTGCTCCGTCGTTACATGCTTCCGTGGCATCTGTGCCTCTGGCTGCTTCCAACAACTGCATACACCATCCCTAAACCCTCTCGCTCCGTCATGGTATAATTGCGTTCTGCTTGATTCAATTGTCTACTGGCATAGGCCTAACTTTCTTGTATCCACTGGTTGTGCTAAGTTGCATCCAATGGCAAACTTAGAAGCATCCACGTGGATATGAAATGGTTTGTTCCAATTAGGAACTCTAAGGATTGGTGCTGAACTCAAGTGATTCTTCAATTCATTGAAAGCCTTTTCACATTCTTCTGTCCAAATAAACTGAGATAGTAATGCATAAAGGGGCCTAGCAATTATGGCATACATGTGGATCAACCTACGGTAGTATCCTGATTTTATCTTCATCTATGGAAATCCCATTTTTAGAGACAATGTGTCCTAATATCTTCCCTTGTCGAACCATGAAGACACACTTTTTGGGATTAAGACAAACTCTATATTGTCGACATTTGGCAAAGATCTTTCTTAGTTCTGGGATATGTTCTGATCGTATAGCTGAATAGGTGCATAAATCGTCCACATATACCTCCATGCTCTTCCTTAATAATTCCTTGAACACGTGACACATCAATCTTTGAAAAGTGGTTGGGGCATCAGTTAGACGAAAAGGCATAACCCTAAATGCATACACTCCCCATTCAGTTGCAAAAGTTGTCTTATGTTGGTCCTCAGGAGCAATTGCTACCTGATTATATCCTAAAAAGTTGTCCAGAAAACTATAGAATTCCTTTCCTGCAACCCTTTCCAAAAGATGATCGGTGATAGGTAATGGGTAACTATCTCATATAGTGGCAACGTTTACTTTCTTCAAGTTAATACATACCCTTAACTTGCCATTCTTTTTAGGCACAACCACCAAAGGTGATACCCATTCTGTGTGTTCAATCTCATAAATGAAGCATGCGTCCAACAACTTATCTATCTCCTCCTTGATTTTTGCTGAGTAAACATCATTATATGTGTATGGTCTTTGTTTGGAAGGTTTGGCTTCTGATGTCATAGGGATTCTATGGGCACAAATAAGGGATCTACTCATTTTAAGTCCTTATATGTCCATGCAAAGATGTCCCTATATTCTCTTATAAGCAGTATTAACTCTTGTTCTTCCTTCATTGAGACATCCTGTCCTATAAAGGTACATCGTTATTCTCCTTCCTCCAAAGCTACTAGTATTTTCTTGGTCTGTTCTTTGTTGTCATATGCTATTCCTGGTTGTGCTTCCCGTTTTGGCATTTGGATAGCAATTTTCCTCTGTTCTACCTCGTATTTCTTGAAGTGGGCTGTCACTTCAAATTGATCTTGAGGCTTGTTTTCTCCTTCTTCGTTTTCTTTATCTTGTCCAAGTTCTTCTCCCTGTGTCATTCCTTGATTCAACCCATTACTTATGGCACTTACTCTTTGATTTTCACTTTCTACCTCAATTTGTTCATGCTCCATTTCAATGCTCTCATAATCCTCCTTCCATTCTTTTTCAATTACCCCTCCTTCTTTGGCTTCTTGGAGAACAACCACGTATAAACTTACATCATATCCTTCCTTATCAATGCATTCATTCATGGTTATTACTTCTTCATTTACACATACATCAAGAGTGGCTAAATCTCCATCCAACCATGAGGTTTGAATTCTTCATCTAGGAATATATGGGGCATGTAAGCTGGATCTCGTACAGATCTAGAAACGCCCTGCCTTTGCTGCCATGCTTTCTTCCTTTCCTCTTCCTTTTTTGCTGCCTAGCATATCCATAGATGAGTGTCTTCGTTCATCCATGATTGGTCACTTGAACCTATACTGTGAATCGATTGATCGTCCTCCTCCTTATGAATCAGATTCCATTGTAAGGGGGGAACATCTTGATACGTACATGTATGGATATTTATTCTATTCGTGGTTCCCTCATGCTACAAGTATACCGCGTCTTTTCCCCAATCTTGCACTACCTTAAGCTGTCTCATGAAAGTTCTTCCAAGTATCATCTCATAATTGCTAACCTTTTCAAATTGACAGATTGCTAGGGTGTGCTCGAATTCAACTCTGCAGATAGTAAAGGTTACTTTTTCCAATAATCCCACGGGTCGTTCAGTGTGTTCGTCTGCCATTTGAATCTTCATGCGTGTTGGTCTTAAAGTTGGTTTTCCCCATTTCTCCCAAATTTCCTTGGTCGCAATTGCTACTCCTGCTCCCGATTCTAAGATGGCTTTAGTGGTATAACCTCGGTAAGTGATTGGAGGCATGTGTTTCTTTCATCTCCCTCACTGAAATCTCCAACCTTATCGATTGGGATTTTGATTGTGGTCACTTCATCAGGCATCTCCTTCTCATCTGACTTTGTCTCCAATTGACTGGTTAGCTTCGCCTTCAAATGTGGTTTTACCTTCAAGAGTTCTTCCAATGTGAGAGTACAAGGGATTTTTACCTTTTTAAGATGTTGTATAATGTCCGATGTTTGGATTGAGGGGTTCTGCTAGGGTGTGCTCGAATTCAACTCTGCAGATAGTAAAGGTTACTTTTTCCAATAATCCCACGGGTCGTTCAGTGTGTTCGTCTGCCATTTGAATCTTCATGCGTGTTGGTCTTAAAGTTGGTTTTCCCCATTTCTCCCAAATTTCCTTGGTCGCAATTGCTACTCCTGCTCCCGATTCTAAGATGGCTTTAGTGGTATAACCTCGGTAAGTGATTGGAGGCATGTGTTTCTTTCATCTCCCTCACTGAAATCTCCAACCTTATCGATTGGGATTTTGATTGTGGTCACTTCATCAGGCATCTCCTTCTCATCTGACTTTGTCTCCAATTGACTGGTTAGCTTCGCCTTCAAATGTGGTTTTACCTTCAAGAGTTCTTCCAATGTGAGAGTACAAGGGATTTTTACCTTTTTAAGATGTTGTATAATGTCCGATGTTTGGATTGAGGGGTTCTGCTCTTTTCTTCTCACTGAGGGAATGCAATATAATTCACAATTATGTTCGTATTTCCCCGTGTAATTTGGCAAAGCCTTCACATTTTCATCATCTTTTTTGCTCTCATCAAGTTGTAATAATCCTTCTGAGTTTAACTCAAGTATTGAGGCTTCAAATTCACCTTTTGCTTCTAACTCCTCAAAGGGTTGTTCAATTCCTTCTGCCTTCTTGGACACTTGCCCACAAGTCTTTAGGCCACTCCCCATCGACTTCGGGGACAACGGATCCTTCTCTTTTATCCTCGCAGTAATTTCCACCACAGGTCTTGCCTTCTTTTCCTTTATGGGGATCATTAGGGGTGACACACTCTTGGAATTCTTTCTCGGGAATTCGTGAGTTGGATAGTCGCTGAACAAGTTTTTCTAGGTTCTATTGAGCCACTTCAATTAATTTCTTACATATCTCCAACCTTTCTTTCTCTAGGTCACCTCTAGGATATTCCCTTTCATGTTGTTCAATGGTTGGTCTTGCTCTTATTTGTGCGTGGTATGCCTGAATCCACATGGCTAACTCTTCTGGCATAGGGTCAGCTAGAATTGATCCTGCCTCTGGTTTTTTACACTTTTCCATCTTATTTTCTCTTTCAAGTTTTTGTTTTTCTTCTTGGCATTGTTTGTTATTTTCGTCCTCCTTCTTTTGTTCTAGTTTCTTTTCCTTCATCCTTTCTCTATGATTCTTCCATCTTTGGGTCCGTTTACTTGTAATACTCTTTCCAGACTCTTCTGAGTCTGCAACTACTTGAGGTGTGGGTATATTCAATTCTTTGTCAACCTGATCATTCTCTCTGGTTTTTTCTAGGGTCTCTCTAGCCTTAGCTCCTATTATTGCCTTTAATGGCACTGTGTACTCCTTGTCACTCCCCGATGACTCTATCACCTGTATCACATTGATCTGCACGTTCGAGTTAACTTTGTTGGGGTTCTTGGGGCAATCTCTAAAAAGATGTTCTTTACCACAATCACTACAGTATCCTTCTGAAATTCATTGCGGTGGTGGTGGGTTGGCTAACGTACATTCTGTGATGAAATGATCTCCTCTGCATCTATAACATGGTCCTCTAGGTGCAGGTGGTCTATTCATTGGTTGGGAGGGTAAGGGTGCTCTGGGAGCTATGTACATTAATGACACATAATCCTGCTCATACCCGTAAGAGCTATCCGGTCCTTTCATACCATAAGCATATGGTTCGTAAGATTTCCCGTATTCAACTATAGTGCCCTCATACGTGGAATAATTTCCCTGACTAGAATCATAAGATGGTTCATAAGGCTCATTACTCACCAATGGCATGGCTGAGACTATTGCTCTCTCTAGGTTCTCTTCCAGTTGAGCCATTTTTACTGGGACAACATTATGAGGGTGGGGTGGTTGTTGTCCTAACACGGGTTGTGGTTGAGTGTACCCTTGATAAGCATAAGGTTGTGGTGTTGGTGTCTGTTGCTGATATGTGGGATATCTAAAGGCTTCTCCTCCTTGATCTCTCTGAGGGTATCCATAAGGTCTCATGGGTGATTGTACCGGTCTTGACTGCCAATTGTAAGGATAATTTTCTGTGCTGTGATTTGTGTACCTTTGTTCTATGCTACAATAATGCATAGGGCCTGGGGTGGGTGGTCTATTGTAAGCATAAGGAGGTGCTGGGACTACTCCCCTATTGCACAAATGAGAAGGATGATCACCTCCACAGTGCATACATCTTCTAAGCATGGGTACTCTCATTGGATTGTTTGGGTAGTTCCTCTGCCCTTGAACATTCAGTTTCTTTGCCACTAAATCAGCTATTTCTTCTACATTATTCCTAGGGTTTGACGTGATGCTGGTGGTATCTTCACTTTTCACACTGCCTTGAGGTATTTTCAAATCTTCTGCTAGATTGTCCTCTAGGTCAATACACTCTTTCATGCATTCTTGCAAATTTTGAACTCTCTTCACATATACCAATGATCTCAATGATCCATTCACTAATCCTTCCAAAAACAATGATACCATTTTGTTTTGAGCGGGTCTCTCTTCAAGAGGGCATCTGTCCACATATTGCTTAAATCTTCTTGCTGCAAATCTCACCGATTCCGTAGGAGCTTGCTTAAAACTATGGATTAATGAGGAAGAGTTGTTTTTTATTCCAGACTTGGTTAATTCTTCAATCAGTGCCGGCCGACCTACTGGTATTCTTGGTCCTTTTCGTGCTGGTGGTCTCTCCTGAACAGGGATTCTAATTCTTGGTTCTACATGCGTAGGTGGTCGATAATTCGGATTGTTGCCCAATGTAGCAAACTGCACATGGGGCCTAACTGGGATGTGCATTTGTTGTGTGTTGGAAGCAGCCAGAGGCATAGAAGACACGGAAGCATGTAACGACGGAGCAGGGAGCCAGTCGAATCTTTTTTCAAAGAATCATGTTTTAAAAATACTTTTCAAAAACCTCCAACAGTGATTTTTATCACTATTGTAACATATGTAACATAGAAAAACCCTTTTCTTAATTTCTAGCTCCATTTTGTGCAAGCCGAGGAGTCCTCGAGCTTGAGGAGCTTAGGTAGAATGCGCGTATCAATTTTCGTTATTTTTAGACACCGTTTACCCTTTCAAATAACATCTAGGACCTATTTTTTAACTATGCCCTCATTTCCCCTCATTTGTGCATGCGAGAGAGTGAGAGAGAGCTTTTGTGCTTGTGTGTACTTTTGTTTTCTTGAGTTTTCTTGCAGGTACAGAGATCCAGTGCATCAGGAAAGCTTGGAAAAGGTAAAATTTTCAGTTTCTGTCAGAAATTGCTGACTGTGTCAGACCATCGCGATGGTCTGCAAAGTTCGGAATTTGAAGAAGGCGACCACACCAGTGTGTAGAGCACACTTGCGCCTCTAGGAATCCATACTTGCATTGCAAAAAATCATACTTTGGTGGACCATCGCGACGGTCTCAGACCATCGCGATTGTGTCACACCATCACGATTGGCTCACACCATCGTGACGGCTCGGCCGGACCATCGCGACGGTTCATTTGGACCATCGCGAGGGTTCGCACACCATCGCGATTGTTTGGTTGACCCCACACCATCGCGATTGGCTCACACCATCGCGCCGACGCTGCCACGTGGCAAGCTAGACCATCGCGACGGTTCGCACATCACGCCATCGCGACGATACACTCAGACCATCACGACACCTTGAAAATTGAACCATCGCAATTGGCTCACGCCATCGCGCCCTGACCATCGCGATTGGATCACGCCATCGCATCTGTGACCATCGCGATGGTTCACTTTGGACCATCGCGATTGTTCACGTTGACCGTTGACTGACGCCATCGCGATTGTCCGCCTGATCGAGCCATCGTGACGGTTCACATTCACGTCATCGCGATCATCCATTTCACGCCATCATGACAGTTCGCTCCATCGGACCATCGCGATTGTGCCACGCCATCGCGACGGTTCGATGGACCATCGCGACGGTCCCAAACCATCACGATCATCTCAGACCATCGCAATTGCCCACCCAAACGCAAATTTTAGGGTTTCATTTTCTGGCCAATTTTGGGGCTATTTTTGGGAAATTTTTGGGTGATTAGACTCATAGGAGACCCCTTAGCTCATATTTGGAGAAAAACCTGTTTGTCAGTTTTTACCCCTGAGGGCCTGAACGGTCATAACTTTTTCATCCGAAGTCCGTTTTTTGAGCTTAATAGCTCGTTAGAAAGCTCTTTACCAGTACTACGTGACCTCAACTGTTTTTTCTTAAAGAATACGTCTATTTTTATACAAGATATTTTGAGGTTGACCTAGTTTGGGACTAGAAAGCTAGGGGGCAAGCATTGAAAAGTTGGGCAAAAGGGAAGGGACTTAAAAGGTGTATATACTCAAGTGCTTGATCATCCAACTATGAATTGATCTAATATTGAATTTGTCCAGGGCTAGCAAGGGCAATCAAAGGCAACCAAAGCAAGGCAGTGAAGGGCATAAAGCTTGGGAAGCGTGGCTTCTTGGGCATCAGAGCAACCAGAAAAGCTGACTCGAGGTTGGAAGATTACTCAACCCCCTCAGTCAATTCTTAGCTTAGGATAAACGATAGCATTGTGGAGTCAAGACGATAGGAACGCCTCAAGTTCAAGAGAATTAAATTTATCAAGTTTAAGACTAAAGTAAAGGTGTGTGACACGAAAACCTAAAGGAAAGAACATAAGCCTGACGGAACAAGAACTCAAAGTACCACAGAAAGTCGAATTCCTGACGCATACATTAAGACAAGAATCTAGAGAAATTTAAAAAGAATCAAGAAAGTAATAACAAAGAATCATTGACGATCTGAGCGTGTACTGAGTGTGCAAGGAAGAAAATTAATGAACCTTAGATCGGGCAAACATATAGGTAAGTCAGACTGACGAAGCCTTAGATCATCAGAGGCAAGTGTAAGAACTACTGCACGATCGTGGGCTCAACAATTGAACACTAGTTATCCCTACGAGAGCTCAGATACTAGCGAATCAGAAATGGAATTCAGCACAGAAAGACCAGAAGTAGGGTCAAATGTAGCCTATTTAGAAAAACCAGAAGGACCCTATAGAATGCAACTAGAGTTTCTCCGAACCAACCGATTAGGTGCTCGCATCTATGAGGATGGTTTGCCAAGGCAAGTGGTGCAAATGCATAACCCGATCAACCCATTGGATTGGAACGTCCAGTGGTGAAATTCGAGAGAGACACGTACATAGACAAGGAAGGAACAATGTACATCTTAAGTACGCAGCCAAACAATACGAATGAGTTTGGCGTGATTCAGTTAGAGACTGAAACAAGACCTCAAGGAAAAGAACCATTAGAAGAGCCTAGAACACCTAAAGGGAAATCTGTACTGACGCGAGTAATGATCCCAGAATGGATCCCTCAAGACAACAGAAGCATAGAGTTGTTTGTAAATAAAGAAACTGATGAAGCCTTTTGGAGATACAAGACAGAACTACTTAGTGAGGTAGGTATCATCATGATATACGAGTTCAAGGACCCGGATACACGTGGAAAGGTTGTATACCTGGATGAGACTTCAGAAAGAGTCTTTGTGGTGCCTGACCATGCTAAAAACACATACACATGGAGAGGTGAATTGGTATTCCCTCCATCTAGAACGAACATGAATACAAGTCAACAAGGGGCAGGAACATCATCAGCCCATGGAAATCAAAGAGAGAAAAATAAAGAAAGACCCAAAGTAAGCTTCACTCATCCCATAGGGAGAGATAGAACAACCACGGACACTAATAGAGCGGATAGACAAAGAGATCATGGAATACCAGGTGGTAGAGATGATTTTCCTCTACCTAGACCACGTGAAAACACAAGAATATTGAGACCCACTCAGTAAGTGAAATCCATGAAAAATTATTTTGATGGGTGTAGCTCAAGCGTAAGCACCACCTCCTTTACTTGTCAATCCGCGGAGACGTGAGGACCGGTATGAAGACCACGAGCAAGTGAAGGCACAAGTGCGTGAGTGAAAGCACACAAACATGCACACACATACACACACACGCGCACAAAGTAAGATCAAAGAGAAGAACAATGGAAAGCTTAGATTGCAAAAGAGTTCTCTTACAAAAGTTCTATTCTCTAACAAGCTACCCTCAAAAATGAGCTCTCTAGCTCTTTTTATAGTTTTTTGACTAGTTTTGGCCCTGTCCAGACCTAGTGTCCGGCCTAGTTAAAAATTAGGTTCCAGGGCTTATTTGAGGGCTCAAACGAAGTCTAACAATTATGAAAATTGGTACGATGGTACTTCTAATACTCCTCAAGCTCGAGGACTCCTCGGCTTGAACAAAATGGAGTTACTAAAAATAGATAATGGTATTTACAATGGTTTCTAGTGATGAAAATCACTATTTTTGTAGGGGATTCTTCTGAAAATTTGACATACACTTCTTGGAGCTCCCTACTTGCTCCCTTTCCTCGTGTGTCCACCTTTTGATGTGCTTCCATGCTTTATCCTTGACTTTGAGCTTCAACACTCCCCCCCCTCTCGAGTCTGTCGTCCCTGACAGACCCTTGTTGGAAGGGCTGTTCTGTGTAGTGCTTTGAGAGGTGGTGTCCATCCGTTGTATGAGCTGGTTCCTTGGATTCCAGCAAGAATGTGTCATTGTGAGCTTTCAAAACTGCAAGTTGCTCAGAAGAGGTTGTCAAGAGTGATTTGGAGCAACTACTGGCTTCAATTTGCTTCCGAGATATGGATGTTGTTCCCCAGGATGTCCTCTAGCTCTTCTAAAGATGATGTTCAGAGTAGTCATGCCAAGTACTCATAACCCATAGTGAATGATGGGTAAGTGTGTTAGTGCACGGGTTGAAAAAAGTATGTGCCTTGTGCACGGCCTTGTAATGTAGCCCTATGCATGCTTACTTGGAAAATGCATTGGAAGAAGTATGGTGCAAAAATTGCAGGTCTTGAGCTAAGTGCTCAAGGGTATGCTGACGAAGAGGTTTCCTAAACAATCATGGTTATGGTGTTTCCAGAGTAAAGATACTTACCATGGGGAAGGTTGATGGATGTTTGTCTCTTCGTGTTGTACATTGGCCTTTGGGATGGAACCTTGTGGATGAATGTCCATGTTGATTGTCCACTGATGAGATCTTTTGAGTGGTGGATCCCCTCTCCTCTTTTCAAAGCAACATTTGTCACTAACAATGTGCATTTCTGAGCTTGGGCTCATGCACGTTCACTTCCCTATATTGACACTCAGAGGAATATTGGACACGTGCCGGTTTCTCAGAGATTACCATGCTGATTGACATAGACCATTCACCAGTGCTACTGTTCCATACTGGTTCAGGAAATACTTTGAATTGCTTTATATTCCTTGGCAAGCAACATCGGGTAACTACACCAAGCTGAGTTTCACATATTCCCTTTAGCTCACCATATGCAGGAGTCTTCTCCTCCAGAACTACCTTGTGCAGATATCTCCTTGGGTGCTCTGGTACATGAAGTAGTTAAGCATCACTCAAGTTGCGGACCTTCAAGCTCTTCATTCCTACCATGGTAAGAGAAAATCATAGTTGTAGATGCCATGTTCATGCCAAATGCTTGTCATCTACCAGATAAGGCAGCAATAATCTCACTGCTGGCCGAGACACACTTTTATCCAAATTGATAAATGCCTAGTAATCAACAGTTCCACCTTCAACTAAGCATGACTCATTCATGTTTCATAAGCCAAACCTGGGAACAAGCTCTCTCCCACTTTTTTTTTTTTTTTTTTTTTTTTTTTTTTGAGGAACAGGATATCACAAAACAAGAACACAAAAGTTAGTATCAATAGAAATGTTCGACATACATCCCTGTGCTCTTGTGCATGGGATTCTCAAGTGTGTCTATGCACGGCCGTGTAATGTGGCCCTATATTAATGCATACTTTGGAAATGCATGACCTAAATGGTGCACAAGACAGGGTTGTGCAAGGAGCACATGGTTGTTGCTCGTTCGAGGCTTTCGATGTTATTTGTGGAGGTTGATGCCGACCTTGGTGGAGGTATCCATTGAGTCTCGAACTGATGTAATCCTCCTTATTGGAGTCCATTTTAGAACATCATTTGGCACTGTAGAGATCACTTCAGGCGTCTTCCTCTTTGGATGCGTTCTGAACGGTGGTATCCAGTGTGGTTGGCGCTTTGGTTCGATGGAGGCTGCTTGTACTTTTGGCTTCCAAACCCATATCCTTTTTGCACGTCTTCCTACTTTTCTTGAAGAGCTGATTTGATCTTCTTTCGGTCTCTGTACGTGGTTCTTACCCTCTTCTCTTTTTGGCTTCTTGGGTGAGACCTTTCGCATGTGGGAGAACATGGGTTGTTGGGGATGTAAGAGCTTCTTAGGTACCCACATCTGTAATTGCCCTTGTTGAGCTGCAGCTAACTTCTTAGGCACCCAAACTTGTTGGATACCTTGTGATTGAGCTTGTCTGAGCTGCTTCCTTCGTCTTCTGGCCTGGTTGGTGTGCATGGATGGGATTTGTGGGGGCAAGGCTGGTGGTTGCTCTCCTTTGCGTACCCATATCTGCTTCATGCTCGGAACTGCTTTTTGATCGAATGGTGTCTTTCTATTTGATGTAGCAGTTGTCATGAATGGTTGTGTTTGCTTGTGTGGTGGACTCACTACTGTGGCTACTTGATTCTTTGGAGAAGAAGAAAGATCCACCCGCCTTCGAACCTGGTCTTCCACGATTGACTCCTTCTGCATCATAGAGCTTTTGACACATACAACATCTTCTTTCATATGATTAGTCTTGGAAGAACTAAGAGAGTGTGTGGTGCCATGATCTAGGAGCATGCAGTTCTCTAATTCGAATGTAATGCATTGTTCATGTACCCAAACTTGAAGACTTTGACTTCTTAGGTTTAAGTTAACTGCATGGTCATAGATCCAATCTTGACCCAAGACAAGTGGTTCTGTAAGGTTCTCATCTTGACATACTAGCGCTTTGACTTTCATTGGAACATCTTGAAGGTAGATGGGAAGTTCCACCTCGCCCAAACAAGGGGTTTCAACACCTCCCAGTCCTATGAGATAAGCTTCTATGGGATTGATGTTCAACTCCAAGTCTTGGCAGTAGGAAAGTCTAACTGCACTACTTGCTGCACCTGAGTCAATCAATGCTTTCACCGTCCTTGCACCCTTCCCTTGTCCTATCTCTATGGTCACAAAGGGTCTTCGGTCAATGACCTGAGAAGTCGCTATGCCTGACTTTTGGCACATATCCATGTGATATTTTGGAGCTTTTGAGTTGACATCTAGGCCAAGTCGTCTTAACTTATTTCGCCTTATGCGCTCTCTAGCCTCTGCCTGTGCTTCTTCTCTCACTGTTAACTCTTCTTCTTTTCGTTTCTTAGCAGTGTTGAGTCTCATTAGCATGTCCTCTGTCAGAGGTTCTTGATATAACTTGACTCTACAACCACTAATATAGTTTGGCAAGATATCACCTTCTAAATTAGCCAATTGAACCGCGCCACTAGTGGAAATTCTGTTAATGATCATGGGTCCATATCCTCGTTTTTCCAACTTACGGGCATGTTGTTTCAGTGTGTAAACCAACACTAGATCTCCCTCTTTCAGTCCCTTATCCTTAATGTGTGCATCGAAGTAGGCCTTTTGCCTTTTCTTTGCAGCGTAGATGCCTGCAGCCGCTCGTAGCCTTGTCTCACCTAAGCGTTCTAGATCAAAGATCCTAGATGACAATTCATGTCCATTCCACTCATGCTCTTGTGCTACTTTTAAAGCAGGGATTAAGAAATCCAGTGGTAGCACCGCATTCTGTCCAAAGACCATCTAAAATGGGGTGGCATTGAGTACTGTTTTGTAGGCAACTCGATAAGCCCAAACAGCATGATGAAGTTGTTTGTCCCAATCAGAGCGTTTATTATTTACCAATTTTGTCAATACGTTACAAAGGATCTTATTGGTACTCTCGGCTTGTCCGTTAGCTTGTGGGTGATAGGGGGCAGATTTCTTATGTATCACCAAGAATTCTTGGAGAAGATTTTCAATTACTTCATTCAAGAAGTGTGTGCCTCTATCGCTCACTAACTCTATTGGTAGCCCATATCTCGTGAACACATTCTCGAATAAGAACTTAGCCGTCGTCTGAGCATCATTCTTTGTTGTGGCTTTCACTTCTACCCACTTGGTAAGGTAATCTGTGGCCACAATAATATACTCTGCATGGGAGTTTCTAGCAGGGGGATTAATAGGACCTATGAAGTCTATGCCCCACTTGGAAAATGCACGCCCTCCCATCATTGGCCTCAAAGGCATCTCGTCTTTTCTAACTGGGTATTGTGCACGTTGGCATGTGTCACATTTCTTCACATAGGTATGTGCATCCATATGAAGGGTGGGCCACCAAAGTCCTGAGAATAGAATGGTCTTAATCACTCGGTCAGGACCAAAATGTCCACCTGCAACACCACTGTGTGCAGTCTCTAAGACCTTTAAATAGTCTAATTCATGAACGCACAGTCTTAAGTAACCATCTTTACCTCTTCGATATAGGTTCTCTCCTACTAAGGCATAGCCTTGAGCCTCTTGCTCCATATTTCGTCTTCTTGCTAGACTGGCCTCTTTGGGTAATCTTCCCGATCTCATAAACTCTACCAATGGAGCACTCCAATCTGGAATTAATGATACTTGATAAAGGGTTGCATGCTCCACTGGTGGTCTCTCTCTGCACATTGGACAATTCTTGATCCACTCATGTATTTCTTTGTCCATGCTAGGCCAATACACTCCTAAACGTTTCAAATTCTGCAATGTTCGTTGTTTAGAATAGTGATTTCCTAGCAATCCCTCATGAGCTTGCTGCAACCAACTACTATGTTCATCATCCTCGACACAACAAGCTAATACACCCTCAGTATCTTGTTTGTACATGCTTCCTGCCAATATGTGATATTTTTGTGATTTTACAATTTCTTCTTGTGATGTTTTCACATTCTTATTTGCAGGGCCGAAGGTTAGGACTGGTACCAACTTATTTGCCCATTTAGGAACAACTTCTAAATTGAACAGATAAGCATCAGGTAGTTCATCAGACACTCCTTGTGGTGACTCTCCTGAAGTAATGCGAGAAAGGTGATCTGCCCGAAGGTGGGTTCTACCTTTCCTGACAACAACTTCAAAGTCATACTCCATTAGTAAGAGGAACCATCTTACTAAGCGTCCAGTATTGCAAGGTTTATTGACCAAATATAACAAAGCTTGATGATCAATGAAAAACTTGAACTTGTTGGCCAATAAATAGTGTCTAAACTTCTTTACAGCATATACCATGCCTAACCCTTCTCGCTCGGTTGTGGTATAATTTCTTTCGGCTGGGTTTAGTTGTCTACTAGCATATGCTATGGGCAAATCTAAATTCCCTTCACCTGTGGGTTGTGCTAGCACACATCCTATGGCATGATTGGATGCATCCACATGGACATGGAATGGCTTATTCCAATCAAGAGTGGTCAATATTGGTGCTGTGCACAAACGTTTCTTCAGTTCATTGAAAGAATTCTCGCATTCGTCGTTCCACTCAAAATTAGACAACAAGGCATAAAGGGGTCTAGCTATGATCGCGTACATGTAGATAAACCTACGGTAATATCCACAATGGCCCATAAAGGCTTGTACCTCTTTAACATTCCTTGGCCTTGGTAGTTCCGCTATGGCTCGTACCTTATCTTCATCTGTTGAGATTCCATTCTTAGAAACAATATGCCCTAAGATTTTACCTTGACGCACCATAAATACACACTTTTCTGGGTTTAGACACACTCGATATTCTCTACACTTGTTGAAGATTTGTCTGAGCTCAGGGATGTGAACCCTTCTTTCTTGGGAATGAGCACATAAATCATCCACATACACTTCTAAGCTCTTTCGCAAGAACTCTTTGAAGACATGACACATGAGCCTTTGGAATGTTGCAGGTGCATTGGTGATCCCAAATGGCATCACACGAAATGCAAAGATTCCCCACTCTGTAGCAAAAGCTGTTTTGTGTTGATCTTCTGGGGCAATGGCTACTTGATTGTAACCTGAAAATCCATCAAGGAAGCTATAAACTTCCTTGCCTGCAACACGCTCCAAAAGGTGTTCTGTGATTGGAAGTGGATAACTATCTCTAATCGTAGCGGCATTAACTTTTTTAAGGTTAATACACACTCGCAACTTCCCGTTCTTCTTGGGTACCACAACAATGGGGGACACCCATTCGGTATGCTCAATCTCATAGATGAATCCGGCTTCAATCAACCTATCAATTTCTTCTTTTATTTTTGCTGCATAGGTATCATTATATGTGTAGGGCTTCTGTTTGGTGGGCTTAGCATCAGCAGTCATGGGGATAGTATGAGAGCAAATTCTTGGATCTACCCCTTTTAAGTCTCTATAGTGCCATGCAAACACATCCCTATATTCCCTTAATAGAGCTATGAGCTCCATTTCTTCTCTTGCACTTAGGTCATCTCCTATATATGTGCATCTCTCTTCGTTCTCTTCAATGGTCACTACAATCTTCTTGGTCTTTTCTTTATTATCATATGATTCTCCTATGATGGCCTCTCTCTTAGGCATTCGTACCAAAATTTTGCGGTCGTCAACTTCATATTTCTTGAAGTTTTCTGGTACTTCAAACATTGATTCCTCCTTTTCTTGTTTCACTACTTTTCTTTTCTTTTTCTTTTGACTACTCTCACTTCCATCCTTTGAGTTTACTGTTTTAATACTTGTGAGAGGTTCTTCTTCTTTCTGGGTGAACACTCCTATATCTTCTAGATAGTGCTGCTCTGAGTTAAAGCAACTATCCATCACAATAGACTCCAAATCATCGTCATTCTCTTCTTCTTCTATGACATCACTAGGGTCACATTCTTCTAGCAAGGGTTGACACATGAACACTGAGATATCATAACCCTCCTCATCACAATGAGGTGTCCACTGTTCCTCATTGACAGCAATGTCCATGGTGGCTAAGATTTCTGGCCAGCCATGAGGCTCAAACTCCTCATCTGGAAAGATCATCGGTGTGTAGGCTGGGTCCCTAACTGGTCTATCTCCTAGTGAAATTCCTTCTTCTCTTGCCTTTAAACGTTTTTCCTCTTCCTTTGCGACCTTGCACATCCACAAATGAGTATCTTCATGCAGCCATGATGGATCAGGTGAACTTTCAGAATGCACAGAGATGGAATCTTCTTTCGCTTTGTGGATAGAATTCCACTGTAGGGGTGGTACATCTCTGAAGGTGTAATCCTTCAAATTGAACTTAGTGGTGACCCCTAAGTGCTGTAAGTACAAGGAGTTAGTTCCCCAATCCTGTACTATTTGCAATTGTCGTAGGAAGGGTCTTCCTAGGATCATCTCAAAGACATTATTTTTCTCAAAGTCACATATAGCAAATGTGTGCTCAAACTCTACACCACAAGTGGTTAGAGTGATCCCTTCTAGCAATCCTAGAGGTCTTTCAAAATGACCATCAGCCATTTGAAGCTTCATTCTAGTTGGTCTTAATGTGGGCTTGCCCCATTGCTTCCACAAGGAGGTGGTCGCAATAGCAACACCAGCACCTGAATCTATGATTGCTTTGATTGTGTAACCTTGGTAGGTGATTGGAAGATAAGTATTACCTTCTTCAACCCTCACACATGTCCCCTATTTTGTCTAGAGGTATCTCTGGTACCCTTTGCTTAGAGCTTGCTTTTGGCATATTGGACTCAAGTTCTGGGACCTGATCCTTCACATGATTCCATAACTCAGGTTTTGCTTTGAGCAACTCTTCTACAGTGAGATGACACTGAACCTTAGTGTTCTTCACGACATCCGTGTTCCTTGGAACCACTGAGTCTTCATTTCTTACTAGTATTGTGGGAGCTCTAATCTGGAGTGATTCAGATTCCCATGGGCCTGGAAATTGAGGCAGTTCTTCTAAGGTATTAGATTCAAAATCTAATCTTTCGTCTTCTTGTTCTGCTTCATCTTCGTAAATAGATGGAATGTCTTGGGGAAATTGATCATGAAGATCATCAATCTCAGGAATAGGAGGGGAATTACCCTTCTCCTTGGCCCATTTCTCCTCTTGTATTTCCCGCAAGAACTCTTGAGAGTACTGTTGAATAGAAGGAGGTATTCCAGCATCCGTGGAATTAGGAACATAAGCTCCCCTTGGTGGTGAGCTTCCTCTTTCAATAACTGGTTGAGCCTGTGGAGGTAGAGAAACTTGTGGTTTGTTTACCAACTGCTCTAATCGTTCTAGTAAGCCTTGGAAATGCAAATCCGATTTGATAGAGTTTGTCTGATTGAACTTTTGACTAGTCTCCAGTATGGCTTGAGCTTGTTCTACCATTTTCATGCACATTTTCATCCGTTCAATCTCTAAATCTGCTCTAGGGTAACTCTTGTCTAGGTTTGCCGCTGTAGGCCCTTCTTGAAGTCGAGCCTGGTAGGCCTTGAACATCATGTCCAAGCCTTCTGGGGTTGGATCTGCAAGAACAGACCCTGGTTGCGGTCTATTTACAATGGGTGGTGGGGTGGGATGAGGTGGAGTGGATGGAGTTTCGGCATGCGAGGGGCTTTGAGATGCAATGTCTTCTATTTTTGTTTTCGCTTCTTTTAAGCTTTCTTCTAGTTCCGATAACTTTTTATTCCACTTGCGATTGGCCTTCTCTCTGGTATCCTTCCATGTTCTTGTTTTCCTCTTACTAGGCTCTCCCGATTCACTCGACTCTGATTGTTCTACTGGTTTATCCTGTTTTAAGGCTTGTGCTCTAGTGACAGCTTGTATAGGAGCCACATTGCTACTACTTGAACTTGGATCTGCCACTAAGCCTACCACATTAATGGGTGTAATCTTGGGTGCACTAGAGGGGTTTCTTGGACAATCTCTGGGGAGATGGTCTTTGCCACAATCAGGACAAAAAGCCTGTATTGTGATAGCCTGTCCTTGACTCGGAGATGGTGGGTGGGGACAGTCACGAATGAAATGGTCACCATGACATCTGAAACAAGATCCTCTAGGGGCTTGTGGTCTCATTTGTCTCAACTGGGGCCTAGGGTTAGGATTTGTGTACATGACATTGGAGTATTTTGGCTCCCAATTTTGCTCCATAGGCGGTGCCTCATATTGATACGGGTAAATCTCACTATGTTCAGGTGACTCTGTGTAATAAGCATGTGGACTACCTTCATGGGAGTAGTCTGAACTATGAGCATGAGAGTCATTATCTGGTATCAATGGGGTTAGTGGCACCAAAGCTCTATTTGGATTTTCCTCTCCCACAGCATACTTGACTGGAATCACGTTGGCTGGAGCTGGTGGTTGGTTTACCAAGACAGGTTGTGGCCTATATGGTACCTGATATTGCTGTTGTGGTCTGTAATATGGCTGTTGGTATTGATTCTGATACCTACCTTGTGGGTAAGGTTGCTGATAATTTTGTCTAACAGCCTGCCTATTGTAGGGACAATCTTGAGCCGTGTGGTTTGTGTATTTTCTCTCAATAGTGCAATATGGAGCATTCCCTTCTCTAATGTTTTGGTTTTGCATTGGGCATACGTTAGCCATGTGGTCACCTCCGCAAGTATAGCACCGATTCAATGGAGTGACTCTCTGTGTTTGTTTATTTTGGACACCCAGCTTCTTGGCAACTTGCTCAGCTATCTCTTCTATTTCTGTGGAGATCTTTGAAGTATGACTAGTAGAACTATCCGAATCTTTGTAGAGTTTGGACAATCCTAACTCCTCACCCAAGTTATCTTCTATGTCTATGCACGTCCGCACGCACTCTTCTATGGATCTAGGCTCTTTCAAGTACACATATGATCTTAATTTTGTGCTCAGTAGGCCATCTAAGAACAAAGCCACTTGTTTAGCTGGTGTGGGTAACTCTGGAGTAGGGCATCTTTCTAGGTACTGTCTGAACCTTCTACCTGCTAGTCGCACTGTTTCTTGGGGTGTCTGCTTGAAACTATGGATCAGGGACGATGTGTTATGCCTGATACCACTCTTGGAAAATTCTACAATGAATTCGTCTAGCAGTTGACCTATATCGCGATAGCTGCTTCTACTCAATGGTTGAAACCAAGCTAAGGCAGTGCCTTTAAGGGTCAAACCAAATGCCTCGTACTGGGTGAACCAGTCCTCAATTTGTTCGGCTCTCAGCACTTGTTTGTACTCGGCCACATGATCATAAGGATCCCCTGTCCCATCGAAATAGTTCTTCATTGCCTTGATCACGTGAATGGGTCTAAGGGTTCTTGGGTACTCTCGGGGTCTAAGCAATGGAAAATCCTGTTCATCTCTTTGTTGCCTATGTGCTTGATGTCTCTCCCTTTCAGGTCTTTCATTTTCAAATCCTGACCTATTCCTGCCCACGGTGTGTGCAAAACTTACCTCAGGTCTCTCTCTAGTTCTTTTTCTCTGGGCTTCATGATCCTGGGATGATCCTACCCCTTGGAGGCCATGGGAAACATTGGATCTTGGTGGGGGGAAAATCATTTCATTCTTCCAAGTATATGCATGTCTATCATGTTCTGTTACCAAGAAAATTTTCTCTGATGTGTTATCCAGGTAGACAACTTTGCCTGGTATCTCAGGATCTTTGAATTCATAGATGATAACTATGCCCAATTGGCTAGGTTGATCTGGCTTGAACCTCCAAAAGGCTTCCTCTGTTTCTCTATTCAAAAATAGTTCTATGCTTTTGTTATCTTGAGGGATCCAGTCTGGAGTGATCACTCGGGTCAAAACTGACTTGCCTCTAGGAGTCTGGGGTCCTTGTCCTATATTTCCTTGTTCTAGGTCTCCTATCTCATTCTCATGAATGATATTTCCAAACTCATCGGTCCTATCTAGTTGGTTGGTAACCACATACATGGTTCCTTCCTTATCAATGTATGACCCCTCTTCGAACTTGACCACCGGGTGTTCAAGTCCAAAGGATTGATCTGGATTTTTGAGTTGGACCACTGATCGCCTCAGACCATCCTCATAGATGCGAGCACCTAATTGGTTGGTCCGAATATATTCCAACTGTGTCTTATAGGGACCTTCCGGTGTTTGTAGATGGGCAGTCCCTGAGCCACCTGCAGGTTTTCCCACACTAAAAGACATTTCTGAATCACTTGTGTCTGATCTGAGTAAAAGATGACCACTTAGTTGTTGTGCCCAAGACTTGGATGTATGGTTGACACTAGCCTCAGAAGATCTAATGCTTTGTTTATCCTTGCCTAAGTGTCTACCAGATCTCAGGTTCATAAGCTTTAGTCAAGAGTCCAAATTTTCCCTTTGGTATGGTTCACAATTCTTTAGAGCCCCCTTGGTTCCCTTGTCCCACCTGAGGGTCAACTTCAAATTATCCTATCTCAAAATCAACGCATTATTCTTGAAAAAAACAGTTGAGATCGTGTAGGATTTGAAACGAGCTTTCCAACAAGCTATAGAGCTCAAAAAATGGACTTTGGATGAGAAAGTTATGTCAAATCAGGCTCCTGGGGGTCAAAACAGGCAAACAGGACCTTTGGAGAAAATCGCGATTTTGTGAACTTTTAGAGAATCGAGATTTTGTGAACTCAGAAAATCGTGATGTTGAGCACAAAATCGTGTTTTTGAAAATCGCGATTTTGAGCAAAAAATCGTGAATTGAAAATCGCGATGTTGATCACAAAATCGTGTTTCTGAAAATCGCGATGTTGATCACAAAATCGTGTTTCTGAAAATCGCGATTTTGACTCAGAGAATCGTGATTCACCAAATCGTGTTTTTTTTTTTTTTTGCTGAAAATCGTGTTTTCTCAAAATCGTGTTTTTGACATGAAAATCGCGATGAGCACAAAATCGTATTTTTTGAAAATCGCGATTTTGAGCAAAAAATCGTGTTTATGAAAATCGCGATTTTGAGCAGAAAATCGTGAATTGAAAATCGCGATTTTGAGCAAAAATTCGTGTTTTCTCAAAATCGTGTTTTTGACTTGAAAATCGCGATTTTGTCCCAGAGAATCGTGTTTTTCCACAGAATCGTGTTTTTCTCAAAATCGTATTTTTGGCTGAAAATCGTGATTTGTGAGAATCGCGATTTTGAGCAGAAAGTCGTGTTTTTCACAAAATTGTGTTTTTTGCTGAAAATCGTGATTGGTGAGAATCGCGATTTTGAGCAGAGAATCGTGTTTTTTTGAGAATCGCGATTTTGAGCAGAGAATCGTGTTTTTTTTGAGAAAAAACACAGAATCGCGATTTTTTTCAACCAACTTTTAGGCGGGAAAACTGAAAATCGTGATTTTTCAAAAAATTTTGAATTTTCACAGAATCGCGATTTTCATCACAGAATCGCGTTTTTTGGCGGGAAATTCAAATTTCTGAGCGCCGGCTATGGCGAGCTCCGTATGAGCAGAAAATCATGAAAAAAATGCAGCGCTTGCTCTCCCTTGCACCTCCTAACTCCTTCCCACACAATAATGCATGAAAAATGGTATGAAAATGGTGAAAATGCACTAAAAAACAAGAATTTTCTATGAAGAAGAAGATGAAAGAAGGTGGAAATGATGATGATGATGAAGATGAAGAGGAAAAAACAGAAAATGAACTGAAATGACAGTTTTTTTACCTTCCAACGTCGCAAATCTACGATCTTACCATCACAACGCTCGTCCTCGAAGCTCTCTCCCCGGCAACGGCGCCAAAATTTGGTGTAGCTCAAGCGTAAGCACCACCTCCTTTACTTGTCAATCCGCGGAGACGTGAGGACCGGTATGAAGACCACGAGCAAGTGAAGGCACAAGTGCGTGAGTGAAAGCACACAAACATGCACACACATACACACACACGCGCACAAAGTAAGATCAAAGAGAAGAACAATGGAAAGCTTAGATTGCAAAAGAGTTCTCTTACAAAAGTTCTATTCTCTAACAAGCTACCCTCAAAAATGAGCTCTCTAGCTCTTTTTATAGTTTTTTGACTAGTTTTGGCCCTGTCCAGACCTAGTGTCCGGCCTAGTTAAAAATTAGGTTCCAGGGCTTATTTGAGGGCTCAAACGAAGTCTAAAAATTATGAAAATTGGTACGATGGTACTTCTAATACTCCTCAAGCTCAAGGACTCCTCGGCTTGAACAAAATGGAGTTACTAAAAATAGATAATGGTATTTACAATGGTTTCTAGTGATGAAAATCACTATTTTTGTAGGGGATTCTTCTGAAAATTTGACATACACTTCTTGGAGCTCCCTACTTGCTCCCTTTCCTCGTGTGTCCACCTTTTGATGTGCTTCCATGCTTTGTCCTTGACTTTGAGCTTCAACAATGGGACAGGAGATCCCTATGACCATGTCGCAGAATTCAAGCAGGTACTAAGAGCAGAACAAGTTGAAGACATGTTCATGCAATATAATGCATTTGGACTAACGTTAAAGAATACAGCTTTAACTTGGTTCCAACCATTGCAACAAAGGCAATTTAGAGATATCCATCACTTTTTAGAGTCATTCATCACTGAATTCTCTAAAAGTGGGATTAGACATGACACGTCTTCGTTGATTCATAGCTTTAAACAGACCCCTCAGGAAACAGTTAGACTGGCAGACCGTAGGTTTAGACAATATGTTGAAAGATGTCCAATGCAAGAGCTACCCTCACAGGCCAAGCAAGTGTCATTGTTCCTAGATGGCTTGTTGAGCTCTAAACTACGCTCCTATGTGTACGTAAAAGAACCCAGAACACTAGAGCAATGTGTAAGAATTTGTATAGACATTGAGGACAACTTAGGAGACCGATTGGAACTCTCAAAGGTTTATAAGGACTCAGATTGTTCATCTCTAGCCTCCACAAAATTGTCTAACTCGATAGAAGACCTCGCAGAAAAAGTGGCCCAGAAACTAGGAGTTTCTAGTAAACCTAGGGTACTAACAAACAAGCATTGTTACACTTGTGGTGGAAATCATGTGGCAAATGTGTGCCCCAATGCACCACAACCACAAGCCAACCCTACTGGCCAATACTGTACCATTGAGAGAAGATACACGAATCATACGGCTTAGGACTGCCCATACAACAAACAAACCGTGAGACAGAACTACCCGCAAGCATACTCACAGCCAGGTAGGTATCAAGGCCAATACAATGCTCAGCCTTATTACTATAGGCCTCCTCAGAACTACCCATACCAGGCTCAACAGAGACCTCAACCCGTCTTAGCTCAGCAGCCACCCCCACCAGCGAATGTCATCTCAGTCAAATACGCTGCTGCAGAAGAGAACCTAAGTAGGGCCTTAGTGCCTTCTTCACCTTTGATCACAGAGAGTGACCCGAACTCAAACAGTTTTGACTCTATGCATGTAGATAGTCCACCCGCATATTACACGGAGTCACCAGAACATGTGGAGACATATCATTATGATAGTCCACTAGTGGAACCTAGTTGGGAGCCAGACTATGTTAATGTGATGTACACAAACCCAAATCCACGGCCCCAATTGAGACAACAAAGACCACAGGGCCCTAGAGGACCATGCTTTAGGTGCCAAGGAGATCACTTCATAAAGGATTGTCCACATCCTCCGATAGCAGGGCAATCACAATACTATAACATCCAAGGCTTTTGTGCCGATTGTGGTAAAGAGCACATAATCAAAGATTGTCCTAAGAACCCTGTTAATGCTTCAAATGTGACACCGATCAACGTGATAGGTATTGTAAATAACGCAGATGGATCCAACCCTACATACGTGCCTATCCAAGCTATCACAAGAGCCCAGGCGCTCTTACAGAACCAACAGCTTAATCAGGAAAAAGTAGCTGGCACTAGTGAAGTTGCAGAATCTAGCAATAAAAAGACGAAATCTTGGAAAGATTCTAGAGAAAGGATAAAGAGAAAGTGGAGTAAAAAGATAACTGAGTTGGAAGGAAGTTTGAAGGAATCTAGAGCCAAAATTCTAGAATTGACTTCACAGGAATTTAACCAAGAGAATCCAACTCAGAAATCAGGATCAGTTTTAGCGGAACCCATACCAGAAAATCTAGACATGATGTTTCGTGCATATCAGGCTAGATTAAAAGAGGGACCTCAGGAAGCTGAAATGAGTAAAAACTACCCTCGAGCTGATCTAGAAATTGAGAGAACTAAACTTTGCATGAAGATGGTAGAATTAGCACAAGCTTTGTTCGAAGCCTCTAGATATCTCAATTGGGATAACATGGCAAAACCTGAACTACACTTTCAAGGACTAATGAAGAGGCTAGAATATTTGATAGAGAGCAAAGAGAAAAAGGATCAGCATAGGAATCTTAGTGTCCCACAGACACAAGAAAAGAGTGTACCATCCCTGTCTCAAGTACTCAATACAGAAAGTCAAGACAATTTGTCTTCCATACATAGGTACTCACATGAATTTTTGAGAGAGATCCAAGAAGAAAAGTGGAGAAAAGAACAAGGAACCCATCCTCCTATTCAAGAAATAGACGACTTGCAGGAGCAATTTCCCCAAGACATTCCCTCTATTTATGATGGTGTAGAGGAAGAACAACTGAGCGAACACACAGGATTTGAATCTAATTCTTTACAAGAATTACCTCAGTTCACAGGACCTTGGGAATCCAAGTCTATTAGTATGAGAGCACCCACGATAATAGTGAGGAATGAAGAATCAGTAATCCCTAGAAACACAGAAGTGATCAAGAACACTAAGGTACAATGTAATCTCACTCTAGAGGAGTTGTTAAAGGTTAAACCAGAGTTGTGGAAACATGTAGCAAATCAATTCCCCGGGCTTGCTACTACTCCCTCACAAATAGGATCACAAAATAAGGTACCAGAGATACCCGTAGAAAAGATTGGAGATGTAAGCGAAGGAGAGGAAGGTAACACTTATCTTCCGATAACCCATCAGGGCTACACCACGAAAGCCATCTTAGATTCAGGAGCCGGAGTAGCCATAGCTACCACCGCTTTATGGAAACGTTGGGGTAAGCCAGCATTAAGACCCACCACGATGAAGCTACAAATGGCAGAGAAAAACCATTAGGCTTACTAGAAGGCATATCTCTCACCACTTGTGGTGTAGAATTTGAGCATACCTTTGCCATTTGTGACTTTGCGAAAAATCATGCTTATGAGATGATATTGGGACGACCATTCATGCATCAGTTGCAAATTGTACAAGATTGGGGAACTAATTCTTTGTACTTGCAACATTTAGGATTGACTACCAAAGTCAATCTTAAAGACTATTCACATCGAGATGTACCCCCAATACAATCATGGAATACCATCCATAAGACACTAGTAGAAACAGAATCCGTGCACTCATTAGAGTTAGACCCCTCATGGTTGCATGAGGACACTCATTTATGGATGTGTAAGGTAGCCAAACAAGAGGAAGAAAGGTTAGAAGCCAGGACCTTAGGTGCCGAACAACATCCATGAACCCTTCAAGATCCAGCTTACGCACCTGTAGTATTTCCAGATGAAGAATTCGAACCCCATGGTTGGGCAGAAATCCTAGCAACCATGGATGTAGTCATCAATGAAGAACAATGGACACCCCACTGTGAGGAAGATGGCTATGACATTTCAGTTTTCAGGATAGAGCCAATCATGTGCGATGCAATTTTAGAAGAATGTGAACCTAACACTGATGCATTTGAGGATGCAAGCGATTTCGATTTAGAATCAATTATCATGGACCCACCCTTTGCATCAGAGGAAGAATATTTCTACGAAGTAGAGACTCACCCTCAGAGACACGAGGAAGTTATGAATGAGGTGAGGTTAGCCACAGAAGTGAATACTAAGAGTGAAGGCAAGAAAAGAAAGAAGAAAGAAACCATGTCAGAAAAAGAAGAATCTTTGTTTGAAGTACCCGAGAACTTCAAGAAATATGAAATCAAAGATAGAAGAATCATGGTACGGATGCCTAATAGAAAGGCGAATGACGGACAAGTATATGATAACCGAGAGAAAACCAAGAAAATAATAGTAGCCATAGAAGGAGAAGAAGAAAAGTGTACATACATAGGGCACGATTTGACAGCTGAAGAAGAAGAAGAATTGGTTGCCCTATTGCGCGAATATAGAGATGTGTTCGCTTGGAGTTACAAAGATTTGAAAGGAGTAGATCCAGATATATGTTCTCATAGAATCCCTATGACTCCAGATGCAAAACCGACAAAACAGAAACCGTACACGTACAATGATAACTAGGCTGCTAAGATTAAAGAGGAGATAGATTGTTTGATAGAAGTAGGATTCATTTACGAGATTGAGCATACCGAATGGGTATCCCCCATTGTGGTTGTGCCCAAGAAGAATGGAAAATGTGTGTGTATTAACCTTAAAAAAGTTAATGCTGCCATGATTAGAGACAGTTATCCTCTTCCTATCATGGAGCACTTATTGGAAAGAGTTGCGGGCAAGGAATTTTACAGCTTCCTTGACGGTTTTTCAGGCTATAATCAAGTAGCCATTGCTCCAGAAGATCAACACAAGACTGCTTTTGCCACAGAATGGGGCATTTTTGCATTTCGTGTGATGCCATTTGGCTTAACAAATGCACTCGCCACTTTCCAGCGACTCATGTGTCATGTTTTTAAGGAATTCTTACGCAAGAGTTTGGAAGTTTATGTCGATGACATATGTGCTCATTCTAATATCAGGCAGACGCATATCCCAGAGTTAAGACAAATATTTGAAAAATCTCGAGAATATCAGGTTTGTTTGAACCCAGAAAAATGCGTTTTCATGGTCAGACAAGGCAAAATTCTAGGACACATTGTGTCAAAAAATGGAATTTCTACAGATGAAGAAAAGGTGAAAGTAATTGCAGAATTACCTAGACCAACTAATGTGAAGGAGGTACAGGCATTTATGGGCCATTGTGGTTATTATAGGAGATTCATACACATGTATGCAATCATAGCCAAGCCTTTGTACTCTCTTTTAACCAATTTTGAATGGACAGATGAATGTGAAAATTCATTCAATGAACTTAAATGATGCTTGTGCTCAGCACCTATATTGACAACCCGGGATTGGAGTAAGCCATTCCATGTACATGTGGATGCATCCAATTACGCCATAGGATGTGTGTTAGCACAACCCACGAATGAAGGTAACATAGATCTCCCCATAGCTTACGCGAGCAGACAACTGAACGCAGCAGAAAGAAATTACACCACGACGGAACGAGAAGGATTAGGGATGATCTACGCAGTAAAGAAGTTTAGGCACTACTTGTTGGCCAACATTTTCAAGTTCTTTACTGATCATCAAGCCCTATTGTACCTAGTCAACAAACCATGTAACACTGGACGACTAATACGTTGGTTTCTATTACTCATGGAGTATGATTTTGAAGTGGTAGTCAGGAAAGGAAAGACACATCTTAGAGCTGACCACCTTTCAAGATTAACCTCAAGAGAAGCCCCTCAAGGAGTAGCAGATGATCTACCAGATGCATACTTGTTTAACCTTGAGATAGCACCAGACTGGGCTAAACCAATAGTCCCTATTCTCACGTATGGACCCAAGAATCCTAGGATAAAGATCAAAGAAGGAGAGATTACCAAGTCTCAGAGATACCAAATCTTAGCAGGAAGCATATATAAACAGGATAATCAAAAGATTCTTGCTTGTTGTGTAGATGAATCAGAACATCCAAATTGGTTGCAATTAGCACACATAGGTGCATTAAAGCAACATCATTCAAAACATCAAACATTACAGACTCTGCATAGACTAGGAGTATATTGGCCTTCGATGGAAGCAGATGTCTACAAGTTGTGTAAAGAATGCCATGTTTGTTGTGAAAGACCACCAGTAGAGCATGCTACATTATATCACGTGTCTCTCACACCAGACTGGAGTGAACCTTTAGTGACATACTTGAGGACGAAGACATTTCCTCAAGGAATGACCTTAGCTCGACAACGCAGTCTGGAGCAGGAAGCTCAAGACTATTCACTTATTGGCGATAATCTATACAAACGAGGACGAGATGGATATCTAAGACAATGTGTTCATGAAAGCAATTATCTGAGCATACTAGAGACTGCACACCAAGGTGTTGCAGGAGGTCATATTGGACCTGATAGGATAATCAAAGCCATCCTCTTTGCAGGATTATGGTGGCCCACTCTTCACATGGATGCACATACCTATGTTAAGAGATGTGATGTGTGCCAAAGAACTCAGTTTCCTACTCGCAGAGATGAAATGCCATTGAAACCCATGATGGGAGGACGTGCATTTTCTAAGTGGGGTATAGACTTTGTAGGACCCATTAACCCCCCGGCAAAAGGTACACATGCTGAATACATTATTGTCACAACAGATTATCTTACGAAATGGGTAGAGGCAAAAGCCACAAAAAAGAATGATGCACACACAACTGCAAAATTCTTATTTGACAATGTCTTTACAAGATATGGATTGCCTATAGAGTTAGTGAGCGATCGCGGAACTCACTTTCTAAACCAAGTCATTGAATATTTGTTACAGGATTTTATGGTGATTCACAAGAAATCCGCACCATATCATCCTCAGGCCAATGGTTAGGCTGAAAGCACTAATAAGATCCTTTGTAACGTACTGACGAAACTCGTGAACAACAAACGTTCAGATTGGGACAAACAGTTACACCATGCTGTTTGGGCATATCGAGTGGCCTACAAGACCGTACTCAATGCAACTCCCTTTCAGATGGTTTTTGGTCAGAATGCTGTGCTTCCTTTGTACTTCTTGATACCGACCCTTAAGGTTGCACAAGAACATCAGTGGACCGGCCATGAATTATCAGCGATAATAATGGACTTGGACCGATTAGGAGAAACCAGGCTGAAAGCAGCAGCAGGAATATATGCGGCAAAGAAACGACAGAAAGCCTATTTTGATGCACATGTGAAAGATAAAGGCTTAAAAGAAGGGGATTTAGTTCTAGTATATACGCTAAAGCAACACGCACGGAAGTTAGAAAAGCGAGGTTATGGACCTATGATCATTAACAGACTCTCGACAAGTGGAGCAGTACAGTTAGCCACCTTAGAAGGAGACATAATGCCTAATTATATTAGTGGCTGTAGAGTCAAGTTATATCAGGAACCTCTTACTGAGGATATGCTTAGACGACTCACGTTGGCAAAGAAGCGTAAGGAGGAAGAAAATAGAATACGAGCGGAAGCTCAGGATTAAGCACATGAAACTAAGAAGACAAGGACTAGGGAGAGAACATTATAACCCTCTGGAAACATCACCCAGATATCCCATGGCCATGTGTCAAGTAAAGTCAACCACTCATCCTAGCATAGTGGACAGGAGACCATTCATTACAGTTAGGCTAGAGCACGACAACCCTTGCCAAGAGCTCAGGGCTTTAATTGACTCAGGTGCTGCGACTAGTGCGATTAGATGGTCCCACTATAAGGATTCAGGAATAGAAATGCGGCCAATTGAGGCATACCTCATAGGGCTAGAAGGCATGGAAACCCCTTGCATGGGCGAGGTGGACCTTCCTATCCTCATTAAGGATATGACCATGACAGCGAAGCTACTAGTGTGCCATGATGACGACCTGATAGAACCCCTAATCCTTGGCCAAGATTGGCTATACAATCACTCAGTGGACCTAAATCTTAGACAAGGCTCCTTACAGATTGGAACCTTAGAGCAGAAGCAAGTGATACCGCTTGACTTCCCTAACGACATTCCAACTGAGGTTTGTAGCCATAGACCCTATGAAATGCATGCGACGGAAGACCGGAAGATCTTTGGTCAGATCAGTCACGTTACGTCTACACCAACCCACTCGGGCTTGGCTATAGACAGTTGTCAATCAGAAGGACGTCAAGAGATTTTTCTTGCGGCTTCCTTCAAACTAGGAAGGGCAATCACCCAACCGCTAGGGCAGATGGACACAATCAGCGGTCAGGTGGGTTGCATCAGCGGACATATGGGCAAAACACCCTGCGGTGCCCATCCTTCCACACTTACTGCGGACTGGCCTAGATCTGTGGTACAGAATGCCTCACTTCGTAATGGGCAGGTTTCGCAAGTGTTGGACCTCGCTTATTTTCCAAAGCAGAGCGTCCAGTCGACCTCTCAACCTCAACCAGAACAGAGTCAACCACGACAAAGGAACCCAGACCGACGGCAATATCAGACGACGCAAAGAGTAAAGCAGTCTCAGCAACACAAAATAAGTGGCACAATACAAATATGGGTGCCAAAAGAACAGAAAGCACCGACGAATTTTAACAATGCGGATAATGACAAGAAGAAGTTAAGGCAGAAGCAGAATCAGCATTCAACATCCCCTCGACCTTCTTCTACAAGTTCGATCATTCGACAAATTTGGATCGCCAAGAAGTACCTTATGAACAGACCCACACCCACGCAAATTTGGGTACCAAAACCATGTATTATAGTTCAACACTCAAGCCATGTATTATACACCCCGCCGAAATCTCTTCACCCTTCAATAACACCACATACGATACCATCTTTTGTCCCTCATAAGAAACACACCATCTGCTCAAAAACTCTTAGGAAATGGATGTCGAAACGTGTCCAGAAGACTTCCCCTAATCCATTGTCTGACACCACTACCACCTCAACTAATCTTCATCCTTGTAATAAATCACTTACATTTCAACCTTGTATAAATTCACACACCATAACCCCACATCACGCATAATAAAAGCTCATCAAGAAATGTATGTATAATCTGACCATGTAGGCGTCTAGAGACCTGCATTAGTTTTGCAAATAATCATTCCATTAACCACCTCACACTTGGCTACACGGGTTACACATCTGTTATGGAAAGGGATTGCGGTCTCACCTTAATGGGATCATAATTAATTTCCATACTAATGTGCTAATCTTTTGTAGCAGATCTTTTCCATTAGCTCGTCAGTCATCATGCAAACTGAACAAGGACCATCAGAAGCTGGCCCCAGTGCACCAATGGCCAATATTGGAGAATTACTCGTGGAATCTCATCCGACGATGCAACCACCAGAGTTTCAAGGTTTTCCAAGACCCATGCCAATTGACGATCCTCCTCGAGGATATACTGAGAAGATTCATCGTAATTCTCACTGGTTTCAAGGTCTAGCCGGACCATTAGCAGACGCTGATTTCATTTTTGAGGCCAATTCAGAATTTGATTATCGCACATGGGCCAAGTACCAATTCTTTTCAAGAGAATTTGAAGGACTATAGAATACACAAGATTTAATGCATGTTTGGGCAAGAGCCGGTTTTACAGAATACTTTAGTGACCCTTTGCCTAAACCTGACTTTCACATTCATGTTACCATCCTTGGTAAATGACCCTCCATTCAGAAGGTTTTATTTGTCTAAAGATTTAATCCGAGCAGCTCTCAAAATACATGGAACGCACACTCCGGCGGAGCGAGAACGGCTAGTTCCAGAGCCGATGAAACGTGGTGATGTAACTAAGTTGGAGGATATTTCAACTATAACCCCTGAGCTCTCCAAGCCATTGCGGATATGCATGCAGCACTTTGCTTTCCCAAATCAGGATCGTTTTACCATGCCCCACAAAAGAATCTGGTTTGGATTATACTTAGCATGTACTGGACCCCAGACAGTTAATTTAGCTAGCTGCAAATTGATCAGCTCTATTTGGCACAACATAGATGGGAACGAAATAAAGTCATCAACGGATGCTGTGCGCTTACGAGAATTATATATATGTGCTTGGCGTATGACTTACCGATTGAGCGTGCCATGACCAGTGAGGAGCTGAAAGCATTTAAAGGAACCACAAAGAAAGCTAGGAAGGCTAGCAAAGGCAGAGCCGGAAAGCGCATGAGAGGAACCATCCCCTGCCTCAGGTGTCAGAATCACCCTCACCACAACCATCTCCAGAGCAGTCATCGATAGCAGCCACTCCCACAGTACAACCTATTCGTATCAGATTATCAAGACCAGTTGTAACGGAGGGCACCACCAGTACTGTTGCACCTCAAGCAGCCACAACCCCAGAACCTATCACCACGGCAGCAGAAATTCCCACCACTATTGGTGCGGAAGCGTTTTCTTTCCCGATAGCCAATTTGGAAGCAGAGCCACTGAACACAACGTTCGATTTTGAAATGGCCGATGCATTCTCCAATGAGTTCCAGTTTTTAGAAAGACAAATGTTTTCTCAAGAATTTGAAAGGCCTAGCTACCCTACCACACCCCGAGATCAACCAGAAGGATAAATCGTATCAAGCTCGGACGATGAAAGAACAGCAACAGATGACGATGAAGGCAACGATGAAGCCAACCAGGGAACTCAAGAATCCCAAGAGCATGAACAGACAGATGGCCAAGGACAACAAACAGACACACATGGTGATACAAGTACACATGAAGATGAAACTTGTGAAGCAGCAGCTTACACACTGGCTATTAAGAAGCTGTATAGAACTATGGAAAAAGTTTGGGCACGCAAAAAGCTAACTGAGGAAGAGAGTCAAGCGATAATAGAACAAGAACTTGTCACAGGCAGATTCGAAGACGCATACATCAAAGGATTTAGAGAGTTGGTCAAATCAGTAGGCTCCAACGAAGCACTCAGATACTTGCAAAGAAAGCCACTCCCACAGTTTGACCCCCGCAGAGTACGACTACTTTCAAAGCCCGGCGAATACATTCGTGTCCCAACAGGAGCACAATCTTCAGAACAGGCCAGGGAGTCACGTCTCGTCCCTGAAAGCTCGTTGGCAGCAGAAACCATCCTTGTAGATTCCCCACCCCGCGCTACAACTATACATACCTCAGTAGTCACTGAAGTACCGACCACCCCAACCACTCCTCCATCACCGCCAATCCATCCAGCCTCCCCTCTTCACCCTCCTTCCCCCCGACCAACATCTTCATTCGCCGGTGACGTAGCAGAAATCGTCTTTACGGCCACTCACCCCACAATTCCTGCACCCATTAGACCTGGTCTACCCCCTCACACATCCACCTTTCTACCCAACCCATTCCTCCATCCATCTTTTCCATCCTTCTCCACACCTCCAAGAACCCTTTTCCCATTCCCACCGCCATTAACCTTCTCCCCAATCTCACCTCCCCGACCCACTGTAACCCCTCTTTCCCTTTCCACCCAGCTGCACCAGCCAGTCCCCCTGTAAACTACTCCTCAACCTTTGTAAATCCAGTATTTACACCATCACAAGCACCCACAATCACACCCTTATTCACAGTCACCGCACTGGACACGTCCAATGACATGGACATCTCACCGCCCACTGCACCACCACTCACTACACTCACGGCACAAACATTTTTAGGCACATCACAATTTTCCACAATCACCACTGCATCCACCTTCCCACCCCCATTCCCCGTTCCCTTTGCATCTACACCCACTGCATCTTCATTTAGCACCCCATTAATACTATCACCCACTGTAATAATGCATTTCAACAGATGTTCATGTGTATGATGCAAGTAAGAGATGATTTCACATCTCTTGGCGATAATTATCAACAGCTGTAGAGGACAACCAATGACTTACAGTCGCAGCTTAATTTATTGTCTATTGAGAATGCCTCACTGAACAGCCGATACCAAGAATTACGAGTGGCCTATCATAAATTAGAACTAGAAAGCGAAGAAAAGACCAAGGAAGCCATTGCTGACCTGGATAACTTATTAAGAGCCCAGACAGTCCACAATGCAACGCTAACACAAAACATGGGCTTACTACGAAGACACCTAGCAGCAGCAAAGGAAGAAAACCAGCGCTTACAGGATCAGAACCGAGAAAACTTAGAAGCAGCTCTTGACCACCCAGACCAACCTTTGAGTCCTAGTCGGTTCAAAGCCATTCCCTCAGAATCAATGAAGATGCTACTAGAGGATCATGTAAGACTGCTAGATGAATACGATCGCATGAATGAGGAGTTACAGAAACTCAGAGACGATCATAAATTACTCCAGTTACGAGCACCGGCACACCAAGACATACTTGCACCTGTGGACCCCTCTCCTGACATCTTAGAGGAACTCAACGCATTACGGGCCCAGGTATCAAATCTTGAATCAAGGATCGCAGTATATGAAGCACCACCAAGGCCAGATTCCCCACCAGAGCTAACAGCTGATGAAGAAACTGTCACCATCCCGGTGGAGGAAACGTTTGAAGAGGCGTACGAGCCACAACCCATCCCAGGTGGACGCATCACGGCCAAAGGCCAGATGACTTACGTGAAGTATTTCGATGGCGATGCACCGTGCTATACTCTCCTTCTCGAGAGCTCCACAACGATATGCTCGGAGTTGAAAACCGAGCTCCTGATGCCGCACACAGTACTCCGCACAGAGCCTGTAGAATACGCACAAAACACAGTACACAGGGAGCACGAAGACAGACTTCTTAGGTCTTACAAATGCGGTCAAACTTACAGTCCGTGACTGACCAGGCCACTATATGTTTTATTAAAGAACATATACAAAGAAGTGTCCGATGGCCATTTGGCCTTTCACATGGACACTAACGGTAACAATCTCCCACTAAAGGCCAATATGGCCAGAGTAACTATGGGAGAAAAAAGAAAGAATGATAAAGAATACCTGAGTGTAAGTATACAAACTATACCTCCCACCTGATGGGCATGTTACACAGTATACAAGTGACTGCGTAAGATCAAGAATCAAGTAACCCCCATCAAGTGACAACAGTGTCGAAAGCTATCCTGTGGTAGAGCTTTAGTCAAAGCATCTGCAGCATTATCTCGAGTGTGAACCTTCTCAAGAATAATGCTCTCAGTGGCTAAGCAATCTCTAATGAAGTGATACCTCACCTCAATATGCTTGGTCTTTGCATGATAGACCGGATTCTTAGCCAAAGCAATGGCACTCTGACTATCACTGAGCAAGTGAGGTACATTCTGAGGCAAACCCATATCACAAGCAAGACGAGAAAGCCACAATGCTTCCTTACATGCCTCACTTGCTGCAACATACTCTGCTTCTGTGGTGGAAACAGCTGTACATTCTTCAAGACGAGATCTCCAAGAGATAGCACCTCCAGCAAAGTGAAAAATGTACCCTGATGTAGACTTACGATTGTCTACACAACCAGCATAGTCAGAATCTGTGTAACCAATAATGGATGCTTTCGCTCTACCTAAGCATAGACACTTTTCCTTAGTGCCACTCAGATATCTCAAAATCATTTTGACCGCTTCCCAATGTTTCTTGCCAGGATTAGACATATATCTGCTCACAACTCCCACTGCAAATGCAATGTCTGGTCTCGTAGCTACCATAGCATACATGAGACTACCAACAGCAGACTGATAGGGAGCTTTGGTCATGAATTCCTTTTCCTCATCTGATTTGGGGCAGTCATCCTTGCTCAATTTCACATATGTGGGTAAAGGTGTACTCAATGCCTTTCCACCCTGCATATTGAATCGGTGAAGTACTTTGGATATGTACTCACTTTGAGACAGGTATATGCATCTTTTACTCCTATCACGAGTAATGCGCATGCCAAGAATATGTTTGGCATCCCCCAAATCCTTCATATCAAATGTCTGACTCAACTTCTTTTTGAGAATTGACAAATCATAAGAGGACTTCCCAGCAATCAACATATCATCGACGTAAAGTATCAAGCATATCAAGCTGCCATCAAAACATCTCTTTATGTAGAGACAATGATCCTCATTGCTCCGAGAATAGCCTTGGGACTTCATAAAAGCATCAAACTTTTGGTACCATTGTCTAGGAGACTGTTTAAGTCCATACAAGCTCTTCTTGAGCTTACAAACTAGACTTTCCTTGCCAGGAACTACATAACCCTCTGGTTGTTCCATATAGATCTCATCTGTAAGATCTCCATGCAAGAAAGCTGTTTTCACATCCATTTGGACTAGCTCTAAGTCTTCCATTGCAACGAATCCAAGCAACATGCGCAAAGTAGTCATCTTGACCACTGGAGAGAAGATTTCCTCAAAATCAACACCATGTTGTTGCTTAAAACCCTTTGCAACAAGTCGTGCTTTATATTTTGGAGAAGCACTATCTGATGTGAATTTCAGCTTATATACCCATTTACATGGTAAAGCTTTCCTACCCTTTGGCAAAGGTACTAAGTCCCAAGTACCATTCTTGTGAATAGAATCCAACTCACTCTTCATGGCATGCTCCCACTTGACATGATCCTCTGTCTGCATAGCCTCTTTGTAGCAAGAGGGCTCACCGGCATCTGTTAGCATAACAAAATATAAACCTGGAACATATCTATCAGGTGGATATGAGACACGTGCATAACGTCTCAATGGTTGCTGAACAGGAACATGTGCAGACTGATCTGAATGGACATTCTCTTGAGCATCCCTATGTGCAGCATTTTTATGCATGCTAACCGGAGGACTAGTATCCTCAAACACCACTCTTCTCACTTCAACCTCCTTAATGGGCTGTTTATGCATCTTAGACTCATTAAAAATGGCATCACTACTTCTGATCACTGACCGTGTTTCAGGATCCCATAAGCGATATCCAAATTGTCCTTCTCGACCATATCCAAGAAAAATGCATTTCTTTGACTTATGGTCCAACTTCTGTCTAAGATTCTTGGGTATATGAACATATGCTTCACACCCAAAAACTCGAAGATGATCATAATATGGTGGTTTCCCTGTCCATAACTCTTGTGCCACTTTCAGACCTTTGGCAGTACTAGGTGAAAGGTTAATCACATGAACTGCAGTCAATACTGCTTCTGCCCAAAAACCTTGTGAGAGGTTTGCATGATGCAACATAGAGACTACTCTATCTTGAATAGTTCTATTCATCCTCTCAGCTACACCATTCTGTACTGGGGTATAAGGAGCTGTAAACTCTCTACGAATCCCTCTACACTGACAGAAAAGGCTGAATTCATGTGAGGTATACTCACCCCCATTATCTAAACGTAAAGCCTTAAGCTTAGTTCCTTTTTCAGTCTCAACTGAAGCAAGCCATTTTCTAAAAGTAGGGAATACATCATCCTTCGATTTGATAGGATATACCCAGACTTTTCTAGTAGCATCATCTATGAAAGTGACAAAGTAAAGAGAACCACCTAAGGACCTAGTGGGCATAGGACCACACACATGTGTATGAACAAGATCTAAAGGCTGAATTGAAGAGTCAATGTGCGTTTTATGCACATTTCTGGTTTGCTTTCCATATTGACAATGCTCACAAAATGAAAAATTAGAGAAAGATAACACAGGTAAGTAGCCAGAACGAGAAAGATTTTCCATTCCACTACGAGATATATGGCCCAAACGACCATGCCAAATACAAGCCATAGGCTGTTCAGTAACAGCTAACAAGTGTTCTTTCTGTGATACAAATAAAGGGTAAAGTGAGCCAACTTTCCTTCCTTTTGCAATAACCATATTGCCCTTTGATATACGAAAGGACTGAGCATAGAAGACCACCTTGTAACCAAGGTCATCAAGTTGACCAACTGACATCAAACTGCGTGATAACTGAGGTACATGACGTACATTATGCATAGTAAATTTTGAACCGTCAATGAACTGCACAACTACATCTCCAATCCTTACAACATCACACTGGTAAGAGTCACCAAGTCTCACGGTACCAAGAGACTTTGGTGCATAATTAGAGAACCATTCTCTATGTGGTGTCACATGGAAAGAAGCACCAGAGTCTAGCAGCCAGGTGTGGGAAAGAGAATCAGCCATAAGTGCCTCAGATGGCACAGTACTATCAAGTGTCAACACATCAGCATCATCAGAAATAGCATTAATTTCTTCAATCTTCACAGTCGAAGTAGATGGTGCAGGTAACTGTTTAACATGCCCATCAACATTCTGTCCTTTACCTTTAGCATTCTTTAATGCATAACAGTCTTTCTTCATGTGTCCTTTCTTATGACAATAATGGCATTCAATATCCATCTTCCTTGATTTACTTCTGCTCTTATTCCGTTGACCATTCTTTTCCTTGTTCTTGCTCCTGCCACATTGTTGATTCTTTCCTTGGTAAGAATCACGAACATTATATGCATCTCCACTCTGAGTGCCAACCATAGATTTTCTACGAATCTCCTCACTCAAGAGTGCTCCACATATGTCATCATAGATGAGTTTACCACCTGGTGCACTATTGCTAATAGCTGTGCAAAATGTATCCCATGATGATGGCAGGGTGCATAACAGCAATACTGCTTTCATTTCATTGTCCATATCCATTTTCTGAGCCTGTAACTGGGAGAATATGGCATCAAACTCATTTAGATGAGCAGCAACACTATCTGTGTCCTTCATACGAAGGTCGTATAATTTTCTCATCAGATATACTTTATTTGATGCCGTCTCTTTTTCATATGTATTGCATAACTTCTTCCAAAGCTCCTCTGCACTTTCACAGTCTAATACTGTAAAGTAAACATTATCTGCCAGGTGCAAGCGAATGGTAGACCTGGCCATTTCATCTAACTCATCCCAATCATCTTCATCCATGTCAGCAGGCTTCTTTGAAATCCCATTTACTGGCTTCCATTGCCTTCTTTGAATCAGCACATCTTTAATCTGATTCTTCCATAGAGCAAAGTTTGTGCCATCAAATTTTCGGATCTCAAAATGGTCTTTGCCCTGCAAGTTATAGCTCCTCCTCGGAACGCTAGCACTAGACCCTGATCCACCGGATGTGCCTGAGACCTCTGATGCCATGATCGTAGAGAACCGAATAGAATGATAATGGAGCTAGAAGAGTCCAAACACCAACAAATAAGTGTATCAAGGAGTAAATCGACCACTATATAATTGACTAAACCAGAAATCTGGAAAAATTTTGCCAGAGTATCCTCTGCAAAATTAGCATATGACCAGTGTCAAAGTATCATAAAACTGCAAGTACTGACATGTCTACCTGCATAGTGAATCACTGACTCCACTGCATATAATCAGTTACCCAATAGAAGCCAACTAGGCTTATCGAGCACCTATGAACAACTATCATACATCTCCTATGGCGAGGCTGGGTAAGTCTTCCACCTGCATCACCGAAGAGACCCCGACATCTGGGTGTCTCCCAGTTAAGAAAACCTCACCACGACCCTCTTTATCAAACGTAAAAGGCTTTATGCAAAGAACGTAACCGCTATATCAATGCCCACATGGACGTACATAAGCGGTATCCACAGAAGCGTACATGGTGTGTATGTGCTCAATATATGCAGTAAAATGACACTAAAAGGCTGAATACACAGCCCAAAAACTAGCCAATAACACCTGCAAGTGTCTGTCAACTCTAATGTTTTAGGCTTTAAAAACCTGCATAAATTCGTAGCAACTGCTCCCACCAAAACTGAAAACCCCTCAAGAAACCTGTAGTTTTACGAGTGTGGCTGAAAATACAGCCCCAAAGGTTGATATTTATTGTCTGAGAAGTACAAGGAACACTCTTCTTGATGTTCTTGGACCTGTGTGAAGAGAACTACGTGCGAAAGTACTTCGAAATGGTTCCAAAAACACCCCAAAATTGCTTCAGAAATAGGCTTTAAAAGCAAAAACTGAAGCTTTGAGGGACCAAAACTTGTTCAAGGTAATGTCAACCTTAGTCTTTCCCCTTCTTCAAACACCACAAGAGTGTAGCTTAGTGGCAAGAGATTGCCACAGTTAAGCGAGCTCTGGGGGGAACAGTACTGGGATGGGTGACCTCCCGGGAAGTACCGGGAACCTCTATATTCCTTGATCGTTGAGGTCCTCCCTCGTGTGCAGCCAACGGTGCCAATGGTGACTTCGGTGACTCGGATGACAAGGTATGCCAAGGTCTATGCCTTGGTCGCCGCCTTAGTCGAAAGCCTGGGGGGGGGTGCTCCCTTTGCTCGCACAAAAGGAACAATGCTTTTTGCCTCGAACTGCTCTGATACCAGTGAAGTATTTCGATGGCGATGCACCATGCTGTACTCTCCTTCTCGAGAGCTCCACAACGATATGCTCGGAGTTGAAAACCGAGCTCCTGATGCCGCACACAGTACTCCGCTCAGAGGCTGTAGAATACGCACAAAACATAGTACATAGGGAGCACGAAGACAGACTTCTTAGGTCTTACAAATGCAGTCGAACTTACAGTCCGTGACTGACCAGGCCACTATATGTTTTATTAAAGAACATATACAAAGAAGTGTCCGATGGCCATTTGGCCTTTCACATGGACACTAACGGTAACATTACGAACTCCCGACCCCCGCGTGGATGAAGACAATTGAGGAACTTGGGACAACGCACTCAGCTAGAGTAGAGGCACAATTACATGCCATGGCGATGATAGAAGAAAGAATTTTACAGTCTCCATTCTTTGCTCATTTGGCCCTGCGATGATACATATCTGAGCATGAGCTACAATATAAATCGTATTTTATGTTAATGGCCGAATACCAGTTAGCCATTGAGAAAGAAACAGGTAAGAAACCATCGTATGCGACTCAGTTCGAGGAGGACGATCTACCACTCGATGCGCAGCAAGGAGAGATCTATCAACCAGAGTGGCGCAAAGATTTACTACAGAAGTATCCAGAAATGATGAGTACATGGGTAAAGGCACCTTTGCATTTAAAGTACAACCCATGTTGGGGACCAGTACCACGACGCCGCTCCTGGACAGCCTTTGCTATTAAGGTACAAAACAATAAGCAGTGCCAGGATTGGTTGAATTACCCCTATTTTAAGCCACCCATCGAGTTACCAACTATAGGCTACATGATGGCTACAATTCGCCACTGGCTCCCTAGACTAAAGCATATGGACGATATAGCGGCGCACATGACTGTCAAAATCTTTGACATGATGCAAATGGTTTTTAAAGTCTTCCGACGCGTCAAGGCACCTCATGTAAACACCCCGGGCTTTGAGCATGGCAATTTCGATCTGGTATATGATATGAGTACAACGCCATCGCTACGGGTGTGTTATGCATGGCGTTGCAGAATAAAGTACCTACCGGCGTGCTACAAGCAGACTTTCGAAGAGATGTTCACAACCGGCTTCTGGGAATACCATTCAGAGGTATTCGTAAGCAGGCCTACACATTTATTACACTTATTTGCCTGTGAACGAATGGTCTATTCCACACACTATCACCTCCCGCCACCAAAAGAACCGCAACCAGTAGACTGGGAGAAACTCGAGGCCGATCTGGCCCGAGGCATTCGTATCTCCGAGCACACCCTCGCTCAAGACCTCCTACAGAACTATATCCGGCAGACCTCACAACAAGGTTCTGTCAGGGACGACAGAAGCGAGAGGGAGGGGGGTGTTGGAAGCAGCCAGAGGCATAGAAGACGCGGAAGCATGTAACGACGGAGCAGGGAGCCAGTCGAATCTTTTTTCAAAGAATCATGTTTTAAAAATACTTTTCAAAAACCTCCAACAGTGATTTTTATCACTATTGTAACATATGTAACATAGAAAAACCCTTTTCTTAATTTATAGCTCCATTTTGTGCAAGCCGAGGAGTCCTCGAGCTTGAGGAGCTTAGGTAGAATGCGCGTATCAATTTTCGTTATTTTTAGACACCGTTTACCCTTTCAAATAGCATCTAGGACCTATTTTTTAACTATGCCGGTCACTAGATGTGAAACCGGTCAAAACTAGTCTAAAAACTATAAAAAGAGCTAGAGAGCTCATTTTTGAGGTTACTTAGTGTTAGCTTGTTTGAGTAGAGAAGATCTTAGAGCTACTTTGAGCTTGTATGAGTGTTCTTGAGTAATAGAGCTAATTTCTCACCTTCCATTGTGTCTTGCTTGTCTCTTCGTAGTGTGTGTGTATGTGTGTGTGCATCTCTATGCTTCTCACCTTCACTCTCACTTCATCTCACATTCACGATCTTCATATCACTCCTATCTCTTCCGCGGATTGAAATTAAGGAGGTGGAGCTTCTTAACGTGGTTCTCACCATTGTGCTAGAGCAACATTGTGTCTGTCCCGAATGCTGATATGAATTATCTTGATAGGTTCCTTGGGGATTTTGTGAAGTCGTGGCTTAATCCCTAGGAGGGAACACTGGGATGTTCTGATATTTCAACCCTGCTCTTTCTAATTCTGTTAAAGGCTAGTACCTCCTTTGATTCTTGTTCAGATACATGATGTGAGTGGGATTTTCAGGATCTTGCAATTCATAAATGGTAGTTGGGTTAATGGCTTCTTCTCACAATGAAGAGTGTGCTCTAAGAAGATGCTCCATCCCGTTGATTAAATAAACATCCATCAGGGAATCGTCTTGGGGGATTTGATCTCCTCTCCAAACCCTAATTACAATGGACTTTCCTCGAGGTGTAGATACATGTTCTTCATGTCCTTCTCCATTAAGGTTGTGATCATTGCCTTCTTCCCTTTGTTCGTTGATGTTTTCAGGATTCTTAGTTACTACATACAGAATATCCCATTTGTCCATATAGAATCCTCCAGCATACTTAACAGCTGGCCTAGGTACTATGTAAGCATCTATAGCTTTCTTCAGCCTAGCTACTGATCTGTTTAGCCCATCTAAGTAGATGGGTAACCCGTGTTGAGTGGTGTTCACATATTCTAAAGACCTTCGATATTCACCCTCAATAATTGACATCATGCCAATTATTGGTATGGAATTTTGCATGTCCTCTGAGGCCATAAGAGTTTCTTCCTCAGACTCACTCAAAGTTTCAGAGTAGTGTGAATGACTACTTGGTTCGGCTACACTTCCCACAGAAGAGATTACACTTCTTTGGCTCCCTAGGGTTCTTCCGGATCTTAGGTTCATTCACTCATAAGCTTCAGTCGACTTTTGAAAACCCCCTAGCTCCCAATGCTCGTTGTGGAATCACAGAGTTGTATGAAATATTTGGCTGACTTGGAGGTTCACATTGAAGTATTTGAAAATCTCCTGACACTGGTTAAACTCACGATACTCGATATTGGACAAATATTGTTCTCAGAACTCCACGACACTCGATATCGAACAAATATCGCAATAGTGAAACCATGATACTCGATACTTGGCACAAAAGGAACTCACGATACTCGATAAAGTAATTCCACGATACTTGATACTCAACAAATATCGCTAGGGATAAACTCACGATACACGATGTCAAACAAGTGTCGCGAGAGAATTCTCACGATATACGATATTCGACAGGTGTCGCGACTTAGGCTCCACGATACTCGACATGCGACAAGTATTGCGAGCAAAACTCAACGATACATGATGTCACACAAGTGTCACGAGAGAAACTCAACGATACATGATATCTGTCGGGTATCACGAGCAAACTTCAATGATACTCAATATGGCACAAGTACCACAAAAAGAAAATCAATGATACACGATATCTCACAAGGCTAGGTATCATGATACTCGACCACAGGAGATCACAACATCCAGATGTCACGATATTCAATCGCGGGAGAACACGATACTTGGCATTTTTTCAAATTTTAGCAAGTGCATTTAGATTTCTACTTAATGAAGGTGATACCATAGCTTATCTTCCCCCTCTCAAATGTTTGAATCAAAACAAACAACAAAAAAACTTCATCACACCTTGAATAACCTCTCACGATATCTATTGTAGATCGTTTTAGCTAATTTGACTTGATTCAAATGAATGTTGAGAGTAACAAGTTGATGCACTCACCTTGGATGCTATTCTGTACACTTTCACACTCTCACTTGCTCTGTGTGGCCCAATCTCCCTGCTCTCCGATCGCAATATTCGGTTTCTAGTCCTATCGATACTTGCACATGCAGAAATGAATGGACAAGGTTGAATTTTTTTTATTTTTATACTTTTTGGGAAATGTTTTGAAACCAAAGAGCTGAAAAACTAACTTAACAACTACCCTACCTTCTTAGAGTACTTACCTACTTCCTCCTTCCTACTCTAACTCACTCTACTCACTTCCCTAGACTATCAACTCACTACACACACTTCAAGAGTGAGGAGTAGTAAGTGCGGATGAGCGTGACTTACCAAAGAAGATCCTCTACTCGCTTCAATACTAAGAGCTACTTACCATTACACGAATGCCTCAGTTTGATTCGACAATCCCCGGCAATGGTGCCAAAAACGTGTGTACCTAAGAACCGACTTAGGGACTTCTGGAGAAAGAGACTATACCTCAATCCCCCTCAAGTGCATATAGTGGGGATTCATGCTTTATTTATCAATCCGAGGAGTATCAAAACCTAGCCGAGTGTATGAAGACATGTGTAGCTCAGTGATGAGTAGCACCTCCTTTAATGTCAATCCGGGAAGACGTGAGGATGGTATGAAGACCTCGAGCAAGTGGAGGCACAAGTGCGTGAGTGAGAAGCACACAAGCATGCACACACATACATGCACACGCGCACACACGGCAAGACAAAGAGTGAGAAGCAATGGAGTTCTTAGATTACTTTCAAAAAGCTCTTACAAGTTCATTTCAATTCCAATCCAACCTCAAAAATGAGCTCTCTAGCTCCTTTTATAGTTTTTGACTAGCTTTGGCCCTGTCCAGACCTAGTGTCCGGCCTAGTTAAAAATTAGGTTCCAGGGCTTATTAGAGGGCTCAAACGAGATCTAAAAAATATGAAAATTGGCAGGTAGATACTTCTAAAGCTCCTCAAGCTCAAGGACTCCTTGGCTTGCACAAAATGGAGCTACAAAAATACGAAATGATATTTACAATGGTTTTTAGTGATGAAAATCACTATTTGTGTAGGGATTTTCTCTATTGATTTGTCGTACATACCTTTGAGCTCCCTACTTGCTCTTTCTTCTTGTGTGCTCAACTCCTTGATGTCTGAAAAATTTAGATGGCCTACTTGCCAGATCTTCTTTGACTGCCATGTCTGCTTGTGCTGTCCCTTCGCTCTGACTCTCTTCGTCTTGTGGCTCCTTCGGTTCCCTGACTACTGCCAACACCCCCCCCCCCACTCTCACGTCTGTCGCCCCTGACAGACCCTTGTCTAGAGGGTTTTTTAACATAATATTGGACGACATCGGAGGCTAGGTGGTGTTCTTCTAGTCGTAAGCCGCGTGCTAGATCTATGAGCAAATCATCCCAATTCATAGGTCCGAGAACATCTGGATGAGGTACCCTCAATTGTTCTGAGTGAATAGTTCTCTCCACAGCAAATAATTGGATGAGATGTGATGGTCTGGGTATAAAGATTTCGGAGTGATATTCCCAGAATCCTGTGATGAACATCTCCTCAAATGTCTGAATTCAAATATTTTCATACACATCTAGGCCATCACATCGGGATTATTGCGTAGCCGAATGCTCCAGTGACGGATTGTAGAAATCATGTAGTTCACCGTGGGGGGTCCTCGTGGAGGTGCTAGATAAACGTAATTTAACCATTTTGCGCAGGCTTTGATGTCTCTGACGACAATAGTGAATTCAGGCCAGGTGCATCTTCGAAGAACTGGAACGTAACAAGGATTATATTTAATAAACAACGGCATATTATTCCAGGTTCGGACCATTTCAGGATAAGTCTCCAAGAGACGGATCCTCCAAGTGGGTTGATGAATAGATCCTCTTTTCGCACTCTCTGGTATATCGTCGGGGCCAAACTGGGTGGCAAAGGTGGGGGCCTTCCCACAATGTCGTTGGATCTCTGCGTTGTAATCCGCCAATAATATGCAATATGGCACATACTGATCATCATTGGTGCCGATCCATCTATGATGAGACATGCTTCTGAAATATTCTGACTTTATGACAGTTTCTTCTAGGTTTTCTAGTGATTGGATCTCAATGGCCACCCGTTCTTCGTGGGTGTTCGCTGTCTTTTCCAGTGTCTGAAGCCACTCGGGTGCTTCCACTTCCAAGGTGTCTAGTCCCTCTGAGGTTCGTTGCCCTCCTGGCATTGGCATAGGAACGTATGGTTCCTCGTAGGAATCATCTACCTCGATAGGGACCAACTCTTCTGGCTCTGGTTCTACTACTGGAGAGGGCTGCCTCTCGTATGTCAGTAACCTCTTTTGTAATTCTGCCACCTGCTCAGTTAAGGCCTTTACCTCGTCTGAGGTAGAGGTTGATGGGACACTCTTCGGTTGTTCTTCCTGTTCCTTAAGTCTGCTTCGTAGTGTGTCACGTTCTATTTCCAAGTCATCATGGGCTTCCAGAAGATCTGCGTAGCTTTCCAAAATGGTTTTCATTGTCTCCGAGGGAACTGCTTTGAACTGCTCTGGATCTATCTCGTGGGGAGAGCCTTCCATTGCCGCTTCCAGATTCTCTTCATTTTGTTTCTGCAGTCTCTTGTTCTCTTCAAGTGCTGTGGCCATATGTTTCCTGAGTAGCGCCAAGTTACGTCTGACTCGTAGGTTATCGGCTTGGTATACTTCGAGCAAGGCTTCTAGTTGTTTGACACCTGATTCTTTCGATGGTTGGGGTGCCTCTAGTAGTGTTTGGTGAGCCTGCTCAAGCGTTGTATAACGTTGATTCACATCTGCATTTTCCTCTTCAAGAATTGTAAGTTGCCTTTGTAAGTTCTGGTGATTTGTTGTCAGTTGTTGATACCGGCCGTCCAGAGCTCTGTACTCATTCTGAAGTTGATAGACACATTGATTTAAAGCTAGGAATATACTATGTACATTAAATGATGCAGGGAGGGGTGAAGATGCAAGGGGAATGGGGGCGGAAAAGGGAGTTGTGAATGATGTGGATGCAAGTGGAGATGTGGGTGGAGGGGGTATGGGAGATGGAGGTGGCATGGGGGGAGGGAGCGGTGCAGTGGCAGGAGATGTTTCCATAGTGTCAAATGTTTGAGTGACCGTGTAGATGGGGATCGTGGGTGGGGTGGATGTGACGTTAGTGAAGAGAGTGGTGAAAGTGGGCATGGTGACTCCCCCGAATTGGATTCCCGGAGAGAGTGGAATTCCCATGACGATTGTGGTGGTAGTGGACGTGGTGGTGATAGTGTCATGTGGTGGAGTGAGTTGTGTAGTGAGAGGTGGGGATGGTGGTGACAGTGGTGCTTCCTGATGTTCGTCTGCTTGCGTTGTATCTCCTGGTGCTGATACGTTGATATGAATTTGTTTCCCGGACCTCATGGGACGGGCGGGAACTCTTTTCTCAAATCGGTGAATGTAGGCCATTGCCTCATGAATGGCCTCATCCAATCCTACTGCATCTGCATGTAGGTTGATGGACTCGATGAACATATCATCCACGCCTTCCTCTGCCAGCAATTGGTTCATGAGTTTCTTGCCTGCTTCAAGTGACATTTTATGCTGTTCTTGAACTAGCTGCATGGTTCGATATAGTTTTTTTATTTGCACCGAATACGCGGGGGCACTTGCTAACTCTGAAAGTTCATCATACTCTTGTTCTTCGTAGGCTTCTTCCTCTTGTTCGGTCTCTTGTTCATCGACGTCGACTTCTACAACTTGCGGTTGGGTGGGGGCTGACGTTGTTGTATGGGTTTGTGGTTCTTGAGCTCGCTCTGTTTCCGTCTCGAGATTAGAGTCGTAGATTAGTCTAGCCACTTCTTCATCAGTGAGATCATTGAGAGTAAAGCCCTGTGGAAATTCCAAGTCCGATGGGACGGGTGGAAACACCAGATTGGGTCCCTCTGTACTTTGTCTTGGTAGCCGATGGGTGAATGGTCTAATGCGTCGTGTTTGGGGAGGGGTAATTTCTGGTGTCGTGGTGGCTCCCCTTGGTTGAGCGCAGGGTAATTGGACTCCCCCTCTCATCTTCTTTGATGGGGGACTTGCCGCCGATAGCCTTCTCTGGAATTCCTGGGCCCGGGACCATACGAGTGCCCGCTGAATAGGCACGTCATAGGCTAGACATCGATAGATTATCTTGGTTAGAGCACAACATCCGTGAAGCACATTTTTCTGCTTCTTGTTCCACCGTTGATGAGCTAGGTGAATCTGATCTATGATCCAATGTGGTACGTTGATAGGGAGGTTTTCTGTCTCTGCCAAATACAAGCTAAACCATATCTTCTTTGGGGGCCTGGTGAATCTTTCCTGGGCGGGGAAAGCAAAATGCTGCATGACGGTCCGTAGATGAAGAGCGATGGTCGGTGTCATTGCTACCATATCCTTCAGCTTATTGAGATCTTTATGTTTCATTCTGCCTGGAACCATTGTTTCCTTTTCAGTAGGAATGTGCATACCATACATGCCCAATGCTTCTCGTACCAGATTGAGGGTCAGTTTGAATCTTTTAAGTTCGTGGCCCGGCAATAGTGAGGGTAACACAAAAGTGTTGTCGCCTCCCTTGGCCCTGCTAGGAGTGACGGTACTGATAAGATAAGAACAACGTAAGAAATCTGGCTTCGGTAAGTGGGCCCTAAAATAACTGTCCAGGCCAGCTTTGGTCCATACTGAACGCATGACTTCGGCATTCTGATAGCTCTCAAATTCACGCGTGAAAAAATGGTAGCGTCCCCATTTACCATTAAACTCCAATTCAGCTTCCCAAAAGTAGGTTCCATCACCCAATGGTCCTGCAACATCACTGAACCAATGAGCGTGTTTCTGGTGTCACTCTAGCACAATGGTGAGTACCAACGTGAGGAGATACACCTCATAAATGTCAATCCGTGGAGACGTGAGGACCGGTATGAAGACCGCGAGCAAGTGATGGCACAAGTGCGTGAGTGAGAGCACACAAGCATGCACACACATACACACACACGCGCACAAGGTAAGAGCAAAGAGTGGAACAATGGAAAGCTTCGATTACCAAAGAGCTCTCTTACAAAACTGAAATCTACAACAAGCTAACCTCAAAAATGAGCTCTCCAGCCCTTTTTATAGTTTTTGAGTGGTTTTGGCCCTGTCCAGACCTAGTGTCCGGCCTAGTTAAAAAATAGGTTCCAGGGCTTATTTGGGGGCTCAAACGGAGTCTAAAAATTATGAAAATTGGTAGGATGGTAGATCTAATACTCCTCAAGCTCGAGGACTCCTCGGCTTGAACAAAATGGAGTTACAAAAATGGAAAATGGTATTTACAATGGTTTTTAGTGATAAAAATCACTATTTTTGTAGGGATTTCTTCTGAAAATTTGACAGGTGCTTCTTGGAGCTCCCTACTTGCTCCTTCTTCTTGTGTGTCTACTTCCTTGATGCGCTTCCATGCTTTGTCCTTGACCTTGAGCTTCAACACTCCCCCCCCTCTTGAGTCTGTCGTCCCTGACAGACCCTTGTTGTCGTGGTTGTTCCATGTAGTACATTGAGAGGTAGTGTCCGTTACGTTCAACAGGAGCGATCCCTCTTCCCAATGTATCCTGGTCATTTGTCTGGGTGTTCACTTTGCCACTGTTATCTCTTGCAGTTTGTAGTCCCTTTGTACGTACTTCTGCCTTATACTCCATCTGGGTGGTGCATTTGTAAGTTCTCCAAAACTGCTAGCTGCTCAAAGGAGGTGGTCAATGTTGATTGGGAGCAACTCTCGGTGGTGGATGGCTTCCTTGCTCTTGTTGTTGTCATCTTGATGTCGTCTGGTTCTTCCAAAGATGGCTTTCCATAGTTTTCATGCCAAGTACTTGTAACCCATAATGAATGGTGGGTAAGTGCATTAGTGCATGGGTTGAACAAAATATGTGCCTTGTGCATGGCCTTGTAATGTGGCCCTACATATGCGTACTTGGAAAATGCATGGCAAGAAGTATGGTGCAAGAGATTGGGTCTTGAGCTAAGTGCTCAAGGGTATGCTGACGAAGAGGTTTCCTAATCTATCATGGCTATAGTGTTGTTGAAACATACACGTCTTACCATGGTGAAGGGTCCGTTGATCTTCATCTCTTCGTGTTGTGGTTCCCTCATGGTGTTTGACCGTCGGCTTGTCCTTTTTGTTGAGGGATGTCCTTGCTGGAAGTTCGCTGATGAGCATTTTCAAGCACATAGTCTTCTCTCTTTTTTTTTTTTTTTTTTTTTTTTTCTTTTTTTTTTTTTTTTGGAACAATGGTGGCCGCAAACAAGAAGAAAGAGGTTAGTATCAATAACATATTTTGCATGTGAAAATTGTGTCTCATGTGCCTGGGATTTCTCAATTGTGTCTATGCACCGCCCTGTAAGGTGGCCCTATATTGATGCATACTTTGGAAATGCATGACCTGAATGGTGCAAACGACAAGGTTATGCCAAAGGCACATGGTTGCTGCTAGTCGAGGCTTTTGATGTTACTTGTATACTTGATGAATTCTTTGATTGGAGGTGTCTATCGGATCTCGAAATGATGTAATCCTCCGGATTGGAACCCATTTTGGAATAGGGTTTGGTACTGTAGAGATCACCTCAGGCCAGTTCTTCTTTGGATGCAGTCCAAACTTTGGTATCCAGTGTGGTTGGCCCCTTGGTTCTGTGGATGTTGCTTGTGCTTTTGGCTTCCAAACCCATATCCTGGGTGAGTGCCTACCTTTTTTTGTAGAAGGGTTGAGTTTAGCTTCTTTTGGTCTTTGTGCTCTGTTCTTACCCTTTGATTTCCTTGGCTTCTTTGTTGAGGCCTTTCGCATGGCGGGGAGCATAGGTCTTTGTACGTGTAAGAGCTTCTTGGGTACCCATATCTGTAATCGCCCTTGTTGAGCTGTAGCTAATTTTTTAGGCACCCAAATTTGTACCTGATTGTGGTCGGCCTTCATTGATAGCTTCGGTACCCAAATTTGATGGATTCTTTGTGCTTGAGCTTGTCGTGGGTGTTTGGTCCTTCTGTTGCCATGGTCGATCTGGTTGGGTGGGAGTCTTTGAGGCAGCATCGATGGTTGTACTCCTTTCTTTACCCAGATCTGTGTCATGCCCAACGCTTCTTTGCTCTTGAAGGCTCTTTGTCTATTTGATAGATTGGCTGTCTTGCACTGTTTTGCTTGCTTCTGAGGTTGAGCTCCTGTGGATGCTTTGCTCTTTAGAAAACAAGAAGAAGGTTCATCTTGCCTTTGCGACTGTCCTTCCGTGATTGCATCCGTCTGGATCATAGAGCTTTTGACATCTACAACATCTTGTTCGAGAAGATTAGCCTTAGAGGAACAAAGAGAGTGTGTGGTGTCAGTTTCAGTGGACATGCGATTCTCCAATTCTAATGTAATGCATTGATTATATACCCACACTTGAAGAAGTTGACTTCTTAGGTTCAAGTTGACAGCATGGTCGTAAATCCAATCTTGACCCAAGATAAGTGGCTCTGTGAGGTCCTCATCATGACACAATAGCATTTTGACTTTTATTGGAACATCTTGAAGGTAGATGGGAAGTTCCACCTCGCCCAAACCGGGTGTTTCCACTCCTCCTAATCCTATGAGATAGGCTTCTATGGGCTTGATGTCCAATTGCAGGTCTTGGCAGTATGAAAATTGAACTGCACTAGTTGCTGCTCCTGAGTCAACCAATGCTCTCACAGTCCTTACACTCTTTCCTTGTCCTACCTCTATAGTCACAAAGGGTCGTCGATCAATTATTTGAGAAGTAGTTATGCCCGATTTTTGGCACATGTCTGTTGGAAGGTGTATTCTTGAAAAAGCATTTTTGATGTAAAAAATTAGTAAAAAGTCAAAAAACTTGTAAAATATTTATGCAATGGTTGTAAAAATAAGGAAGAGTCTTCCTTATGTGGTTGAGGATCTCATGTAATTTTTGTAGAATTTTTAGAAACTCTTAGATAGCATTTTTTAGAAAATTAGAGAAAAAGACCTAATTTCAAGTGTGAAAAGGGACACTTGAAAATGTATATAAGTCAATTTTCTCTATTTTGGAGAGGTTGGTTAGTCATTTGCTCAAGCTATCAATAGAGAAGAAAGAGTTTCTGCAAAATCGTGTTTTCTCCTGTTGAGTGTATTTCCTTTGATGTGTGAGCTTGTCTCTTGCTTAATCATGGAGATTTGTGAGTTACATTTGTGTATTATTGAGTAAGTTGTATGAAGAGAGAGACCTATTGCTGTAAATGAGTGGAAAGGACTGAAGGAAGTTCCAAAATTGTGAAAATCGTCTGTTGGTACAGAATCGCGATTGTCTCGTCTCTGTGATACAGGTGATATTTTTCAATTTTGAGTTCATATTTGTATTCTGCTAATGAAATGGCATGGTTTTGACATAAAGAACATGGAAAATGATGGAGATTTGCCTTAGTTATGGTAAACTCAAGATTTTCTCTTCATCTTCAATTTCTCTCAGCAATCCAGCCATCAATCTCTTATTTCCTTGAATCTATTATTTTGAAGGGGCTGTGGTCTTATGGATATTCCTAGGATTGACAAAATAAAGATGATTTGTTGATTCTTTGTTACTTCATGATTGGAGAGGACAACTTGGAGTCCAAAACAAAACATTTTTTGGCGCCGTTGCCGGGGAACATTCCAAGAACTTCTTTGAAGTTGGACCTTTGCTGGATCTTCAGTTGATGATGGTGAACAAGGTAAAGCTCATCAATTAGGAAAAGTGCACATGAATAGGTAGATATCATTGTTTGTCTTTAGGGAAGAAGAAAGCAATGGATGTCTTGTAGAAGTGGAAGTGCTGAAATCTTTGTAAATTGATAGTTGCTCATCATTTTGGTGAAGTAAAAGTGCAGGTGTGTGGAGGATTTGAGCCAAGAAGCTGAAGATGGAGGTAACTTGAATCTATTCTTGCATTTCTAGATTTCTTTTTGCCCAAGTACTAGACACCATGGGTGATCTTGGGAAGATAACATGGTGATATTAAGGAAAGGACAGTTAAAGTAGCTAGATGTAAGAATGAGGGATTCAGTTGTTGACCAAGTCTGAGCATTAAATCTTGAGTTGTTCTGCATTTTGAAAAAATCATATGATTGAGTTTATCTTTACAAAATTTGATTGCCTTTCATAACACTTTTTCATTGGAGAACCTTTCTTTGGTACTTTAGTGATAGCTAAGGACATAGAAACTCATAACCAATCAAGAACCAAGGGATCAGTTGATTTCCAAAATCAGAAACCCTAAGTAAAGTGTTCACCTTTATTTTTAGGGCAAAAATATCAAACAAATTCACAAAAATCATAAAAAACAATCAAACAAATTTCTTTTCTTGATAAGAAGTTGAAGTGAGGTGTTGTGGTAGGGAGTGATTGTGGAAAACTGGAAAAGAAAACAAAAAATGATCAAAAAACCAGAAAATTAGAAAACACGATTCTCTGCACAGAATCGCGACTTTCTGAAAAAAGTGATTGATTTTGAATTAACATTTTAAGTGAAAGTTGAATTGAAGTTGTTGAAGGGTTTTTGAAGGTAATCAAGAAGAAAAAACTACTCAAAGTGGCATAAAATCAAAAATAGAGAAAAACACGATTTTCTGCACAAAGTCGCGATTTTCTGAGGAAGATTGTGATTTTGGTACAAAAATTCAGGAGCAGAGTTAATTACAAAGAAAAGAAGGAATTGTAGCAAAACAAAGAGAAAGAAAGTTTAAAAAATTAAAAAATTATCAAAAAACCCAGAAAATTAGAAAACACGATTCTCTGAACAGAATCGCGATTTTCTGTAAAAAGTGTTGTTTTGAAAAAACTTTTCAGGTGACTCATGTTGAAGTTGTGAAGGATATTGAGAGAAGGCAAGGACATAGAATACTCAAAATTTGCACAAGAAAAGATCTACAGAAAAAACACGATTCTCTACACAAAATCGCGATTTTCTGTAAAGAAAGTTTTTTGGAATATGTGGTAAATTTGGGTACTTGACATAAGAAAGTGTAGAGGGAGTCATTAAGATTGAGTAAGTGAAGTTGAACAAGTGAAAGAGTGAGGAAAAGTAGAAATCACACAAAATCGCGATTTTCTGAACACTATAAAAACCTGAAATTCAAAGAAAAATTCATTTGAGTGAGAGTGAGGGAGAGAGAGAGTGTGCAGAGTCGAATAAAATCGCGATTTTCTGCTACAAGCAAGCTTTGGAGATATTTTCAACTTGGCAAGCAAGATAAAAAGTCTAGCAGCATTTTGAGTACATATTTTTTGCATTAAAGTGATTAAATAACACAAAAAAGTAGGAAAATAGTAAAATCACGAAATCGCGATTTCCTGTTTTTGTTGGTTTTCAGTAAGAAAAAAGTGTTTTTCAAGAAATTTCTTTTATTGCATGTCAAAATTTTGATAAGGCGATTCTATAGGTGAAAAAATATTGAAAAAAGCAATAAGTTGAAAATCTGCCAAATTTTGGACAAAATCGCGATTCTGAGTTTTAACTCAAAATCGCGATTCTGTGAAAAAGTGCCATCAACATCGCGATTCCCAGAATACGATTTTCGTAAAGAAAATCGTGTTTTTACAATCTGTGAGCAATCACGATTGTCTGGGAACAAAATCGTAAAAAACACGATTTTGTGAACAAAATCGCAAAAAACACGATTTTGACACAAAATCGCAAAAAAACACGATTTTGACACAAAATCGCAAAAAACACGATTTTGACACAAAATCGCAAAAAACACGATTTTGACACAAAATCGCAAAAAACACGATTTTGACACAAAATCGCAAAAAACACGATTTTGACACAAAATCGCAAAAAAACACGATTTTGACACAAAATCGCAAAAAACACGATTTTGTGAACAAAATCGCAAAAAACACGATTTTGACACAAAATCGCAAAAAACACGATTTTGACACAAAATCGCAAAAAACACGATTTTGACACAAAATCGCAAAAAAACACGATTTTGACACAAAATCGCAAAAAACACGATTTTGACACAAAATCGCAAAAAACACGATTTTCACACAAAATCGTGAAAAACACGATTTTGACACAAAATCGTGAAAAAACACGATTTTCAACAGAAAATCGTGAAAAATTCACAAGTAGGTAGAAAATCGTGAAAAACACGATTTTCATCAGAAAATTGTGAAAAACCCCAAATCCATCAGAAAATCGTGGAAAAGTCTAATTACATCATAAAATCGTGGAAAAAACACGATTTTCATCTGAAAATCGTGAAAAAACACTACTGGCAGTAGAAAATCGTGAAAAAACCCTAAATTCATTAAGGAGTTGTGAAAAGCACAAAACATAGGAAGTAAATTAAAACACACACAATTTTGGACAGAAAATTGTGGAAAACCAATATATTGGTTAGGGAACTGTGACAAACACTCTTTTGAGTATTAGAAATTTGTCAAAAAAAGTTGAATGATACTAAGGTCTGGAAATAAAATAAATTCACTTCCTAAACAAGACCTAACAAGGAAGGAAAAAGAGCCAGGAAGTAGTAAAAGATCAGAAAGAAGTTTAGGACAAGAAAATAACATGGAAAACCTAAATGAAACAAATGAGTCAATAGAAACTGGGGATTTTAGAAACATCCTTAAATACATGTATACAAATAGGTTTGGAACCTATGTATACCAGGATGGAATGCATAAATTCCTCATTAGACTGAGAAATTTAGAAGTTCCCCTGAATATAACTCCAGTAGCCCAATTCAAAGATGGAAGATATGAAGACAGGCAAGGATGTGTATACATCTTCTCTCAAGACCCAGAAAATTCAAATGATCTAGGGCAATGTGCTGACAAAGGACCTTGGGAACATAACATGGGACAACCAGACATACCTAGACCAAATGAAAACTACACTAATAATGAGCAACATCATGGGAGAAGGACACATGTTTCACCAAATCCCTTTGACAAAGAACCAGAAGGATACAATGACTTCCCACTCAGAAGAAGACCTCATTGGCAACCTCAGGGTAGGATGCTTAGACCATACCAAGTAGCCAAATGCATGAAAAACCAATATGAGGGGTATTCAGATCCTCATGCTCATGCAGCAGAATTTAGACAACTGATTAGAGCAGAGGAAGTAGAAGATTACAAGGTGCAATTTGAGGCATTTGGTCTAACCCTAACAGGGCCAGCCTTATCATGGTTCATTCCTTTGAGAAAAGAAATGTACCTAGACATTGAATCTTTCTTAGAAGCTTTCATTGGTGAATTCTCTAAGACTGGAATCAAACATAGTACAGCCACATTGATTCACAGCTTCAAACAACAAAAGGAGGAAAATGTTAGAGAAGCAGCCAGAAGGTTTAAACAATACATTGATAGATGCCCAAGAGAAGAAGTACCTTCCATGGCAAAACAAGTATCCTTATTCATTGAGGGTTTGAGAAGTGCCCAATTAAGGACCCTAGTGTACTATATGAGATGTCTTGATTTAGCAGCCTGTGTTAAGGAAGCAATAGATTTGGAGGACAACAGAGGTCAAGATTTGTTAGCATTTGATCAACCCAGATCTTATGAAGACAAAATTCCTCCAGTAGAAGAGTTGGCTCAGGCTATTGCTAAAGCCCTAGAGGTAAGCACTAAAACAAATCTGATAAATTCTAGGATAAACACAAACAAGAAATGTTATATTTGTGGAGAAAATCATCTGGCACAACAATGCCCTTATCAGAAACCACAACATTTACAAGATAGGAAGACACTCAAGTATTGTACACTAGAGAGAAAATGGACAAACCATACCAGGGAGGAATGCTTCTATAACAAACAACCTGTCAAGGAAAGAGACTACATGACTCAGAGGGAATCAGGTTATACTGAGCAACCAAGGCCAGTATTAGGACAACAGCCTCCTATTCCAACTAATGTGGTACCAGTCAAATATACACCCATTGACGAAGGAAATTCAAGATTCAGATCACCTTATAAGGAAGAGTACCAATGGAGTGAGGGACATCAGGAAGAATGGGAAGATTATGAAATAAGGGAACCTGAGCTTAAAGCCCTAGATTTGGGAAATGGAAAAATTGAAATGGACACAGCAACATTCATGTACATTACCAACAACTACATGTCCAATCAAAAACCTCAATTCAAAGGGGGACCAAAGATAACATGTTATAGGTGTGGGGGAGAGCATTTCATTAGAGATTGTCCACAACCTCCAACATTCAGGATAGAGGGAGCATACTGTAAGGATTGTGGTAGAGAACATCTGATCAAAGACTGTCCAAAAAATCCCCAAAAACAATAGAACACACCTAATAACATACCTTTAAAAACAGTCAAAATTATGGAACAAGAGGAATTGAGTGACAATGATCAAATTGAACTTAATGTTATAACAAGGGCACAAGCCAAACAACAAGGAACAATTAAAGAACAAAATGAGGGTTCTACATCAAAAGGGAAGAAAAATAGACAAAAAGGGAAATGGGAAAAGAAAAGGAAAGTGGGCAAAAGTCTGGAAGAAGACAATCAGGAACAAACAAATTCAAAACATACTTCTCCTCAAAAGACCCAGAATCTGTCTGAATTAGGAAATTCTCAGAGCCTAGACACCCTAATCAAAGCCTATAAAGGAAGGATTCAAGAGGGACCAAGCCCTGCAGATCATGTAATGGCTTATCCCATACCGGATTTAGAGCATGAAAGGATGCTAAAATGCAAACAAATTATCCAGGAAACACAACTCAGATTAGGGGAAGGAGACAGCTCTCGGAGAACAGTTGATCAGCATGAAAAAACAAAAACCAAGGAAGATGATAAAGAAGGAAATCCACAAATAACATTCCAAATGATCTTAGATGAACATTGTAGTATTACATGTCATACAACATGGGAAAATTTGTTGAAACAAAATCCTCACCTACAAAACAAGATGAACAAGGCAGAAACAATATCTGGAAACCTTCATTCACCAACACAAGAATTAGAGGAACTATGGTATATTCCTATTGACAAAATAGGAGGATATTGTGAAGGAGAAGAAGGGAATTCAACCTTAAAATTACAATATGGAAAACATTCAGCAAAAGCCATTTTGGATAGTGGATCAGGAGTGGCTATAATGACTAAACAAACCTGGGAGAAATGGGGAAGAAATGAATTACTACCCACTAAAATGAGACTACAACTTGCAGATGGACATATAGAAAAACCCCTAGGAATTTGGGAGAAAGTGATTGTGGACATATGCGGCATAGAAATAGAACATACCTTTGCTATAGTAGAATTTCCACAATCCACATCTTATGAAATTATCCTAGGAAGACCCTTCATGAGACAAATGCAAATTGTACAAGATTGGGGTAATGATTGTTTGTATCTTCAGAACCAGGGGAGAATAACAAGAGTAAACTTAAGAAATGGCCACTATTGTGACATATCTCCTAGAGAATGGTATAAAATACATCAAAATCAACAAGAAAGTGAAGAATCAGAGAGGGAGGATCAGGAAGAGAGTGAATCAGCAGTTTGGAAGTGTAACATATTAAGAAATATCACAAATAGGAAAAGGAAGTTAAGAAGAGAAGATTGTGTGGAAGAAAGAGAAATACAAGATGAAAATTATGTGCCTCAACAATTCAAAGATGAAGAGTTTGAGCCTTATGGATGGAATCAAATCCTAGCTACCATGGATTTGGCCAGTGAGGAATATGTGGGAGTGGAATTCCAAAATGAGGAAGGATTTGATATTTTCCACATTGGCATACACATGATAGGAGTATCAAAAACAGAAGAGGATCAAAATCAAGAAATGATATTAAAAGAAGGAAAATCACAATATTTGGAAACAGTAAAAGCTGAGGATGCAATCAAAGACAAAATCTCAGGCAAATACAAGGAACATAAACACAAAGAAATAGAAAGAGACCAGGAGAAAGAAAAGAAAGAGACCAGGAGAAAGAAAAGAAAGAGAAAGAGATAAATAGAGATCAATACTTTGATGTACCAGCAAACTTTAAAACTTATGAAGTAGAAGACAGACTACTTCTGAAAATGAAACCAAAAAGAGAAAAGAAGAAAGGGGAAGCATATGATAATGAAGAACAAACAAAGAAAATTGTAATTACACAGGAAGAAGGAGAAGAGAGACAAATAGTAATAGCTGATGACATGACATCACAAGAAGAAGAAGCATTAAGGAACCTGGCAAAGAACTATAGGGATGTGTTTGCTTACAGTTATAAAGATTTGAAAGGAATTGATCCAAAAATTTGTGAGCATAAGATTCCTATGACACCTGATGCAAAACCAAGCAAACAGAGACATTATACATTTAATGATAAATATTCTGCCAAAATAAAGGAAGAAATTGACAAGCTGTTGGCTGCTAATTTCATTTATGAAATAGAGTATACTGAATGGATATCACCTATAGTTGTGGTGCCAAAAAAGAACGGAAAACTTAGGGTATGCATCAACTTGAAAAAAGTGAATGCAGCAACTATAAGGGATAGTTATCCACTGCCAATAACAGATCATCTTCTTGAGAGAGTTGCAGGAAAGGAAGTCTATAGTTTTCTAGATGGCTTTTCAGGATACAATCAAGTACCTATAGCTTTAGAGGACCAACATAAGACTGCCTTTTCTACAGAATGGGGGGTTTATGCTTTTAGGGTTATGCCCTTTGGATTGACCAATGCCCCAGCAACTTTTCAAAGGTTGATGTGTCATATTTTCAAAGAATTCCTGAGAAATGTGATGGAAATCTATGTAGATGATTTATGCACTTTTTCTTTAAAAAGACAAGATCATTTACAAGATTTGGAAAGAATATTCAGGAAGTGCAGGACATATAGAGTATGCTTAAACCCTGAAAAGTGTGTATTCTATGTCAGACAAGGAAGAATGTTGGGTCACATAGTGTCAAAAAATGGAATTTCTACTGATGAGAAGAAAATAAAAGCCATAATAGAGCTTCCTAGACCTACAAATGTGAAGGAACTCCAAACTTTTATGGGACATTGTGGGTACTACAGAAAATTTGTATACAAATTTGCTGATATAGCCAAGCCCTTATATGCCCTCATCACAAAGTTTGAGTGGTCTGAAGAATGTAACCAAGCATTTGAAACATTAAAAACTTGTTTGGTGACAGCACCAATTTTAAAAACACCTCAGTGGGATAAAATCTTTCATGTACATGTCGATGCTTCAAATTATGCTCTGGGATGTGTGTTAACACAACCTATAGAAGGAAGCAAATTAGATTTCCCAGTAGCATATGCAAGTAGACAATTAAACATTGCAGAAAAAAATTACACAACCACTGAGAGAGAAGGATTGGGAATGATCTTTGCTGTCAAAAAATACAGACATTATCTACTGGCCAACAAGTTTAAATTCTTTGTGGATCACCAAGCTCTACTCTATTTAGTAAATAAACCATGTCATACAGGAAGAATAGTAAGATGGTTTCTTTTACTAATGGAATTTGAATTTGAGGTGGTGGTTAGACAAGGAAAAACACACTTGAGAGCAGATCATTTATCAAGAATCCAGTCAAAAGAACCTAGTTCACCTATAGATGATGATTTGCCAGATACATACTTATTCAAGGTGGAAAGTGTTCCTGAATGGTCGATGTCATTAATTCCTTTGCTAACCATGGGACCTTGTAGGTCATTAGCAAATAACACACACCTGGTGTTACAAAGCAGGAATTTCATGTTGTTAGCTGGACATTTGTATCACCTCAATCAGACAGGTATACTGGAATATTGTACTCCAGAAGAGGAGCAACATGAATATGTAAGAAAAGCTCATTGCTGGAATCCATGTACTCATGCTTCTACAATTGTCACTCTAAGTAACCTTAATAGGATGGGAGTACATTGGCCAAATAAGATTCAAGATGTGGAAAGATATATTGATAACTGTCAAAAATGTCAAACATGGCAGAAATCAGAATTAATAACTCTATATTGGTTTCAGAAAAACCCTGAATGGAGTGAAAATATTGTTGAGAAGTTGAAAAGAAAGGAGAAAGGGAAACAGGTAATAGCTGGTGCTGATTCAAGAAATCTACAAGTGATCTCAGAGGAATATCAACTCATAGGAGAACAATTATACAAGAAAGGAATGGATGGATATCTGAGAATTTGTGTTCCAGAAGAAAAGTATTTAGAGATGCTGGAAATGGCACACTCGGGAGTAGCTGGAGGACATTTCTCAAGTGATAGAACAGCCAAACTCATCTTATATTCTGGCTTTTGGTGGCCAACCCTATTTCCCGATGCTAGAACTTATGTAAAAAGATGTGATGTCTGTCAAAGGGTAAGTCAACCAAACAAAAGAGATAACATGCCATTAATTCCTTTAATTTCAGCCAGAGCTTTTAGTAAATGGGGATTGGACTTTATTGGACCAATACATCCTCCAGCCAGACAATCTCATGCAGAATACATACTAGTAGCTACAGATTATTTGACAAAATGGGCCGAGGCCAAAGCTACTAAAAGAAATGATGCTCACACCACTGCTAGATTTTTGTATGAAAACATTATCACTAGATTTGGACTACCAATTGAATTGGTAAGTGATAGGGGGACTCATTTTTTGAATCAGATCATAGAAAACATGACCAATTATTTCATGATTAGTCACAATAAGTCAGCCCCATATCACCCACAAGCCAATGGGTTAGCAGAAAGTACTAATAAAGTACTTTGCAATGTATTGTCCAAATTAGTCAACACAAACAGAAATGACTGGGATTATCAACTGAATCATGTTCTTTGGGCTTATAGAGTGGCATACAAAACGGCTTTAGGGACTACACCATTTAATTTGGTATATGGCCAGAATGCAGTTTTACCCATGGAATTTCTTATTCCAACATTGAAGGTGGGTAACCAATACAATTGGACAGGACATGAATTATCTGAGAGAGTCATAGATTTGGAAAAACTGGGAGCATCGAGACTCCAAGCAGTGATGAGTATATACACAAACAAGAAAAGACAAAAAGCTTATCATGATGTTCACATAAAAGACAAAGATCTACAAGAAGGAGACCTGGTCTTAGCTTACACAATCAAGGAACATCAGAAAAAGTTTCAGAAAAAAGGTCATGGGCCATATATCATACATCAGATAAGCAAAAGTGGAGCTATTCAATTAGCCAACATTGATGGGGAAATCATGCCAAATTTCATAAGTGGATGTAGAGTGAAGAGGTATGAGTGCCCATTAACTACTGAGGAATGGAGAAGATTGCAAAAGGCCCAAAACAGGAAAAAAGAAGAAGAAAGTATTAGAAAGGAGGCTCAACTGGAAGCCAAAGAGAGAATTAGAAAATTGAAACAAGCGTGCTTATGTGAAAACACTCTAAAACAAAAAGAACATTTGCCTTTGATTATGATGAATTATCAGAATGAAAACATAAGGGTTTTGATAGATTCAGGAGCTCAAGTGAATCTAATTAGCTCAGCCTTGATCAATAAGTTTAACCTTAAGAGAGCTGAAAGCAGAATTGTGATCAAAACCCTGGGAGGGAAAAGAATTCAGAGCATATCTTCACTTTCTATTAAAGTTAAATTTAATAATGAATATATGGAGATAGATTGTGAAGAGTGGCCAGACCATTTAATGGCTGAAAAGCTGATTTTAGGGCAACCATGGCTCAAACAAGGTAAAGTAATCTTAAATTTTGAAAAAATGAAGCTTAATTTGACCATCAAGGACAAAAAGTTTTTAATGTTCTTTCTGAGTAATGAAGAACAGGTAGTTCATATGGATGTTCATGACCCAGATCTCGAAGGATTTACTTTCTCAATGGAGGACAGGAACATTTTGACAATACAAAGTGATCAAGCTTCATACACTCAAGACCAGCAAAAGACTGAAGAGGTAAAGGTGGATGAGGAGACAAAACAAAGAAGACTATTATTGCCAAATTTGCAATATCAACAAATCAGAACAAGAGGAATATGGAAACAGGTCATGCACAGTTATTGCTCACCAAAACAGGAAATTAGAACAAAATGGATATGGAAGCCAAAAAGTGTCACAAAATGTTCATCCACAGAGCATGGATATCTCCATAACAGAAGGACAAATGGAGTACAACATTATTGGGTGAAAAAATCAGAATTGGGTCAATGGAAGAGGGATAATCCACAGTGGACCTATCTTTGGAATTTTGAAAATGACAAAAAAATATCTCCTTCTTTCCCCTTAGAAGAAAATTAGGAGGGGAAGGAAGGAAGGAAAAAAAAAAAAAAAAAAAAAAAAAACCCCAGAAAAATATATTTTATTTTCTTGATTTTCTTTCTAAAATTTAAAAACACAAAGCAAGATATAGGGAGGGAAAGAGTAACTTATTATGGAAAAAAGTTGTTTTGTCTTATTATTGTTTAATTTTTTGTAATCATTTTTTTTTTACCACTACCTTTTCAAGTTTCTTCATTAATCATCTTTTCTAGCATCATCTTTCTATTCAGGAATTGTTTTTTGAGCAAGGAAGTGACAATTGGAGAGAGCACATTAGATGTCTTGCTACACCTGTGTTGCTCACTTAAAATTGAGTCTCTTGGAAAAAAGCAAAAATTGCTTGGAACTTGTCTTTCTTATTTTTTATATATGTCAGTAACATTCCAGAATAATATAGTATTTTCTTGTGAAATCTTGTGACTCATGTGGGTGGAGTATTTTCTTTTCTGTTATATATAAATACAGGATGGTGAATGCAAAGGAGTTGACAATCCATGACTTCAAAGCTGATTCAGTGACTTTGTCCAGAGGACACTGGTTTTTGGATAGTGATGCAGCTGAAGAACAAGTGGACTTAGAATCAGATGAAGACCAAGAAATCCCAGAAGCTGAAAAAATAGCAAAAGAACTTAAAGAAATTCTGGGAGTAATAGGACAGCATATCTTCACAGTAGCAGTGGGAGGATATAAATACACTATGCTGTGCCAGGAATTTTACAGATTTCAGAAAACTTCTGTCAACCTCAAGAGATGGAAAGCTGTGGGATTGCACAAGCTCTTGGAAGAACCTATTTTCTTTATTGACTTTGAAAGAGTAGCACAAGTAATGGGAAGTTTGGAGGAAGTGGGAAAAGGTAATGATGCCTACTTCAGATGCAAAGTGAAGAACAAGGACAATCAGGAGGTACGGATAACTATCAAAGCAGAACATATCAGAGCCGCCTTACAGTTCTATCCAATGGGCACCAAACTGGACCAAAGTTTTCTCAAGAAAAATAAGGAGACTTACACGGGATATGTAAAGTTCACTGACTTCAAGGGAAGAGAAAATGAAGAATATGCTATAAGAATGTTCTTCCAGTTCTTTTGTTTTCCAAAATTACCAAGGTACACCATGCCTCATAAGTCAGTAACTCTATTGATGTTCAATAACAAAGATAGAACCAAGCCATTTGGGGTGATGGATGTCTCACCATACATCCATGAACAGCTGAAGGAGGCAGCAAAACACTGGGAGCAGAAGAAATTCATGAATGGAGCCCAGTATTTGACAAGAATCATTTATCATATTCTTGGAATGGAAGAACAGTTAAAGTTAGCTCCTGAAGCACAGTACTTCAGAAATTTGATGTCAGGAATCAAAAGTCCCCCAAGAAAGGCACTTGGAAGAGAATCAGAAGGACAAACTCGCATGAGGGGAACAGGAATGAAGAGAAAAGTAATATCTGAGGAAGTGATCCCAGTAAAGAAAAGAAAGTTGGACCCCAGAAAAGTAGAATTAGAACAGGCAGAAGAAACAAGAGAGGAACAGGTGGCAGCACAGAAAAAGGTACAATCCTCCAGTGAACCTCACCCTCCGCAGACAAGTAAAGAACAGCTTTATACTTATCTCACTCAAGGAAACAACAAAAGAGCTATATATGAGGCACAATATCAAAAAATGTTGGAAGATTTTTCATGCAAAGCTACAGATTGGATCCAAGAAGAGGTGGAGCACTATGAAGCATTACATGAAGAAATGATGGCAGCCGAAACTGAAGAGATATTTGTGAAGAAGGAGGTAGAATTGCTGGCATACTTCAAGGAGTTGCAAGGACCTCCAGAGGCCAGGACTACTGTGATAGTGAAAAAGAAGATGCCAAGGAAACCTGTTCAAAAGAAGAAGATGATAAAGAAAGGGAAAGGAAAAATGGCAGATGAACCTGTGATGAAAGAAATGGAACAAGTAATTACAAAAGAAACACAGAAGCTAACCTCAGTGATGGAAGTATCAAAGCCTACAGAACAAGAAGTGGGAGGATCTTCACGATTCTCATCTGATTCAGATAGCGACATTGAGAGTTTTCTGTTAAAAAGTTTAAACTTGTCAATACCCAACACTCCCAATGTAGCTGTACAGGCTGTGGAAAAAGTGAAGACACCTGAGGATACAAGTAAGAAGTCTAAAGAAAGGCAGATTCATGAAGAAACTGTTCAACAGATGAGTGCTGAAGAAAAAAGAAGGCTGTTAAAAGGAAAGGCAAGAATGACAGAAGAAGAAAACCAGAAGAGAGATGAAGATAGCTCTGGAATAATGAATGTTGATGAAAATTCAATATGGACCAAACCTTCACAGACACAATTCCAATTAAATGCAAGGTTGACTGCAAGTTTAGAAGAACTAGCAAAGAAGGTATTCGGCAGTTCAAATAATCAGCAGAAGGATGCATCCGAAGAACAGGAAAGCAAGAAGTTAGAACCAGAAAAGAATGTTCAAGAGGTCTTGGGACAAGTAATAGAGGAAGGAATTGTTCAAAGTATAAAGGATGTGCTGCAGGATATAAACAACAGTGAGGAATTTACACCTAAGAATGATCAAGAACAAGAGGTAGAAGCAGATTTTATGGACATTGAGGAGCAAGATCAAGAATACACAAATGAGAAAAGTAATTACCAGGTTGCTTGTACAAAGAAATTGAATCAGTTGAAGTTCAGGAAAAACAGGAATAGGAAGAGCAACTCAGGAAAGTTCAACAAACTCTTGTTGGAAAGGACTCAAACAGAAGTCAGGAAACCCTAACACAAGAGAAGGAGATACAAACTAAGGGAGACCAGCTCTTTACAGAGAAGCAACAAGTATTGGAAGAAAAGAAGTCATTAGAAAAGAAGAGGGCTTCAGATTTTTCAGAGCAGAAGAGTGCAAATGACAAAGCACTAGTTTATGAAGAGGATGATACCAATCAGGATACAAAGACTGATGATCACAGTTATGAAGAACAAGACATTCAGGACATAGAAGATGAAACAGCAGCAGAAGAAGAGGATGTGGATAAAGAAGATAAGCAAATTGAAGTTAGACAGACAGAAATAGAAGTAGGGTTGGAAAGAATACCCAAAAATATAAGATCAGCCTGTCAAATAATTATGAGCAACATTGAACAGTTCAGACCATCTAGTAGAAATATGATCATATCAGGAATGGTGGCTGAATCAGAATTTGAAAAAGGAAGTTTAATTATCAAAGAACACAAGAGGGAAAAAGAGCAGATGACAGAGCAATTAAGGGTGATGAAGGAAAGGAATGAAGAATATATCAATAGAATCATTGCTTTGGAAGAAGCTGAGGTTCAGAAGCAGAACAGGATCCAATATTTGGAAGAAAAGAGTGTAAAGTTATCAGAACAAAATGCCAAAATGGAAATGGAACTAAAAGCCATAGGAGGAAGATACAGAACTTTACAAACATCCTATCAAATTCTGACTAGAGCACATGAAGAGATTAATAAAGTGTTGTTAGAAGAAGGTCAACTACAAGATGGAGGTAAACCTGTTCAATTGACAGAGGAAGAAAAGGAAGAGCTGCATAAAGAAATTCAAAGACTTCAAATAGAATTAAAAGAGGCCAAAGAAATGGAGAAACAGGCAAACACTCATGCTGCCACATCAATGAGAGGGTATCATCAATTACATTTGGAGGTAGAGAAGGAAAGAAGTGAATGGCAAACAAAGATGGAGAAAGAAAGAAATGAGTGGAGGAAGGAAAAGGAGTTATGGGCAGCTCAGAACAAAAGTTCAATGATGACTATAGAAGAATTACAGAAACAGTTGGAGAAATCAAAAGTTCAAGAAGAAATTCAAGATCAAGTACAGGTAGAATATACAGATAACAGGGAATATGAAACAGGGGATTTTGACAGGGAACAAGAGAACAAGGAACCAGCAGCAAGAGAAACAGAGGAAAAATATTCTGAAGATTTTGTCCAGAAATTATTGACCAATAGAGAGTCAAGAATGGAATTTATCAGAAAAATGCATGATGAGTATGAAGATCAAATAGTTACCTTTGCTCTGAATAAAGGCATTAATCCAGATCAGCATCATTGGGCTGCAGATGGATTGGGAATACCTTTCTGTATGATTTTGGAGAGTATAAAGAATTATCAATTGGCCAGAGTAGGGCTATCTCCAAACAAATACCTTGAGTATGAAGAAGATATTAATGTCACGAAGGAGTTATTTGAAAGAGCAAATCCTAAATGGAGAAATAAGTGGTTGGATGCCAATAAGGAATGTAGGAAAATCTGGAAAGAGGCACCTTTGAATTTAAAGATCAACCCAGCTTATTGCCCAGTTGCCAAAAGAAGAGAATGGACTGTCTTTTGGGAAAGAAGAAAAATAGGGCAGATTCCAGCAAAATGGCTGAACTTTCCAAAAATAGCAGGTCCAAAGGCAGGAACTTGGCCTACAAAAAGTTACATGGTGAATACTGCTGAGTCAGTTTTAACAACATATAAAGATGTTAATGATCCGGCTTGTATACTACTTGTCAGAATAATGAGGTTGATTCTAGCCTGTATAGAGACCTACACTGATACAGATGTCAGAATTTTGAACTACATAGGTTTTAATTCGCCAACAGATGCTCTTTTGTTTGATTTGAGTGAGACACCAGACAGGATTTGTTTGATGGCCTACTACAGTAGAATAATATTTTTGGGCAGTCATTTTTTGCAAATATTTGAAGATGCTTTTGATTATGGATTCTTTGAAAGGGAGTCAGAAATTTTTGGAAACTTATCTGTTGTTACAAAAGCAAGACTTACTGCCTATGAAGCTGTTTATACCGAATATTTGAAAAAGGACGTTATTGACAAACCTGAAGCTGCGATACAATGGAGAAAAGCTTTGTTCGAGATGGTCAACAATTTGAATGTAACAGAAAGGAAAAGCCATGATTTACTGTCACAGGTATATCAAAGAAAGAAGAAATGAAGAAAAGTGACCAATGTAGAGGATCATAAAAATCTTTCGTCAAGAGCCGAAAGGCTTAGGAGGGGAAGGATGTTGGAAGGTGTATTCTTGAAAAAGCATTTTTGATGTAAAAAATTAGTAAAAAGTCAAAAAACTTGTAAAATATTTATGCAATGGTTGTAAAAATAAGGAAGAGTCTTCCTTATGTGGTTGAGGATCTCATGTAATTTTTGTAGAATTTTTAGAAACTCTTAGATAGCATTTTTTAGAAAATTAGAGAAAAAGACCTAATTTCAAGTGTGAAAAGGGACACTTGAAAATGTATATAAGTCAATTTTCTCTATTTTGGAGAGGTTGGTTAGTCATTTGCTCAAGCTATCAATAGAGAAGAAAGAGTTTCTGCAAAATCGTGTTTTCTCCTGTTGAGTGTATTTCCTTTGATGTGTGAGCTTGTCTCTTGCTTAATCATGGAGATTTGTGAGTTACATTTGTGTATTATTGAGTAAGTTGTATGAAGAGAGAGACCTATTGCTGTAAATGAGTGGAAAGGACTGAAGGAAGTTCCAAAATTGTGAAAATCGTCTGTTGGTACAGAATCGCGATTGTCTCGTCTCTGTGATACAGGTGATATTTTTCAATTTTGAGTTCATATTTGTATTCTGCTAATGAAATGGCATGGTTTTGACATAAAGAACATGGAAAATGATGGAGATTTGCCTTAGTTATGGTAAACTCAAGATTTTCTCTTCATCTTCAATTTCTCTCAGCAATCCAGCCATCAATCTCTTATTTCCTTGAATCTATTATTTTGAAGGGGCTGTGGTCTTATGGATATTCCTAGGATTGACAAAATAAAGATGATTTGTTGATTCTTTGTTACTTCATGATTGGAGAGGACAACTTGGAGTCCAAAACAAAACAATGTCCATGTGATATTTTGGAGCTTTTGTGTTGACATCTAGGCCTAGCCGTCGTAACTTATTTCTTCTGATGCGCTCTCTAGCCTCTGCTTGTGCTTCTTCTCTAACCCTTAACTCCTCTTCTTTTCGCTTCTTAGCAGTGTTGAGTCTCATGAGCATTTCCTCTGTAAGAGGTTCTTGATATAACTTGACTCGGCATCCACTAATATAGTTGGGTAGGATATCACCTTCTAAAGTGGCCAATTGAACTGCACCGCTAGTGGAGAGTCTATTAATGATCATGGGTCCATATCCTCGTTTCTCCAATTTGCGGGCATGTTGCTTTAGCGTATAAACCAGCACTAGATCTCCTTCCTTCAATCCTTTATCCTTTACATGGGCATCAAAGTATGCCTTTTGCCTTTTCTTTGCAGCATAAATGCCTGCTGCTGCTCGTAGCCTCGTCTCACCTAAGCGTTCTAGATCAAAGATCCTGGAAGACAACTCATGTCCATTCCACTCATGTTCTTGTGCTACTTTCAAGGCAGGGATTAGGAAGTCTAATGGTAGCACAGCATTCTGTCCAAAGACCATCTGAAATGGGGTAGCATTGAGTACCGTTTTGTAGGCAACTCGGTATGCCCAAACAGCATGATGAAGCTGTTTGTCCCAATCAGAGCGTTTATTATTCACCAGTTTTGTCAATACATTACATAGGATCTTATTCGTGCTCTCGGCCTGTCCGTTGGCTTGTGGGTGATAAGGGGCAGACTTCTTGTGTATCACCATGAATTCTTGAAGGAGATGTTCAATGACCTCATTCAAGAAGTGCGTACCTCTATCACTAACCAACTCTATTGGTAACCCATATCTAGTGAACACGTTTTCGAATAAGAACTTAGCCGTCGTTTGAGCATCATTCTTTGTCGTGGCTTTTACTTCCACCCACTTTGTAAGGTAATCTGTGGCTACAATGATGTATTTTGCATGGGAGTTTCTAGCTGGGGGGTTAATAGGACCAACAAAGTCTATACCCCACTTTGAAAATGCACGTCCTCCCATCATTAGCCTTAAAGGCATCTCGTCTTTTCTTATCGGATATTGGGCACGTTGGCATGTGTCACATTTCTTCACATAAGTATGTGCATCCATATGAAGAGTGGGCCACCAAAGTCCTGAGAATAAAATGGTCTTAATTACTCTGTCAGGCCCAAAGTGTCCACCTGTAGCACCGCTGTGTGCAGTTTCTAAGACTTTCAAATAGTCTGATTCATGAACGCACAGTCTTAGGTAAACATCCTTGCCTCTTCGATATAGGTTGTCTCCTACTAAGGCATAGTCTTGAGCCTCTTGCTCCATGCTCCGTTTTCTTGCAAGACTAGCCTGATTGGGTAATGTTCCTGATCTCATGAACTCAACCAATGGAGCACTCCAATCTGGGATTAATGACACATGATAAAGAGTGGCATGCTCCACTGGGGGTCTCTTCTGGCACACTGGACAATTTTGGATCCACTCCTGTATTTCTTTGTCCATGCTAGGCCAATACACTCCTAAACATTTTAGATTCTGCAATGTTCGTTGTTTAGAGTAGTGATTTCCTAGCAGTCCCTCATGGGCTTGTTGCATCCAACTAGTATGTTCGTCGTCCTCAACACAACAAGCTAATACGCCCTCAGTATCTTGCTTGTACATACTTCCGGCCAATATTTGATACTTTTGTGATTTTACAATTTCTTCTTTGCTTGTTTTCACATTTTTATTTGCAGGTCCGAAGGTTAGGACTGGCACCAACTTATTTGCCCATTTAGGAACAACTTCCAAATTGAACAGATAAGCATCGGGCAATTCATCAGACACTCCTTGCGGTGGCTCTCCTGAAGTGATGCGAGAAAGATGGTCTGCCCTAAGATGGGTTCTACCTTTCCTGACAACAACTTCAAAGTCGTATTCCATTAGTAAGAGGAACCATCTCACCAAACGGCCTGTATTGCAAGGTTTATTGACCAAATATAGTAAAGCTTGATGATCAATGAAAAACTTGAACTTATTGGTCAATAGATAGTATCTAAACTTCTTCACAGCGTATACCATACCTAAGCCTTCTCTCTCCGTTGTGGTATAATTTCGTTCAGCTGCATTTAATTGCCTACTAGCATATGCTATCGGCAAATCTAGGTTTCCTTCACCTGTGGGTTGTGCTAGCACACATCCTATTGCATGATTGGAGGCATCTACATGGACATGAAAGGGTTTGCTCCAATCCGGAGTAGTCAATATTGGTGCTGTGCACAAACGTCTTTTCAGCTCGTTGAAGGAATTCTCGCATTCCTCGTTCCACTCAAAATTTGTTAACAACCCATAAAGAGGTTTAGCTATGATGGCATACATGTGGATAAACCTACGGTAATATCCACAATGGCCCATAAAGGCTTGTACCTCTTTAACATTCCTTGGCTTGGGCAGCTCTGCTATTGCTCTTACTTTGTCCTCATCTGTTGAAATTCCATTCTTAGAAACAATGTAACCTAAGATCTTACCTTGTCGTACCATGAACACACACTTTTCTGGGTTCAGACAAACTCGATAACCTCTACACTTGTTGAAGATCTGTCTGAGCTCAGGGATGTGGTGACTTCTCTGTTGGGAATGCGCACATAAATCATCCACATATACTTCTAAGCTCTTTCGTAAGAACTCTTTGAAGACATGACACATGAGCCTTTGGAATGTTGCAGGTGCATTGGTGAGCCCAAATGGCATCACACGAAATGCAAAAATTCCCCATTCTGTGGCAAAGGCCGTTTTGTGTTGATCTTCGGGGGCAATGGCTACTTGGTTGTAACCTGAAAATCCATCAAGGAAGCTATAAACTTCCTTGCCTGCAACACGCTCCAATAGATGTTCGGTGATTGGAAGTGGATAACTATCTCTGATCGTAGCGGCATTGACTTTTTTAAGGTTAATGCACACTCGCAATTTCCCATTCTTCTTGGGCACCACTACAATGGGGGACACCCATTCAGTGTGCTCAATCTCATAGATGAATCCAGCTTCAATCAACCTGTCAATTTCCTCCTTTATTTTGGCTGCATAATTGTCATTATATGTGTAGGGCTTTTGTTTAGTGGGCTTGGCATCAGCGGTCATCGGAATCGTATGAGAGCAAATCTTTGGATCTACTCCTTTCAAGTCTCTATAGTGCCAGGCGAATACATCCCTATATTCCCTTAATAGAGCTACAAGCTCTGCTTCTTCTTTTGCACTTAGGTCATCTCCTATGTACGTACATCGTTCTTCGTTCCCTTCAATGGTCACTACAATTTTTTTGGTCTTTTCTTTATTGTCATATGCTTCTCCTATAATGGCCTCTCTCTTAGGCATCCGTACCAAAATTTTTCGGTCTTCCACTTCATATTTCTTGAAATTTTCTGGTACTTCAAACAATGATTCTTCCTCTTCTTGTTTCATTGCTTTTCTTTTCTTTTTCTTTTGACCTCCCTCACTTCCTTCCTTTGAAGTTATCGTTTTAATACTCGTGAGGGGTTCTTCTTCTTTTTGGGTTAACACTCCTATGTCTTCTAAATAGTGTTCCTCTGAGTCAAAGTAAGTATCCATCACAATGGATTCTAAATCATCGTCATTCTCTTCTTCTTCTATGAACTCACTAGGATCACACTCTTCCAGCAGGGGCTGACACATGAACACTGAAATATCATAACCCTCCTCATCACAATGAGGTGTCCATTGTTCTTCATTGACTGCTATGTCCATGGTAGCCAAGATTTCTGCCCAACCATGAGGTTCAAATTCCTCATCTGGAAATATCATCGGTGTATAGGCTGGGTCTTTTATTGGTCTATCTCCTGGGGGAGTTCCTTCTTCTCTCGCTTTTAGGCGCTTTTCCTCCTCCTCTGCGACTTTGCACATCCACAAGTGAGTATCTTCATGCAGCCATGATGGATCAGGTGAACTTCCAGAATGCACGGAGATAGAATCTTCTTTCACTTTGTGGATAGGATTCCACTGTAGGGGTGGTACATCTCTGAAGGTGTAATCCTTCAAATTGACCTTGGTGGTGACCCCTAAGTGCTGTAAGTACAAGGAGTTGGTTCCCCAATCCTGTACTATTTGCAATTGTCGTAGGAAGGGCCTTCCTAGGATCATCTCGTAGACAGTATTTTTCTCAAAGTCACATATAGCAAATGTATGTTCAAACTCTACACCACAAGTGGTTAGAGTTATCCCTTCAAGCAATCCTAGAGGTCTTTCAAAATGACCATCTGCCATTTGAAGTTTCATTCTCGTTGGTCTTAAGGTGGGTTTGCCCCATCGCTTCCACAAGGAGGTGGTCGCAATAGCAACACCAGCACCTGAATCTACGATTGCTTTGGTTGTGTAACCGTGATAGGTGATCGGAAGATAAGTGTTACCTTCTTCACCTTCGCTCATGTCTCCTATCTTGTCGAGAGGTATCTCTGGAACTTTTTGCTTAGAGCCTACTTTTGGCATATTGGATTCAAGTTCTGGAACTTGATCCTTCACATGATTCCAGAGCTCAGGTTTTGCTTTGAGCAACTCTTCCACAGTGAGATGACATTGAACCTTAGTGTTCTTCACAACATCAGTGTTTCTTGGAATCACTGAGTCTTCATTTCTTACCAATATTGTGGGAGCTCTGATTTGGAGAGATTCAGATTCCCATGGGCCTGTGTAATGAGGCAACTCTTGTAAAGAATTAGATTCAAAATCTAATCTTTCATCTTCTTGTTGCTCTGCTTGGTCTCCATAGATAGACGGAATGTCTTGGGGAAATTGATCATGAAGATCATCAATCTCAAGAATAGGAGGGGAATTACCCTTCTCCTTGGCCCGTTTCTCTTCCTGTATTTCCCGCAAGAACTCTTGAGAGTACTGTTGGATTGAAGGAGGCATTCCAGCATCCGTGGAATTAGGAACATAAGCTCCCATTGGTGGTGAGCTTCCTCTTTCAATAACTGGTTGAGCCTGTGGAGGTAAAGAAATTTGTGGTTTATTTACCAACTGCTCTAATCTTTCTAGTAAACCTTGGAAATGCAAATCCGGTTTGACAGAGTTTGTCTGATTGAACTTTTGACTAGTCTCAAGTATGGCTTGAGCTTGTTCTACCATTTTCATGCACATTTTCATCCGTTCAATCTCTAAATCTGCTCTAGGGTAGCTCTTGTCTAGGTTTGCAGCTGTTGGCCCTTCTTGAAGACGAGCCTGGTAGGCCCTGAACATCATGTCCAAGCCTTCTGGGGTTGGATCTGCAAGAACGGACCCTGGTTGTGGATTATTTACAATGGGTGGTGGGGTGGAATGAGGCGAAGTGGATGGAGCTTCGGTATGTGAGGGGCTTTGAGATGCAATGTCTTCTATTTTTGTTTTGGTATCCCTTACGCTTTCTTCTAGCTCGGATAGCTTTTTGTTCCACTTGCGATTAGCCTTCTCTCTGGTATCCTTCCATGTTCTTGGTTTCCTCTTACTAGGTTCTCCTGCCTCACTTGACTCCGATTGCTCAGATGGTTTTGCTTGTTGTGCAGCCTGTGCCCTAGTAACTGCCTGTACAGGAGCCACATTATTGCTACTTGAACTTGAATCTTCCACTAAGCCTACCACGTTGATGGGTGTGACCTTGGGTGCACTAGAGGGATTCCTGGGACACTCTCTAGGAAGATGTTCCTTGCCGCACTCAGGACAAAAGCCTTGTATTGTGATGTTTTGTCCTAGTCCGAGAGCTGGTTGGTGGGGACATTCACGAATGAAATGGTCGCCCTGACATCTAAAGCATGGTCCTCTAGGGCCTTGTGGTCTTACTTGTCTCAATTGGGGCCTAGGATTTGGATTCGTATACATGACATTGGAGTATTCTGGCTCCCAATTTTGTTCCATAGGTGGTGCCTCATATTGATACTGAGAAGTCTCACTTTGCTCAGGTGACTCTATATAATAAGCATGTGGACTATCTTCATGGAAGTAGTCTGAACCATGAGCTTGAGAATCATTTTCTGAGACCAATGGGGTTAGTGGCACCAATGCTCTATTATGGTTCTCCTCCGCCATCGTATATTTAACTGGGATCACATTGGCAGGAGCTGGTGGTTGGGTTCCAAGGACTGGTTGTGGCCTATATGGTGCCTGATATTGCTGCTGGTATTGAGGTTGATATTGTTGTGGCCTATAATATGGCTGTTGGTACTGATTCTGATACCTACCCTGCTGGTAAGGTTGTTGATAATTTTGTCTAACAGCTTGCCTGTTATAGGGACAATCTTGGGCCGTATGATTTGTGTATTTCCTCTCAATGGTGCAATATAGAGCATTAGGGCTTCCTTGGGGTGGAGTCGTCAATGGGCAAACATTAGCCATGTGATCTCCTCCACATGTATAACATCGCTTCACTGAGGTGACCCTTGGCATTTGTCTATTTTGAACTCCTAGCTTTTTGGCCACCTGCTCAGCTATCTCATCTATCTCAGTGGAGGCTCTAGAGGTATGACTTGTAGAACTATCAGAGTCCTTATAGAGTTTGGATAGTCCTAACTCCTCACCCAAGTTGTCTTCTATGTCAATGCATATCCGTATACACTCTTCTATGGATCTAGGATCTTTCAAGTATACATATGACCTTAATTTTGTGCTCAATAGGCCATCTAAAAACAGTGCCACCTGTTTGGCTGATGTGGGTAATTCTGGTACAGGGCATCTTTCCAAGTACTGTCTAAACCTTCTTCCTGCAAGTCGCACTGTTTCTTGTGGTGTCTGCTTGAAGCTGTGGATCAATGATGATGTGTTATGCCTGATACCGCTTTTGGAAAATTCCACAATGAATTCTTCTAGCAGCTGACCTATCTCTCTATAGTTGCGACTGTTTAGAGGTTGAAACCAAGCTAAGGCAGTACCCTTAAGAGTCAAACCAAATGCCTCGAACTGAGTGAATAAGTCCTCAACCTGTTCAGCTCTTAGCACTTGTTTGAACTCCGCCACATGATCATAAGGATCTCGAAATCCATCAAAGTAGTTCTTCATTGTCTTAACCACTTGAGAGGGTCTAAGGGTTCTTGAGTGCTCTCGTGGTCTAGGCAATGGGAAATCATGATCATCTCTTTGATGCCTATACACTCTATGTCTCTCCCTTTCAAGTCTTTCCGTTCCATATCCTGATCTCTCTCTACCTATAGTGTCTGCAAAGCTTACCTCCGGTCTCTCTCTAGTTCTTTCTCTCTGGGTTTCATGAGCCTTGGATGATCCGGTTCCTTGGAGGCCCTGGGAAACATTAGATCTTGGTGGAGGGAAAATTGACTCACCTTGCCAAGTGTAAGCATGTCTGTCATGATCTGATACCAAGAATAATTTTTGAGATGTGTGATCTAGATAGACAGCTTTCCCTGGTGTCTCTGGGTCCTTGAATTCATAGATGGTGACTACTAGGCAGGGTTGATCTGGCCTAAATCTCCAAAAGGCTTCTTCCGTTTCTCTATTCACGAATAGTTCTATGCTTTTGTTATCTTGAGGAATCCATTCTGGAGTGAGCACTCTGGTTAAGACTGACTTACCTCTAGGGGTCTTGGGTTCTCCTCCTAGGTCTCCTTTCTCTAGGTCTCCTATCTCGTTCTCAGGAATGATATTTCCAAACTCATCTGTCCTATCTGGTAAGTTGGTAACCACATACATGGTTCCTTCCTTATCAATGTAAGCACCCTCTTCAAACTTGACCACTGGGTGTTCAAGTCCAAAGAGTTGGTCAGGATTTTTGAGTTGAACCACTGATCGCCTTAGACCATCCTCATAGATGCGAGCACCTAATTGGTTGGTCTTGATGTACTCTAATTGGGTCTTATAGGGACCTTCTGGTGTCTATAAATAGGCAGTGCCAGAGCTACGTGTGGGTCTTTCCATGCTAAAAGACATTTCCGAGTCACTGGTTTCTGAACTTGGTGTGTAAGGATAACCACTAAGCTGTTGAGCCCAAGACTTGGCTGTATGGTTGACACTAGCCTCAGATGACCTAATGCTTTGTCTATCCTTGCCTAAGTGTCTGCCAGATCTCAGGTTCATAAGCCTTGGTCTCTAGTCCCAAAGTTCTCTTCTATTGCTCAAAATCCTTTGGAACACCTTGGTTTTCCAATTTTCCTGAGGGTCAACTTCAAAATACCCTATCTAATAATCCTGGTATTAATTTAACCATAACCAGTCGATGTTTTGGTTGTATTCCCCACGAGCTTTCCAACAAAACCAAAATCACAGCAAACGGATTTCGTATGAGAAAGTTATGTCAGTTCAGGGTTTTGGGGGTTAAAACAGGGAAACAGGGTCTCTCAAAAAATGCTTCAAATGAGGCGATACATGACATTTGTAGGACACGATACTTGGTACTTGAGGAACTCGATACACGATACTTGGTATGTATCGCGATACTTGAAGTAGGTGATACACGATCTTCAACAAGTATCGTGAGCAAACTCCACGATACACGATCTTTGATAGGTATCGCAATCGCTGTATGACGATACACGATACTTACCTTGTCACGATACACGATAGTTGAGAAATATCGCGATACTTGAAGTCCACCGTACTCGGGCAAAACGATACTTGGCTCAAGACGATACTCGATATTTGGAAGAAAACGATACACGATTCCTGACTTAGGCGATACCCGATCTCTGATAAATATCGCGATCTTTGACAAACGATATCGATCTCCGACCGAAACGATACCGATCTCTCACCAAACGATCGCTGGACAAAACGATCGCTGGCAAACGATCGCTGACTCAAAACGATACTCGATACTTGCTAGGTATCGCGATCGCTGAACCAAACGATACTCGATCGACGATCTTTGCGAAACGATCGCTGATGAAACGATCTTTGGCAAACGATCTCTCACAAACGATCGCTGGACAAAACGATCGCTGGCCAAGTATCGCGATCGGTATGAAACGATACACGATCGGAGGGAAATATCGCGATACTCGACCACAGGAGATTCACGATACTTGTCAGGTATCGCGATACTCGACCGCGGGAGCAAAACGATACTTGACCCTTTGCCAAGATTTTTGCAAGATTTTTTAAGTTTTGTTTTGATGCCCTTGTTTTCCTAGTCCTTCTCCCCTCTCCTCACTCTTTGTATCACTCCAATCACCCCTTTTCACCTCTATCAGTACCAAACGATACTTCGCACAGATCGTTTCTCTTTCACACTTGATTTACTGAGAAATTATAGATTAAATGGGTGTTTGCTCACCTTGAGAGCCTCTCTATCTTCTTTAACACCTTCCCTTACTCTGTGTAACCCCAGTTTGCCCGGTTTCTCACTCACGATCTCTGGCGCAGCTTCCGCGATACTTGGTGCAGGTTCGTCTTGTCCGGCTGTTCACTCAGATTTTTTGTTGTTTTTGGTACTACTTCTTCAGCGCCTCTGTTCTGCACCCTCTCTAAGCTTCTTGCTCACAACCACGAGTAAAAACAAAGGTGAATGTACTCTAAAAAATGGAAAAAACTGACAAGATGAAGGTGGGTGGAGATGGTGATGATGGTGAAGATGGAGAAGAAGGAAAATTCAGAAACTGAACTGAAAATGATGATTTTTTTACCTTCCAACGTCGCTACTCTACGTCTTACCGTCACACGCTCGTCCTCCAAGCTCTCTCCCCGGCAACGGCGCCAAATTTGGTGTCACTCTAGCACAATGGTGAGTACCAATGTGAGGAGATACACCTCATAAATGTCAATCCGTGGAGACGTGAGGACCGGTATGAAGACCGCGAGCAAGTGATGGCACAAGTGCGTGAGTGAGAGCACACAAGCATGCACACACATACACACACACGCGCACAAGGTAAGAGCAAAGAGTGGAACAATGGAAAGCTTCGATTACCAAAGAGCTCTCTTACAAAACTGAAATCTACAACAAGCTAACCTCAAAAATGAGCTCTCCAGCCCTTTTTATAGTTTTTGAGTGGTTTTGGCCCTGTCCAGACCTAGTGTCCGGCCTAGTTAAAAAATAGGTTCCAGGGCTTATTTGGGGGCTCAAACGGAGTCTAAAAATTATGAAAATTGGTAGGATGGTAGATCTAATACTCCTCAAGCTTGAGGACTCCTCGGCTTGAACAGAATGGAGTTACAAAAATGGAAAATGGTATTTACAATGGTTTTTAGTGATAAAAATCACTATTTTTGTAGGGATTTCTTCTGAAAATTTGACAGGTGCTTCTTGGAGCTCCCTACTTGCTCCTTCTTCTTGTGTGTCTACTTCCTTGATGCGCTTCCATGCTTTGTCCTTGACCTTGAGCTTCAACAGTTTGCCCACTTGAGAGGTGTGCCCCTGGGGAGGATCCTGAACTGGGAGTACATGCACAGCTTGAAGTTCTTGCGGTCTTTCGGTGAGATGTGGTTCGAGGAGGAGTGTTTCTATATCCAGAATCTGTGTGCTGGATCCGGCGTGAGAACTGGCACCTCCGGCTTCTGCCATGACCCTGCTTGCTTGTTGGTTCTGTGAGAATATAGAACCAGGTGTTAACATCGTAATGGAGAGAACAAACCCGTTGTTGTCCCCGTTACAACATTAACAAGAGGTAGATGATGAGTCAGTGGTTAGTGAGTGCACGATGACAGTGCGTGTAGTTAATATCTGGATAGTCCTATGAGCTAGATGGAAAGATGCACTATCTGACTAACGCAGTTAGTAAGTGGAGATGAATTCACAGATTGGGGTCGGGGGGTTTATTACAAGTCTTAGGTTGCCAAACACCATGGATGGCTTTTGGTCTTGGTTTTGTGGAGATTCGGGAGGGTTGCATGAGTAATTCAGCTGGGAGTTGTTGTGTCATTGGGACCCATTTACGAGTGAGTCTGTGCGTGCTTCTAGGTGGCAGTGTGTTCGAGTGTATCAGACAAGAGTGGGTGGTGGCTGCTTGAGCGCGTGAACCCTGTCGTGTATGATGTGAATTGTGTGGGGTTAGTTGAGCCCGCAAGCAAGCCTTAGGCACCCAAATTTGTCTTGATTGTGGGTCGGCCTTCATCGACTTCTTGGGTACCCAAATGGATTTCACTTTCTCAACAGAGGTTTTAGGAGTCCTCGTATTAGCATCAAGTCGTCGATTACTAATAGGAAGTTGAGACCGTTGTTGCGACTTAGTTACGGCCGGCAGCTCGTCTTTCGGCACCCACATTTGTTTCATCGACTGAGTTGTTCTGCTTTGCGCGTTCTTTTGGTCTCTCGCCTGGAGAATCTTGAGTGATTGATCTGCCCTTAGTTGCTGCCTCCTTCTGGCCTTTGGAAAAGAAGGTAGTTCCATTGTGGTTCTGGCTCCTTCTTTGAGATCTTCGTTCTTCTGTATCACATAGCCTTGGACAAGAACAGCATGGTCAACTTCATGTGTACCCTTGGAGGGACCAGGAGTCTGTGCCTTTTCTAGTTCCTTGAGTGCTCCATTATTTAACTCAATTGTAATTCTAGTTTGATTCACCCATACCTGAAGAAGTCCACTTCTTAGGTTTAAGTTGACGGCTTGGTCATAGATCCAGTCTTGACCCAAGACAAGGGGCTCAGTGAGGTCCTCATCTTGACACACTAGTACTTTAACTGTCATTGCCTCATCATGAATATAGAGGGGAAGTTCCACCTCGCCCATGCAAGGGGTTTCCACGCCTCCCAATCCTATGAGATATGCTTCCACAGGGTTGACAGTTAATTGCAACTCTTGACAGTAAGACAATTTAACAGCACTAGTGGCTGCACCTGAGTCAATCAAGGCTCTTACAGTCCTTGCACTCTTTCCTTGTCCTATTTCTAAGCTTATGAAAGGACGTCGATCAGTTATCCTATGAGAGCTAACACCTGAAACTTCACACATAGCCACGTCATATCCTTGATCTGCATATGCATCTTGCCTAGGGTGCTCTCTACCTTGTCTTCTTAATTTCATTCTCCGTATGCACTCTAAGGCTTCTGCTTGAGCTTCTTCTCGAATTCGTTCTTCTTCCTCTTTGCGTTTCTTAGCAGTATTGAGTCGACTTAGCATTTCCTCTATGAGAGGTTCCTGATACAACTTGACTCTGCATCCGCTAATATAACTTGGGAGAACATCACCTTCTAATGTGGCTAGTTGCACAGCTCCACTTGTTAAGATTCTATTAATGATCATGGGTCCGTAGCCTCTCTTCTCCAGTTTCCTCGCATGTTGCTTCAATGTGTAGACTAGAACTAAGTCGCCTGCCTTTAAACCTTTATCTTTCACATGGGCATCAAAGTATGCCTTCTGTCTCTTCTTAGCTGCATATATCCCTGCAGCTGCTCTCAGTCTTGTTTCTCCTAATCGTTCAAGGTCAAAAAGTCTAGAGGAGAGTTCATGACCCGTCCATTCATGCTCTTGTGCCACTTTCAATGTAGGTATCAAAAAGTCTAAAGGTAGCACAACATTTTGACCAAACACCATTTGAAAGGGAGTGGCTTGGAGTACCGTTTTGTAGGCAACTCGGTATGCCCAAACAGCATGGTGTAGCTGTTTGTCCCAATCAGAGCGTTTATTGTTCACTAATTTCGTCAATACATTGCATAAGATCTTGTTGGTGCTCTCAGCCTGGCCATTTACTTGAGGGTGATAGGGGGCAGACTTCTTACGTATTACCAAAAATTCTTGGAGCAGATTTTCAATAACTTCATTCAAGAAGTGAGTGCCTCTATCACTAACTAGCTCTATAGGTAGCCCGTATCTAGTGAATACATTTTCAAACAAGAATTTAGCAGTTGTTTGAGCATCGTTCTTCGTTGTGGCTTTTACCTCTACCCACTTTGTTAGATAGTCTGTCGCAACAATGATATATTCTGCATGGGAACCCTTAGCTGGGGGATTAATAGGACCTACGAAGTCTATTCCCCACTTAGAGAATGCACGTCCTCCCATCATAGGTTTCAGTGGCATCTCATCTTTACGTATAGGATACTGAGTTCTCTAACAGAGATCACATCGTTTCACATAGGTATGTGCATCCATGTGAAGGGTCGGCCACCAGAAGCCCGCAAATAGTATTGCCTTGATCACCCGATCTGGTCCAAAGTGTCCTCCTGCTACACCTTGGTGAGCAGTTTCCAAGATCTTAAGATATTCACTCTCATGGACACACAGTCTCAGGTAACCATCCTTACCACGCTTGTAGAGATTATCACCAATGAGTGAGTAATCCTGGGCTTCTTGTTCTAAACTCCTTTTCCTAGCCAAATTCATGTCTGGAGGGAATGTTTTCGTCCTCAGGAAGGATACTAGTGGTTCACTCCAATCTGGCACTATGGACACCTGATAAAGAGTGGCATGTTCCACAGGTGGTTTAGTGCAACAGATTGGGCATTCCTTGCACAACTTTTGGGCATCAGCTTCCATAGTTGGCCAATGTACTCCGAGTCTCGTTAGTGTCTGCAGGGTTCGTTGCTTTGAGTAGTGTTGCTCTAATGCACCTACATGTGCTAAATGCAACCATTTATTGTACTCGTCCTCTTCCACACAACAAGCCAAGATTCCTTGATCTGTGTGCTTGTACATGCCTCCTGCCATGATGTGGTACTTTTGGGCTTTCACAACCTCTCTATTCTGTGTGTTTACTACTGGATGGTTAGGCTCGTATGTCAATACTGGTACCAATGGCTTAGCCCACTGCGGTACCACTTCCTAATTAAACAAGTAAGCGTCAGGAAGATCATCTGATACTCCTTGTGGGGCTTCTCCAGATGTGAGCCTAGAGAGATGATCTGCTCTCAAATGAGTCCTCCCTTTTCTCACCACTACCTCAAAATCATATTCCATTAGCAAGAGAAACCATCTTACTAATCTTCCTGTATTGCATGGCTTGTTTACGAGGTATAGCAATGACTGATGATCAGTAAAAAATTTAAACTTATTTGCAAGCAAATAGTGTCTAAATTTCTTAACTGCATATACCATGCCTAAGCCTTCTCTCTCAGTAGTGGTATAATTTCATTCAGCTGCATTCAATTGTCTACTGGCATAGGCAATTGGAAGATCCATATTACCTTCACCAGTAGGTTGTGCAAGCACACATCCAATGGCATAATTGGATGCATCCACGTGAACATGGAATGGCTTATTCCAATCTCGTGTGGTCAAGATTGGTGCTGAACATAATCTCCGTTTAAGCTCATTGAAGGAATTCTCGCATTCGTCAGTCCACTCAAAGTTAGTCAAAAGTCCATACAGAGGCTTTGCTATGATGGCATACATGTGTATAAATCGGCGGTAGTAACCACAATGCCCCATGAAAGCTTGTAATTCCTTGACATTCTTTGGCCTAGGTAGTTCTGCGATGGCTCTCACTTTCTCTTCATCAGTGGATATGCCATTCTTTGACACTATGTGTCCTAGAATCTTGCCTTGCCTGACCATGAAAACACACTTTTCTAGGTTCAAGCAGACTTGATATTCTCTACATTTGTCAAAGATTCGTCTGAGTTCAGGAATATGGGTTTGTCTAATGTTGGAATGAGCACAAAGATCATCAATGTAGACTTCTAAGTTTTTTCTCAGGAACTCCTTAAATACATGGCACATTAATCTCTGGAAGGTAGCTGGTGCATTGGTAAGCCCAAATGGCATTACTCGAAAGGCAAATATGCCCCACTCTGTGGCAAAAGCTGTCTTATGCTGATCTTCTGGAGCTATGGCTACTTGATTGTAGCCCGAAAATCCATCGAGGAAGCTATACACTTCCTTGCCTGCTACTCTTTCTAAGAGATGCTCTGTGATAGGAAGCGGATAGTTATCTCGAATTGTGGCTGCATTGACCTTCTTCAAGTTAATGCATACACGCAGCTTGCCATTCTTCTTGGGCACCACTTCAATGGGGGATACCCACTCAATGTGCTCAATTTCATAGATAAATCCAGCTTCAACCAGTCTATCTATCTCCTCTTTAATCTTGGCAGCGTAATTATCGTTATATGTATAGGGCTTTTGCTTAGAGGGTTTAGCATCTGAGGTCATGGGGATAGTGTGTGAGCATATGTCTGGGTCAACACCCTTCAAATCCTTGTAACTCCAAGCGAATACATCTCTGTATTCTCTTAGCAAGGCTATTAACGCATGCTCTTCTTCCTTTGTTAGGTCATGGCCTATGTACGTGCATCTCTCCTCTCCTTCTTCTAGGGCCACTACTATTTTCTTGGTGGTTTCTTTGTTATCATAGGCCTCTCCCGATTGCGCCTCTCGTTTAGGCATTCTAATCATGACTCTCCTGTCATCTATCTCATACTTCTTAAAATTTCCCGGGACCTCAAACAAAGATTCTTCCTCTTCTGGTGAGACTTCTCTCTTCTTTCGTTTCTTTCCTTCTTCCTTCGGGGTCACATGTGTGGCTAATCTTACATCATTTGTAAGCTCTCCATGCCTCTGGGGTTGAAATTCTACTTCATGGAAGTATTCTTCATCTGATGCAAAAGGTGGGTCCATAATGATCGACTCTAGATCGGAGTCACTTGCATCCTCAAATGCATCAGGGTTAGGTTCGCATTCTTCTAACACTGCCTCTCCCATGATTGGCTCTATGGAGAAAACTGAAATGTCATAGCCATCCTCGTCACAGTGAGGTGTCCATTGTTCTTCATTGATGGCTACATCCATTGTTGCTAGGATTTCTGCCAAGCCATGGGGTTCAAATTCCTCATCTGGAAAAACTACAGGTGCATAGGCTGGGTCTTGGATTGATCTATGGGTTTCTTTTGCACCTATCTCTCTGGCTTTTTCTCTCTTTTCTTCTTCTACTGCTACCTTACACATCCATAAGTGGGTGTCTTCATGCATCCACGAGGATCCGGATTCTATGGAATGCACAGACTCAGTCTCATCTTTGGCTCTATGGATGGGATTCCATTGAATAGGTGGTACATCTCTATGAGAGTAATCCTTAAGATTGACTTTGGTCGTAACACCTAAGTGTTGCAGGTACAAAGAATTGGTTCCCCAATCCTGTACCACTTGCAACTGTCGCATAAAAGGTCGTCCCAAGATCATCTCATAGACATGATTTTTGCTGAAGTCACATATGGCAAATGTGTGCTCAAACTCGACACCACAGGTGGTGAGAGTTATTCCTTCTAGCAATCCTAAGGGTCTCTCAATATGACCATCGGCCATCTGCAATTTCATTCTCATTGGCCTGAGTGCTGGCTTGCCCCAACGCTTCCATAGGGAAGTGGTGGCAATTGCAACTCCTACGCCTGAGTCCAAAATTGCCTTGGTGGTGTACTCCTGGTAGGTAATGGGAAGATAGGTGTTCCCTTCTTCACCTTCACACATATCTCCTATCTTATCCAAGGGTATCTCTAGCACTGTCCTATGTGATCCTACCTGGGAACGAGGTTTTGCTATCTCGGGCACTTGATTGGCTACATGTTTCCACACTTCTGGTCTAACCTTAAGCAGCTCTTCCAAAGTGAGATTGCACTGCACTTTGGTATTCTTCACTACCTCTGTGTTTCTAGGTATGAATGAATCTTCGTTTCTTACCATGACTGTAGGTGCTCTCATACAGGTGGACTTTGCTTCCCATGGGCCTGTGAAATGGGGTAGTTCTTGTAAAGAATTAGACTCGAAGTCTAATCTTTCTTGAGATTGGGTGCTCTCCTGCTCTCCATAAATGGATGGGATGTCTTGTGGGAATTGGTCATGTGCCTCATCCACAAGTTCAATGGGAGGAGGGACTTCACTTTCTTTAGCCCATTTGTCTTCTTGAATCTCGCGTAGGAATTCTGGTGTGAACCGATTCATAGAAGATGATGTGTCTAGCTCCGTAGAGTTAGGCACATAGGCTTCAGGCACATAGGCTTCCTGAGCAGGAATGCTTACTCTTTCACTTGCCTTGTCCTTGTGTTGAGAGGCTGGTTCCTTTTGTGATTGTGCCATTAGATTTTCTATTCTTTCTAGGGAGGGGGGGTTGTCTGGTTCAGAGGAATTGGGCACATAAACTTCTGATGGGGGATGGGTCATGTTTTTGCTTACTTTATCCCTTTCTTGATTTTTTTCTTCCTTGGAGGATCTTGCAATTATGCCCTCTAACTTCTCTAGAAGTCCATCCAAGTGTAATTGCGTCTTGGCTGAGCCCGAGTAATTGAAAAGGCGACTGGCTTCAAACATAGTCTGAGCCAATGCGACCATTTTCGCACAAAGCTTGGTTCTTTCTATCTCTAGGTCAGCTCTAGGGTAGCACTTGTCATGATCCGTTACATTTGGCCCTTCTTGGATTCTGGCCTGATATGCTTTAAGCATCATGTCTATGTCTTCAGGAGTGGGATCAGCCAATACTGATCCTACTTTAGGGGGTGGTGGAATCGTATGAGGTGGGTTGGAAGGTGGCGGATCGGATGGCGATGGGAATGGTGGTGGTGGGGTAGTGTGAGAGGGAGTTTGAGATGTGAGTTCAGTTATCCTTGCTTTGGTTTCCCTTATGCTTTCCTCAAGTTCACTCATCTTTTTAGCCCATTGTCTTTTCATTCTTTCCCGACTATCTTTCCACGCTCTAGTCCTTTTCTTTGTCACGCTCTCGGTTTCACTAGCCTCTGGGTTCTTATCCTGGTTTACCCCTTGGTTCTGCTGCAATGCCTGAGCTCTAGTCACTACCTGTACTGGTGCGGTGGATGTCACACTTCCTGTGGAGTCTACCACCAATCCAATAACGTTAATAGGAGTGATTTTTGGCATATTATTAGGATTCTTAGGGCAATCTCGTAAAAGATGCTCCTTTCCACATTCTTGGCAAAAGCCCTGAATTGTTATTGACTAGGGTTGTGTTGGTGGAGGTAAGGGACAATCACGAATGAGGTGATCTCCCTGACATCTGTAGCATGGTCCTCTAGGGAATGGGGGTCTTACCTGCCTAGGTTGAGGCCTAGGGTTGGGGTTTGCATACATGACGTTTGTGTAATCTGACTCCCAACTAGGTTCACTTGGCTCTTCACTATAGTAAGACTCACCATGCTCAGGAGACTGCATGTAGTAGGCCTGGGGGCTATCAACATGTGTAGAATCAAAGCTATGGTCACTGGGGTCACTTTCAGAAAGCAATGGTGTTACAGGGACTATCGCTCTATTCAGGTTTTCTTCTGCTGCTGCATATTTTAGTGGGATCACATTAGCTGGGGCAGGGGGCTGTTGTGCTAACACAGGTTGAGGCCTTTGTTGGGCTTGATATTGTGGTTGATAATTTTGTTGTGGCCTAGTATACTGTTGTGGTGGGTATTGACTCTAGTATCTGCCTTGTTGAGGGTATGGCTGAGGGTAGGGTTGCCTAACCGCCTGCTTGTTGTATGGGCAATCTTGCGCGGTGTGATTGGTGTACCTCCGTTCTATGGTGCAGTACTGGCTACTAGGATTTACTTGGGGTTGAGCCATAATGGGACATACGTTCGCCATGTGGTCGCCACCACAAGTATAGCATCTTTTCACCGGGGCAAATCTCGGAATGTGTTTGCTAGAGACACCTAGTTTTTGAGTAACTTTCTCTGCAAGTTCCTCAATCGATGTGGATTGCGTGGAAGAGAGGCTCGAGGCACTATCTGAATCTTTGTATATCTTGGAAAGCTCTAACTCCTCCCCTAGGTTATCCTCGATGTCAATGCACATGCGTACACACTCTTCTATGGTCCTAGGGTCCTTCAAGTACACATAGGATCTCAATTTGGTACTTAGCAATCCATCCAGGAATAAAGCCACTTGCTTAGCTGGCGTGGGTAACTCAGGGGTAGGGCATCTCTCTAAGTATTGCCTGAATCTTCTTCCTGCAAGTCTCACGGTCTCTTGAGGGGTTTGCTTGAAGCTGTGAATCAATGAGGAGGTATTATGCCTTATGCCACTCTTAGAGAATTCAGTAATGAAAGCCTCTAGGAGTTGGTCTATGCTCCTGAACTGCCTCTCATTCAATGGTTGAAACCACGTCAGGGCAGTGTTCCTAAGGGTTAGACCAAAGGCATTGTACTGCGTGAATAGATCCTCCACTTGTTCAGCTCTCAAGACTTGCCTAAACTCAGCCACATGATCGTATGGATCTCCAGTGCCATCGAAGTAGTTCTTCATGGACTTAACTAGCTGAGTCGGTCTCAAAATCCTTGTGTGCTCTCTAGGTCGTGGTAGAGGGAAATCATCGGCATTTCTTCGATGTCCTGGGGCTCTAAGTACCTCAGGCTCTACTCTATTTCTTTCCGTCCTTGTTCTTTCTCTGCCCCCTAATTTGGCAAAGCTTACTTTTGGCCTATCTCTACTCCTGTCTCTTTGAATTCCATGAGCTTGGGATGTTCCAGCACCACGGTCACCATAGGACACATTCGATCTTGGTTGGGAGAAAATAATTTCACCTTTCCAAGTGTAAGCATGCCTATCATTTTCTGTCACCACAAAGATCCTCTCCGACACGTGATCTAAGTAGGTCACTCTGCCTGGGCTATCAGGATCCTTAAACTCATAGATCATGATTGCTCCTATATCAGTTGGCTGATCAGGTTTATACCTCCAAAAGGCTTCGTCAGTTTCTCGATTGAGGAGCAAATCTATGCTCTTATTATCCTGGGGAATCCACTCAGGAGTGATGATCCTTGTTAGCACTAACTTTCCACGAGGGGTCCTAGGTTCTACACCCATGTTTCCTTGCTCCAAGTCACCTAAATTTGCTTCTGAGATCACATTTCCGAATTCGTCCGTCCTATCTGGGTGACTGGTAACTACGTATATGGTTCCTTCTTTGTGCAAGTATGCTCCATTTTCAAACTTGACAGCTGGGCGCTCTAGTCCAATGGATTGATCAGGATTCTTAATCTGTACCACAGATCTTCCTAGGCCGTCCTCATAGATGCTGGCACCTAATCGGTTGGTCCTAAGGTATTCCAACTGCGTTTTGTAAGGGCCTTCTACTCTGTGCAAGTATGGCACTCCTGAACTTCCCGTAGGTCTGTCCATGCCTTGAGACATCTCTGATTCACTAGTCTCAGAACTTGGGTAGTGTGAGTGGTGGCTCAACTGCTGGGCCCACGACATAGCAGTGTGGTTGACACTAGCCTATGAAGACCTAAGGCTTTGTCTATCCCTTACTAGATGTCGCCCTGATCTAAGGTTCATAAGCCTAGTTGATTAACCCAATTTTTCCCAAGTACCACCACGTTTCTGAGTCCTTTGTATCAATTACTTAATCCCCTTTTTATGTTGATTATCGTGTTTATACTCTTGTCTGATATCACATCGTTAGGAATACTTGAGTTTAATTTCGCACTTTAGTTTGGTCGTTTCACGTTAGGTTCTTTTCCTTTAAGGTTGTCGTTCACACACACAGGTTATCTCTTGACTTGAACTTGATTTCTTAGATAGTCTTTGATTTATCTCATGCCTATCGTTGCCTGGAATTACTTCTAACACTACCCGCACTTAGCCTAAACTAGGAATTGACAGAGGGTGTTGCAGGTTTTCCAACCTTGAGTTCCTTTCCTTATTAAGCTAGGTTAATCAGGCAAACAGGAATTCTCGAGTTACTTGGGTCATGCCCTCGTAATGCAATGCTACACTCTAGTGTTTGTCCCACACTTGGCCAAAATTTAGACCATTATTTTTGCCTTAAAAATTTGACCTAATTTGCCCTTCTAACGTGTTCGCAAAGTCTGTCGGTCGCGATTGACAGGTCAGTCGCGATCGACGTGTCGATCGCGATTGACAGGTCCGTCGTGGCTGTCGGTCGCGATTGACGTGTCGCTCGCGATTGACAGGTGGCTCGAAAAGTCAATGAGTCGTGGTCAAAGGGTCGTTGACTCTGTCAGTCGCGATTGATGTGTCGATCGCGATTGACAGGTCGGTCGCGAGGGTCTCTCCGTCATGGTCAAACAATCGTTGACTCTGTCGGTCGCGATTGATGGGTCGATCGCGATTGACAGGTCGGTCGCGAGGGTCTGTCCGTCGTGGTCAAACAATCTCGATCGCGATTGACACGTGTCACGCGTAGCTTCTGTCCGTCGTGGTCAATCGGTCGTTGACTCTGTCGGTCGCGATTGACAGAGCAGTCGTGGGCTGTCGGTCGCGATTGACGTGTCGATCGTGATTGACAGGTCTGTCCGTCGTGGTTTGTCGATCGCGATTGACAGAAATCTGAGGAGTTTCAAAATTCTAAGCACATTTTTGGGAAGCTCTAGGCCTGTAGATCATGGTTTTGCACTTTGTTTGGCAATTTGAGCATTTTTTCTATCGGTCGCGATTGACAGAGGTCGGCGACACACAGACAGTTACCGCGAATTCCGTACCTGCGCAGAGTGCTGGGGACGATGATGCAGCCTGTACCTGCAATACAGCTCAAAAAACATGCAAAAACAGCACACACACTTTCGCTCTCTCGCTCTCTCTCACAAGTGAAATGAGGGAAATGAGGTGGAGAAGGTGATATGATAAAAAAACTGAATTTTTTCGCGATGATGGAAATGGAGGTGGAAGATGGTGATGATGATGATGGTGATGATGATGATGGTGATGATGGTGGTAAGGTAAGAAAGAGAAAAATAGGAAAAGTAACGAAATTACCTACAACGCCAACGTCTCCAATCTACGTCTTACCATCACACGCTCGTCCTCAAAGCTCGATCCCCGGCAACGGCGCAAAATTTGGTGTAGCTCAGTGATGAGTAGCACCTCCTTTAATGTCAATCCGGGAAGACGTGAGGATGGTATGAAGACCTCGAGCAAGTGGAGGCACAAGTGCGTGAGTGAGAAGCACACAAGCATGCACACACATACACGCACACGCGCACACACGGCAAGACAAAGAGTGAGAAGCAATGGAGTTCTTAGATTACTTTCAAAAAGCTCTTACAAGTTCATTTCAATTACAATCCAACCTCAAAAATGAGCTCTCTAGCTCCTTTTATAGTTTTTGACTAGCTTTGGCCCTGTCCAGACCTAGTGTCCGGCCTAGTTAAAAATTAGGTTCCAGGGCTTATTAGAGGGCTCAAACGAGATCTAAGAAATATGAAAATTGGCAGGTAGATACTTCTAAAGCTCCTCAAGCTCAAGGACTCCTTGGCTTGCACAAAATGGAGCTACAAAAATACGAAATGATATTTACAATGGTTTTTAGTGATGAAAATCACTATTTGTGTAGGGATTTTCTCTATTGATTTGTCATACATACCTTTGAGCTCCCTACTTGCTCTTTCTTCTTGTGTGCTCAACTCCTTGATGTCTGAAAAATTTAGATGGCCTACTTGCCAGATCTTCTTTGACTGCCATGTCTGCTTGTGCTGTCCCTTCGCTCTGACTCTCTTCGTCTTGTGGCTCCTTCGGTTCCCTGACTGCTGCCAACAACATGCATTCAACTCATGGTCAACGCAAAATGAGCTCTCACAAAGTGCAAACAAGTATAAATCTATTCCAAACAAGTTTCAAGGATCCGTTGAGATGTCACAACATTTGGAGCAGCATTCAATAATAAATCGAGCTTTTCTCTTAGCTCTAAACTCCGAATATAGAAAATAGCAGGTTCGTCTCGAAGCTCTCAAGAAGATGCATCCAAAAGTGGTCTTTTCACTTGATTTGGATGCTCTTGCTTCAAGTTATGAGCAAAATAATGAGTCGTGGGAATGAACTTTCTACACTTCAGCACTTCTTACTCTTCGCACACACCCTACCGACAGTAAACAAGCACTTTCATGGATAAACAACACTTCCAAGAACTCTTTCCAAGCATCACACATGCATACAAGCTCACAAAGAAGAAGATACACAGAGGAGAAGACACAAATTTGAAATTCTATGCTCTTGATTCTCATAATGGCAAAAAGTCCCTACAAAGAATCACAAATTGACTTATATACATGTGCCCTAAAAATGATCCTTTCAGACAAGAGACCGGCACTTTATTAACTAAAAGGCTGATTTCCTACTAATTTACAAATGTAAGCTACAAATCTCTATGGCTATGCATCTAGAGGACTCCTCTAGTGCATTTACATCGGAAAATTTATTACAAAATGGATATAATACAAAAATAAAGTGTCCAAATTGGAAAAATTTTGGGGCCCTTCTTTTTCTCTACCTCTTTGCTCTTCTTTGCTTTGCAACACTCTCCCCCTCTTTGTCTCTATCGTCCCTTGATAGGCTTCACTTCTTTTCTACAACTCGTTTACTTCTTTCCTCTGCTCGCAAACCGTGGATCATTTTCCAATTGCTCCTTTCAAATCTGGGTTGATGTGTTAAGTCGGGCTGCCACGCATGCAACCAGTGGAAGGTATGAGGGTGTGGACCTTCAACCTTCGATCTGGACTTTTCGAAGACCCAGATGTTGAAGGACCTTCTTAAGGATCAGGATCTGCCAGATATCTTCTTGCACTTCTTCATGGATACTTGTTGGTCTTGATCCGCCCTTGTCGCTTGCGTGCCTTCCCCTGTTGTATGCCCCTGCAGGGCTCTGTGTAGAGATGGGTGTTGTGTGCCCCTACGAGGCTTCCTGCAAAGATGTGTCTTAAGATATAATACCTTTAGTGAAGCTTCTTCCTTTGTCTTCTTCTTTTCTTCTTTTTGTTGGACTCTCCCTCAATAGATATGATCAAAATCAAAAGGGTTACAGATTGTACAATCCCACTAATGAAGGTTTTTTGGTTAGTATGGATGTAGTCTTTGATGAAAATAAATCTTGGTTCGATGATGATATGAAAGTGAAGCTACCCTATGACTTGGAAGAAGGATTCCCATGTCTTCCAACATAGGAACCAAAGCATCATGAAGGTAGTGATTCTGAAGATGACATGACAGAGTTGGAGAAATTGAGGCTATGGAAGAAGAAAGTGAAAGCTAAGGTGCAAGACCTAGCCCAAGGTTTAGAAAGCTCTTTTTTATTGTTACCCTTTGGAGTTGTCCTCTCCAATCATTATAGCACAAAAGTTCAACTACACATCTTTAAATTGTCAATCCGGGAAGTATGCAAAGACCACAGCCCCTTCTAGTTAATGGGATCCAAGAATAAGAGTTGAGATGACTGTTTTTTTGAGAAATTTATGAAGAAGGAGGGAAATATCTAGGGTTTCGATTATCTTGAGTTCTACAATAGCATTTTCAATGATCTTTGTGCCTAAAGTGTGCCATTTCCACAGTAGAATACAAATATGAAGTCAAATTTAAAAAATAGTACCTATATCACACAAACGAGACAATCGCGATTCTATAAAAACTGAGAATTTCCAATTCCAGCTTTGTTCTTCTGCACTTTCTTACTCAATACTCTAAGAATCATCCATCTTCATTCATCTCACTCAGGAATACACAAGGAAAGTTTACAAATTCTATGGATTACACAATGATAAGACTCAACAAATCAAGAGAAAGATCATGAAAGGAGAAAACACGATTTTCTGTAGGAAAGCTCTCACATTACTTGGATAGCATCAAAATAATACAACCAACCTCTTCAAAATAGAAGAAAATATCTTTTATAATTTTTCAAGTGTCCCTTTTCACACTTGAACTTTGGTCCTTTTCACCTTCTATTCTAAAAATATGCTATCTAAGAGCTTCCAAAAATTCTAGGAGAAATACATATGATCCTATCTTACATGAGGAAGACTCTTCCTCAATTTTTACATCATTTGTATAAATATTTCTACAAATTTTTGACATTTTACAAATAGTGTTTCTTCAAGAAAATGCTTCCTCTAACATTCTTCCCCTCCTAGACTTTTTGGCTCGTGACAAAAAATATTCTTACAGGCAAGTAATGAGAGCTTCCTTTATTTCTTCTTTCTTTGATAAACCTGAGATAACAAGTCATGACTCTTTCTTTCTGTAATGTTCAAATTGTTCACCATTTCAAACAAAGCTTTCCTCCATTGTACTGCTGCCTCTGGTCTGTCTATCACATCCTTCTTCAAGTATTCTGTATAAGTAGCTTCATATGCTCACAGTCTTGATTTTGTGACTACTGATAAATTCCCAAAAATTTGTGACTCTCTTTCAAAAAATCCATAGTCAAAAGCATCTTCAAAGATTTGAAGATAATGGCTTCCCAAAAATACTATTCTGTTGTAATATGCCATTAAACAAATTCTATATGGTGTTTCACTTAAGTCAAAGAGTAAAGCATCTATAGGTGAGTTGAATCCAATGTAGTTGACAGTCCTTACTTCAGTATCTGTAAATGTTTCTATACATGCCACCACAAGTCGCATCACTCTTACTAATAAAATACAAGCTGGATCATTTACATCTTTGTATGTGGATATAACAGATTCTGCTGTATCAATCATATACTTCTTGGTTGGCCATGTTCCTGCTTTTGATCCTGCTATTTTTGGGAAATTCAACCAATTTTCTGGAAGTTGACTTGCATTTCTTCTTTCCCAAAATACTGACCATTCTCTTCTTCTTGCCACTGGACAATAGGTTGGATTTATTTTTAACTGCAAAGGTGCCTCTTTCCAGATCTTCCTGCATTCCTTGTTGGCATCCAACCATCTGTTCCTCCATTTAGGGTTAGCTTTTTCAAACAACTCTTTAGTGACATTAATATCTTCTTCATATTCCAAATATCTGTTTGGTGGTAGTCCTACCCTTGCAATCTGATAATTTTTAATACTTTCCATAATCATACAAAAAGGTATTCCTAACCCATTAGCTGCCCAATGATGTTGATCTGGGTTTACTCCTTTATTGAGAGCAAAATTTACAATTTGTTCTTCATACTCATTATGCATTTTCCTTATGAATTCCATTCTTGATTGCCTGTCTGTTAGAAGCCTTTGAAAAAATTCATTTGAATATTCTTCAACATCTTTGTCTTCTTGTTCACCAAAACTTTGAAATCTGTTTTCTTCTCCTCCTTCATGTTCCTCTGCTTGTGTGGTCACTACCTGTTCTTCAACCTATTTTTGTGAGCATTCCCAGTTTTTCTATAACTTTTCCACTATCAACATTAACCCTTGATTCTGAGATATCAATTGCTCTTTCTCTTATTTCCATTCATTTCTTTCTTTTGCTATATTCAAATGTAAATTGTTGTACCCTCTCATTGCACTAGCAGCATGCACGCTAGCTTGTTTCTCCATTTCCTTGACTTCCCTCAATTCTGCTTGTAACTTTAGAATTTCTTTATTCAGCTCCTCCCTTTCATCCTGGGTTATTTGTACAATCTTACTCTCTTCTTTCATTTGGCCTTCCTCCATCAAAAATCTATTTATGTCTTCATTAGCTTTGACCATGATCTGATATGAGCTCTGAAGGGTTCTAAATCTTCCTTCCATTTTCTTTAATTCCATGTCCATTTTACTACTATGATCCAACTGCTTAGCACATTTGTTCTCAAGAAATTGAATTTTATTCTGGCTCTGAACCTCTTGTTCTTCTAATGAAATTATTCTTTGAGACAAAATTTCATTCTTTTCCTTAATGACCCTGATCTGATCTTCCAGCTGCTCCTTTTCTTTCTTTTGCTCTTTGATGATCATACCACCTTTTACAAATTCTGACTCAGCCACCATCCCTGATATAATTATATTTCTGCTGGAGGGTATTGACCTAAGCACCAACTTAGGAACTTGTGGAGAAAGAGACTATACCTCAATCCCCCTCAAGTGCATGTAGTGGGGATTCACGCGTTAATTATCAATCCGATGAGTATACAAACCTAGCCGAGTGTATGAGGACATGCATTCAAATGATGATCAATGCAAATGAACTACTCAAAGAGTGCAAACACGGTAAAGACTGATCCAAACAAGCTTCAACTGTCAGTTATGATGTCACGATACTTGGTGCAGTAGCCAACAGTAAATCGAGCTTTTCTCTCAGCTCCGAACTCCAAATATAGCGAATAGCATATGCGTTTCGAAGCTCTTGAGAAGACGCATTCAATGGCAGTCAATTCTGACACTCCTACTTTAAGTTATGAGCAAAATACTGAGTCACAGGAAAACCTTCCTACGCTTCAGCACTTTCTACACTTCGCACACACATTAACAACAGCAAACAAACACTTTCATGGATAGACAACACTTCCTAACACTCTTTCCAAGCAATACACATGCACACAAGCTCACAAATAAGAAGATACAGAGAGGAGAAGACACAAATTCGAATTTCTGTGCTCTTGATTCTCACAATGGCAAAAAGTCTTTACAAAGAGTCACAAATTGACTTATATACTTGTGCCCTAAAAATGGTCCTTTCATACAAGAGACCGGCACTTTATTCACTAAAAGACTAATTTCTTACTAATTTACATGGGTAAGCTTCTAATCTTCTGTGGGGATGCATCTAGAGGACTCCTCTAGTGCATTTACAACGGAAAATATATTACAAAAATGGTTATAATACAAAAATAAGGTGTCCAAATTGAAAAAATTTTGGGGCCCGTCTTTTTCTCTGCCTTGTGCTCTCTTTAGCTCTGCAACACTCTCCCCCTCTTCGTCTCTATCGTCCCTTGACAGGCTTTATCTTCTTGTCTTTAGTTTGTTGTCTGCATGCATCTTTTGGTCAGTTTTGCCGCCTGGTTGGACTGGCATTCCGTTTTAATGGCCCTGTTGTTGATTTTTTCTTTTATATCCTCTCGGCCTAATGCATTTGTACTGCCTGTCCTTTTCTTTTCATCGCTCGTAACCCTTGGTCAGTTCTGCCTGTTTGTTAAACAAGTGTTCAGTTTTGATGGCCTCTTCTTAATTCTTGTTTTACATTCTCTAGGCCTGATGCATTTGTCTTGCCTAATAAGTCGGGTTGCCACGCACGCCACCAGTGGAAGGTATGAGGATATGATGCTTCAGTCTTCGATCTGGACCTTCCAAAGATCTAGAGGTTGAAGCACCCTCTTGTGGTTTCGGAACCGCTAGATATGTTCTTGCACTTCTTCATGGATACTTGTTGGCCCTAGTTCCTCCTTCCACCTACGTGCTTTTTCCTTGATATGTGTCACTGCGGGGCTCTGTGCAGAGATGGGTGTTGCGCCCCGGCGCGGCTTCTTGCAGAGATATGTCTTCAGATATTAACTTTTTATTGAAGCTTCTTTCGTTGTCTTCTTCTTTTCTTCTTTTTGCTTGATTCTCCCTCAACAATGCCCCCCTCATGGACTCTGTCATCCCTGACACGCTTTGACGAGCGACGGGCATATGTTCTATATATTTTTTGCTCTGTTTCATGAAGCAAATTGGCTTCACGTATCATTAACTGTTTCCATTGTTCTACCTTCACACCATCATTGGGTGGCTGTCTGTGGTCTGCAAAGAAGCTAAGTTCGTATGCCACTAATCTGGCATTCAAATTAGAGGACATCTTCAAAAAGACTTCTGGATCAATTTCAAAAAATCCTGTAAAGAACGCTTCTTCAAACGTTTGCATATATATACTTGGCAAAACATCAATCTGGAATAATAAGCCATTATTGTCGATCGGCTAAGCATAACAGATAGATAAAAAATGAGGATCTCTGTGCCCTGATTAATACCAATGAAATTCAAAAATGTGTAGGCCGCATGCTTGAAGACCTTCAATACTGTAAGTATCATACTTAGTATTTTATTTGTCATTTTGACAGTTAAGTCGGGTACTGTCGCATAATTTTGGAGCCAAAATTCGATGGTCTTGACCATATAATCTTCCATTGGCAAGTAATTATGTGGCGGGCTTGGAAGTAGAGGGTAATTCAGCCACTGTTTATTTATAGCGCCATTTCTTTGCAGGTCCAAATATTCTCTAGTATCCCTTCGGCGTGTGTAGCTCAGCGATGAGTAGCACCTCCTTTAATGTCAATCTGGGGAGACGTGAGGATGGTATGAAGACCACGAGCAAGTGGAAGCACAAGTGCGTGAGTGAGAAGCACACAAGCATGCACACACATACACACACACGCGCACACACACTAAGAACAAAGAGAGTAGACAATGGAATCACTTCTATTGCAAGAAAGTTCTCATACAAGCTCAAACTACAAGAAGCTAACCTCAAAAATGAGCTCTCTAGCTCTATTTATAGTTTTTGACTAGCTTTGGCCCTGTTCAGACCTAGTGTCCGGCCTAGTTAAAAATTAGGTTCCAGGGCTTATTTGAGGGCCCAAACGAGATCTAAAAATTATGAAAATTGACAGGCAACTACTTCTAAGGCTCCCCAAGCTCGAGGACTCCTCGGCTTGTACAAAATGGAGCTACAAAAAGGTGAAATGATATTTACAAGGGTTTGTAGTGATGAGAATCACTTTAAAATGATGTGAGGGTTTTTTTAAAAAAAAATGAAGGGTTGCCTCAGTGCTAGATCTGCATGTGTGTCCGTACTTGCTTCTTCCCGTATCCTGTCAACACTCTCCCCCCCTAGGGTCTGTCGCCTCTGACAGACCTTTGCTCTGCGGGTTGATCAATATAGTTCTGGAGAATGTCAGCTCCCACCTCATGTTCTATGATTCGCAGCCCTCGGATCAGGTCTCTCTGCAGGGTATCCTAATTGACTGGGCCCGGTATGTCCGTCTGTGGCGTTGTGTAGAGTTCTGAGTGCATCGTTTGTTCGCATGCAAAGAGGTGTAACAAATGGGTGGGCCGTGGCGCGAACACCTCTGAGTGTGCTTCCCAGAATCCCGTGGTGAACATTTCATCGAACGTTTGCTTGTAGCAGGCAGGGAGATATCTGATGCGTGCGTGCCATGCGTAAGCCACTCGTATGCTCGGGGTTGTGCTCATATCATATAGCAGGTCGTAGTTACCATTAATAAACCCGGGAATAGGAGGTTGAATCCTGCATACATTGCGAAAAGTTTTGAGTACGACCTGCATCATATCAAAGATCTTGAGCATCATCTGGGCAGCGACATCTGGCATGGGGTGGAGACGTGGTATCCAATGTCTGATGGTTGCCATCATGTATGACACCGTGGGAGTACCGGTTGGGGAAGCGATGGAGGGGTAATTGAGCCATTCTTTGCAATTGGCATTGTTCTTGACTTTGATTGCAAACGACTTCCATGTCCTTCTCCGTTGTACTGGTCCATAGCAATTGTTATACTTTAAATGCATGGGTGCGTGGTCCCATGTTTGTAGCATCTCGGGATAGGTCTCCAATAGCTTTTGCCTCCAGATGGGTTGATGTATTCTCCCTTTGCGCGCCTCCTCTGGAATGTCCTCCGGTTCAAATTGCGTTGCGAACGTTGGGTACTTGTTGGTCTTACGTTTGACCTCAGCGTTGTAGTCTGCCAACAGTACAAAGTATGGCTTATATTGTAATTCTGAGCTGGTGATTAGTCTTCTAGGAGCCAGCTGTCTGAAGTATTCTGATTGAAGTATGGTTTCTTCAATGGTCTTCATGGCCAACATCTGGTAGGTGATACGTTCTTCATGAGTCTGCCCCATTTCTTCTACCTGTTTCATCCATGCCGAAGGGGGTTCCTCATAAGTGTCCTGTCCCTCCTCAGTGGTTGTGCCTCCTGGAAAAGGTTGAGGCTCATAGTTCTCTTCATACGCTTCCTCCACTGGAATAATAACTTCTTCCTCTTCCATGGGTTGCTCAGGTGGGGAAGGAGGTCGCTCGTACTGCATCAACTTCAATTTTAATTCTGCAACCTGTTGCCGTAACTCCAGTACGTCATTGGTCGTTGAATGTTCAGCTTCAGGTGAAGTAGCAGCGTCGGTCATCTCTTTAGGTTCCCGTTGGTGTGGTGTAGACTCTTGGGGTCTCTGTAGGTCCTTCAGTTGGTCGGCAAGCTGATCATGTGCTTCTAAAAGATTGGCATAAGTTTCCAATATCTGTTGTATGCTTTCTGAGGGAACAGCTTGAAATTTAGCCGGGTCTATGGGTGCTCCCGGGGTGTTCTCCATGGCAGCCTCGAGGTTCTCTTGGTTTTGTTGTTGAAGCCGTCTGTTCTCTTCTTGAGCTGCTGCCAGATGTCGTCGTAGCAAGGCCATGTTTCGTTGAAGCCTTGCATTGCGGCCCATTTGATCTCGCAGCTATTCCTCCATGGCTTTGCTCTCTTCCATATGCCTCGTTTCGAGTTGCGCATTTGCATGTTCGAGGGCGGATATTTTGCTTTGTGACTCCGTATGACTGGACTCCAAAGCATTGACACGCTCTTGGAGTGTTGCTGAGAGGGTGCAAAGCTCTTTGTTATTTTCTTCCAATAATGTATATTCCTGCTTGAGCTGAGTGGCAGCTTCGAGCATGGTGTCGAGTGCAAGACTAAATGAGGTGGATGCAGAGGTAAGGATGGAAGATGCAGGGGGTTGGGAAGTGGGAATGGGAAAAGTGGATGTTGTGCCTACAGTGCTTGGGAATGGCGACGTGAGTGAAATGATATGTGGTAATGTTGGGATAATAGTGGTGGTGGGTGATCCTGTGGATGGTGAGATGTCCATGGGATCGGACGTGAGAGTGTGTGATTCGTGCACTGTGAATACAGGAATGGTGGGTGGTGTGATAGTGGTGGCAGTGAATGTGGGGGAGTGGGTTTGGGAAAGGGACTTTTTATTATAAGTATCCACCTGCTGGAGTATATTTACAAGGTTTGTCCAGAATGAGGGTTGTGTGACTTGGGTTGAGTGTGAGTCAGTTGCTAGGGGAGTGGCGGATAGGGTTTGGGTGTGAGTGAATGGAAAAGGATGGGATGAGGTCTGGCTATTGGCAAGTGGTTGTCCAAGGGCGGGGAGATAGGAAGGGTGACCTATTATGGTTTGATCGGTGGCCGGATGACCGGTGTGAGGTTCCAAAATTTGGGTGGAAGTGTGGGACTTGGGTAAAGGGAAGGATGTAAAAACGGAGGTGTGTACAATGGTTTCGTGATGGGTGGATGTCGGTTGTTCAGGAGGAATAGTGGAGAGGGGTTCTGAAAGGTGGAGGGAAGGTGGCTGTGGAGATGGTACGTGTGTAATTACCTCATGTTCGTCGGTGGGACTCGGGCTCGTCATGTGAACATCTTCTGAAATTATTGTAGGCAAGGTGGTAGAGGTTTCCATTTGAATCATTTTCCCGCGTCGTGGTTGTGTATCAATCCTTCGTTGATCGTAGACAGGGTTTTCCTGATATACCATTGTCCTCAATGCCTCCCCGATCCCACATGTCTCTGCCAATAAATTCAATGATTCCACAAAGTTGGAGTCAACATTCTCGGCTTGAAGCATCTGGTTCACTAGAGCTCTATTCGCCGCTTCTGTCATCTTATGTCTTCTCTGTACCTGCTTGATTGTCTTGTACAGCCGTCTGAGTTGTGCTGTGTAGGCAGGGGCCTCCTCTTCACTGTCTTCCGGGTCATTTCTGTGTGCGCCTTCCTGCACTTGTGTGTTTTGGTCATGGGGATGTTGTGCCACTCCTTCCCCAGGTACTCTGCTCGTCTCGCCCCGTGGCTGTTCTCTTTGGGCAGATGCACCCGGACCCACATTGTCAAGGGAATCTTCACTGTCGGATAGGGGGACCATCTGCAGAAATCTTTCAAAATCGAAATTTGGATCTTCTGAGAAGGTGGCCATAGATGCAAACTCTGCATCGGTAGGTAGTGGAGGGGCGGATGGAACGGGTTGTACCACCTCTCTTGGTTGAGACTCTTGGAGATGGATCGTGAAAGATGCCACCTGGGTTTCTTCTCTAGTGGAGACTTCAGCGGTGGCTTCTGGAGGGATCAGGACCTGTGAAAGGGATCCACGCATTCTTTTTGCCGGTTGATTCCCTGACTTTCGCCCTTTGAACAGCTCCAGGTGTGCATACTTTAGGGCTCGAGCAACTGGCACATCATATGCCAGACATCTGTAGATGATTCTTGTCAGCGCACAACAACCATGTAGAGTGGGCTTCCTCACTCCCCGCTTGCCTGCCTCATACACTTGATCTAAGATCCATACCGGCATCTTAATGGGCAAGCTTCCGGTCTCTGCTAAATATAGCCCGTACCATATCTTCTTGTGAGGCTGCGTGAAACGGTCCTGAGCGGGAAATGCAAAGTGCTGGAGGCACATCCGCAGGGGTATGGCGATGTTGGGGGTGAGGGCGCACATTTCTTTGAGCTTCTTGACTCTATTGCTTTTCATTGATTCTGGTATCAAGGGGTCGCGATCTGAAGGCACATGAGTGCCATACATTTGAAGGGCTTCCCTGATTAACGTTACATTTAATTCAAACTTCCTCATCTCCTCCAGATTGGATAAGGAGGGCACCCAAAATGTGCCGGAATGATCTTTATCCCCGGTAGGTTTTAGCGTAGCAATCAAGTAGTAGCACCTGAGGAAGTCGGGTTTAGGTAGAGCTGCACTGAAGTAAGCTTGTAGTCCTGCCTTTTGCCAGATATCTTGAAGTGGAGCTGCATTCTATAAGGTCTCAAATTCTCTTGAAAAGAACTGGAAGGTCCACCAAACCCCTCCACACTCCATCTTGGACTCCCAGATGTGATCTGTGTCTCCCAAATCCCCTGGCATTTCATTGAACCAATGGGAGTGCCCTTTTACTCTTTCGGTTAGTCCATTGGGTGGATCTGGAATAGGAATCCTTCGCACATTCAAGAATTCTTGAGGCCGAGCTGTTGGTGGAGCTTCCACTGGCATGGCATCCCAATTGATAGGAGCATCAGATCCTGCCTGAGAGCTTGTGCCTGCCGCTGTTGCCATGAGAGTAGGTTGCCTATCTGCTGGAAGACGAAAGGCGCATTAGTGTTGTATAGGAAACAAATGATGTAATGGTGTTCCCTTCACAATACTAACATGACAATCCCGGAGGTCAGTGGTTAGTGGTGATTAGTGGTCAGTGTCATCCTAGATGCATGTTTTGGGTATGCAATGGCTCGGAATGCTCCTGATGTTAGTGTGGGTGGATTTACAGAATTGGGTCAGGGGGTTTAGTACACAGTTTAATTCTCCATGCTTGGATAGAGGGGTCGTAGCTCTTAGAGCTAAAGATGGGTAAAGGTTTCTGAATGGGTGTGTGATGTATTTGAGACCTTTTGGGTACCCAAATCTGCGTGGGTGTGGGTCTATGGGTAAGGTATTTCTTGGCGATCCAAATTTGTCGAATGCTCAGACTTGTAGAAGAAGGTCGAGGGGATGGTGGATACTGATTCTGTTTCTGCCCTGCCTTTTGCTTGTCGATCTCGGCTTTGTTGGAGTTCTTCGGTGTTTTTTGTCCTTTTGGCACCCATATTTGTCTGGTGTCGCTTCCCTTGGTTGGCCTAAACTGCTTTCCTTGCTGCGTCTTATGATACTGCCGTCGGTCTGGGTTCCTTCTTCGTGGTTGACTCTGCTGTGGTTGAGGTTGAGAGGTCGGGTGGACGCTCTGCTTTGGAAAAGAAGGGAGTTCCAACACTTGCGTGACCTGCCCACTAGGAAATGATTCGTTCTTTAACTTTAATCTAGGCCTGTCCGCCACAAGTTTGGAAGGATGAGCACCGCAGGGTGTCGTGCTCATTTGGCTGCTGATGCAACCCACCTGACCGCTGATTGTGTCCATCTGCCCGCTGATTGTGTCCATCTGCCCGCTGATTGTGTCCATCTGCCCTCGCGGATGGGTAGCTGCCTCTTTTAGTTTGCAGGAAGTTCCAGGGAAGGTCTCCTGTCGTCTTTCTGATTGACAACTGTCTATAGCCAAGCCCAAGCGGGTTGGTGTAGACGTAGCGTGATTGAGCTGATCAAAGATCTTCCGGTCTTCCGTCGCATGTGTTTCATAGGGTCTAGGGTCACAACCGTCAGGCGGAATGCCGTTAGGGAAGTCAAGCGGTATCACTCGCTTCTGCTCTAGGGTTCCAATCTGTAAGGAGCCTTGTCTAAGATTTAGGTCCACTGAGTGATCGTATAGCCAATCTTGGCCAAGGATTAGGGGTTCTATCAGGTCGTCATCATGGCACACTAGTAGCTTCGCCGTCATGGTCATATTCTTAATGAGGATAGGAAGATCCACCTCACCCATGCAAGGGGTTTCCATGCCTCCTAGCCCTATGAGGTATGCCTCAAGTGGCCGCATTTCTATTCCTGAATCCTTATAGTGGGACCATCTAATCGCACTAGTCGCAGCACCTGAGTCAATTGAAGCCCTGAGTTCTTGGCAAGAGTTGCCGTGTTCTAGCCTAACTGTAATGAATGGTCTCCTGTCCACTATGCTAGGATGAGTGGTTGACTTTACTTGAAACATGGCCATGGAATATCTGGGTGAAGTTTCCTGATGGTTATAATGTTCTCTCCCTAGTCCTTGTCTTCTTAGCTTCATGCGCTTAATGCGCTCTATGGCCTCTGCCTGTGCTTCTTCTCGAATTCGTTTTTCCTCCTCTTTACGTTGTTTAGCAGTATTGAGTCGACTTAGCATTTCCTCCGTGAGGGGTTCCTAATATAGCTTGACTCTGCACCCGCTAATATAGTTTGGGAGGACATCCCCCTCTAAAGTGGCTAGTTGTACTGCTCCACTCGTGGAGATCCTATTAATGATCATAGGTCCGTAGCCTCTCTTTTCTAGCTTTCTTGCGTGTTGTTTCAATGTGTAGACTAAAACTAGATCCCCTGCTTTCAAGCCCTTATCCTTCACATGGGCATCAAAGTATGCCTTTTGCCGTTTCTTTGCAGCATAGATGCCTGCTGCTGCTCGTAGCCTCGTCTCACCTAAACGCTCTAGATCCAAGATCCTAGAGGACAACTCATGTCCATTCCACTCATGCTCTTGTGCTACTCTTAAAGCTGGGATTAGGAAATCTAGTGGTAGCACTGCATTCTGTCCGAAGACCATCTGAAATGGGGTGGCATTGAGTACCGTTTTGTAGGCAACTCGGTATGCCCAAACACCATGATGAAGTTGTTTGTCCCAATCAGAGCGTTTATTATTTACCAGTTTCGTCAATACGTTACATAGGATCTTATTCGTGCTCTCGGCTTGTCCGTTAGCTTGTGGGTGATAGGGTGCAGACTTCTTATGTACCACCATGAATTCTTGAAGGAGATTTTCAATGACCTCATTCAAGAAGTGCGTACCTCTATCACTAACCAACTCTATTGGTAACCCATATCTAGTGAACACATTTTCGAATAAGAACTTAGCCGTCGTTTGAGCATCATTCTTTGTCGTGGCCTTTACTTCCACCCACTTTGTAAGGTAATCTGTGGCTACAATAATGTATTCTGCATGGGAGTTTCTAGCTGGGGGGTTGATGGGACCTATAAAGTCTATACCCCACTTTGAAAATGCACGTCCTCCCATCATTGGCCTTAAGGGCATTTCATCTTTTCTTATCGGATATTGGGCACGTTGGCATGTGTCGCAACTCTTCACATAAGAGTGTGCATCCATATGAAGAGTGGGCCACCAAAGTCCCGAGAATAGAATGGTCTTAATTACTCTGTCAGGCCCAAAGTGTCCGCCTGCAGCACCGCTGTGTGCCGTTTCTAAGACTTTCAAGTAGTCTGATTCATGAACGCACAGTCTTAGGTAACCATCCTTGCCTCTTCGATATAGGTTGTCTCCTACTAAGGCATAGTCTTGAGCCTCTTGCTCCATGCTCCGTTTCCTTGCAAGACTAGCCTGATTGGGTAATGTTCCCGATCTCATGAACTCGACCAATGGAGCACACCAGTCTGGGATTAATGACACGTGATAAAGAGTGGCATGCTCCACTGGGGGTCTCTCCTGGCACCCTGGACAACTCTGGATCCACTCTTGTATTTCTTTGTCCATGCTAGACCAATACACTCCTAAGCGTTTTAGATTCTGCAATGTTCGTTGTTTAGAGTAGTGATTCCCTAGCAGTCCCTCATGGGCTTGTTGCAACCAACTAGCGTGTTCATCATCCTCGACACAACAAGCTAATACGCCCTCGGTATCTTGCTTGTACATACTTCCGGCTAATATTTGATACTTTAGCGATTTTACAATTTCCTCTTTGCTTGTTTTAACATTTTTATTTGCAGGCCCGAAGGTTAGGACTGGTACCAACATATTTGCCCATTTAGGAACAACTTCTAAATTGAACAGATAAGCATCGGGCAATTCATCAGACACTCCTTGCGGTGGCTCTCCTGAAGTGATGCGAGAAAGATGGTCTGCCCTAAGATGGGTTCTACCTTTCCTGACAACAACTTCAAAGTCGTATTCCATTAGTAAGAGGAACCATCTTACTAAGAGGCCTGTATTGCAAGGTTTATTGACCAAATATAGTAAAGCTTGATGATCAGTGAAAAACTTGAACTTATTGGCCAATAGATAGTGTCTAAACTTCTTCACAGCATATACCATACCTAGGCCTTCTCTTTCCGTTGTGGTATAATTTCGTTCAGCTGCATTTAGTTGCCTACTAGCATATGCTATCGACAAATCTAGGGTTCCTTCACCCGTGGGTTGCGCTAGCACACATCCTATTGCATGATTTGAGGCATCTACATGGACATGAAAGGGTTTACTCCAATCCGGAGTAGTCAATATTGGTGCTGTGCACAAATGTCTCTTCAGCTCCTTGAAGGAAGTCTCGCATTCCTCGCTCCATTCAAAATTTGTTAACAACCCATAAAGAGGTTTAGCTATGATGGCATACATGTGGATAAACCTACGGTAATATCCACAATGGCCCATAAAGGCTTGTACCTCTTTAACATTCCTTGGTCTGGGCAACTCTGCTATTGCTCTTACTTTGTCTTCATCTGTTGAGATTCCATTCTTAGAAACAATGTGACCTAAGATCTTACCTTGTCGTACCATAAACACACACTTCTCTGGATTCAGACACACTCGATAATCTCTACACTTGTTGAAGATTTGCCTGAGCTCAGGGATGTGGTAACTTCTCTCTTGGGAATGAGCGCACAGATCATCCACATATACTTCTAAGCTCTTTCGCAAGAACTCTTTGAAGACATGACACATGAGTCTTTGGAATGTTGCAGGTGCATTGGTGAGCCCAAATGGCATCACACGAAATGCAAAGATTCCCCATTCTGTGGCAAAGGCCATTTTGTGCTGATCTTCGGGGGCAATGGCTACTTGGTTGTAACCTGAAAATCCATCAAGGAAGCTGTAAACTTCCTTGCCTGCAACACGCTCCAATAGATGTTCGGTGATTGGAAGAGGATAACTATCTCGGATCGTAGCGGCATTGACTTTTTTAAGGTTAATGCACACTCGCAATTTCCCATTCTTCTTGGGCACCACTACAATGGGGGACACCCATTCAGTGTGCTCAATCTCATAGATGAATCCGGCTTCAATCAGCCTGTCAATTTCCTCTTTTATTTTGGCTGCATAATTGTCATTATATGTGTAGGGTTTTTGTTTGGTGGGCTTGGCATCAGCGGTCATCGGAATCGTATGAGAGCAAATCTCTGGATCTACTCCTTTCAAGTCTCTATAGTGCCATGCGAACACATCCCTATATTCCCTTAATAGAGCTACAAGCTCTGCTTCTTCTTCTGCACTTAGGTCGTCTCCTATGTACGTACATCGCTCTTCGTTCCCTTCAATGGTCACTACAATTTTTTTGGTCTTTTCTTTATTGTCATATGCTTCTCCTATAATGGCCTCTCTCTTAGGCATTCGTACCAAAATTTTCCGGTCTTCCACTTCATATTTCTTGAAATTTTCTGGTACTTCAAACAATGATTCTTCCTCTTCTTGTCTCACTGCTTTCCTTTTCTTTTTCTTCTGACCTCCTTCACTTCCTTTCTTGGAACTTATCGTTTTAATGCTCGCAAGGGGTTCTTCTTCCTTTTGGGTTAACACCCCTAGGTCTTCTAAGTAGTGTTCCTCTGAGTCAAAGTATGTATCCATCACAATGGATTCTAGATCATCGTCATTCTCTTCTTCTTCTATGAACTCACTAGGATCACACTCTTCCAACAAGGGCTGACACATGAACACTGAAATATCATAACCCTCCTCATCACAATGGGGTGTCCATTGTTCCTCATTGACTGCAATGTCCATGGTAGCTAAGATTTCTGCCCAACCATGAGGCTCAAATTCCTCATCTGGAAATATCATTGGTGTATAGGCTGGGTCTTTTATTGGTCGATCTCCTGGGGGAGTTCCTTCTTCTCTCGCTTTTAGGCGCTTTTCCTCTTCCTCTGCGACCTTGCACATCCACAAGTGAGTATCTTCATGCAACCAGGATGGTTCAGGTGAACTTCCAGAATGCACGGAGATAGAGTCTTCTTTCGCTTTGTGGATAGGATTCCACTGTAGGGGTGGTACATCTCTGAAGGTGTGATCCTTCAGATTGACCTTGGTGGTGACCCCTAAGTGCTGTAAGTACAAGGATTTGGTTCCCCAATCCTGTACTATTTGCAATTGTCGTAGGAAGGGTCTTCCTAGGATCATCTCGTAAACATTATTCTTCTCAAAGTCACATATAGCAAACGTATGTTCAAACTCTACACCACAAGTGGTTAGAGTTATCCCTTCAAGCAATCCGAGAGGTCTTTCAAAATGACCATCTGCCATTTGAAGTTTCATTCTCGTTGGTCTTAAGGTGGGTTTGCCCCATCGCTTCCACAGGGAGGTGGTTGCAATAGCAACACCGGCACCCGAATCCACAATTGCTTTGGTTGTGTAACCTTGATAGGTGATCGGAAGATAAGTGTTACCTTCTTCACCTTCGCTCATGTCTCCTATCTTGTCGAGAGGTATCCCTGGTACTTTTTGTTTAGAGCCTACTTTTGGTGTATTGGATTCAAGTTCTGGGACCTGATCCTTCACATGATTCCAGAGCTCCGGTTTTGCCTTGAGGAGTTCCTCTACAGTGAGGTGACATTGAACCTTAGTGTTCTTCACAACATCAGTGTTCCTGGGAATCACTGAGTCTTCATTTCTTACCAATATCGTGGGAGCTCTGATCTGGAGAGATTCAGATTCCCATGGGCCTGTGAAATGAGGCAACTCTTGTAAAGAATTAGATTCAAAATCTAATCTCTCATCCTCTTGTTGCTCTGCCTGATCCCCATAGATAGAGGGAATGTCTTGGGGAAATTGATCACGAAGATCATCAATCTCAGGAATAGGAGGGGAATCACCCTTCTCCTTGGCCCACTTCTCTTCTTGTATTTCCCGCAAGAACTCTTGAGAGTACTGTTGAATTGAAGGAGGTATTCCAGCATCCGTGGAATTAGGAACATAAGCTCCCTTAGGTGGTGAGCTCCCTCTTTCAACAACTGGTTGAGCCTGTGGAGGTAAAGAAACTTGTGATTTGTTTACCAACTGCTCTAATTTTTCTAGTAAGCCTTGGAAATGCAAATCCGGCTTGACAGAGTTGGTCTGATTGAACTTTTGACTAGTCTCAAGTATAGCTTGAGCTTGTTCTACCATTTTCATGCACATTTTTATCCGTTCAATCTCTAAATCTGCTCTAGGGTAACTCTTGTCTAGGTTTGCAGCTGTTGGCCCTTCTTGAAGTCGAGCCTGGTAGGCCTTGAACATCATGTCCAAGTCTTCAGGAGTGGGGTCAGCTAATACTGATCCTACTCGGGGTGGTGGGTGGGTTACGAGGGGTGTGTTAGAGGGTGGAGAAATGGAGGGTGATGGGGATGGTAGTGGTGGAAGTGTGTGGGAGTGCGGTTGAGATGTGATTTCTGTGATTTTTGCCTTGGTTTCTCTCACGCTTTCTTCAAGTTCGTTTATCTTTTTTGCCCATTGCCTCTTCATTCTTTCATGACTATCCTTCCAGGCGCTAGTTCTCTTTTTGGGTATGCTCTTTGTTTCACTCACCTCGGGGCTCTTTTCGGGACCAACACCTTGGTGTTGTTGAAGTGCCTGGGCTCTTGTGATCACCTGCACAGGTGCAGTGGAAGTCACACTCCCTGTGGAGTCTACAACTAACCCAACAACATTGATAGGAGTGATTTTAGGCATGTTATTAGGGTTCTTCGGGCAATCTCGTAGGAGATGCTCTTTCCCGCAATCTTGACAGAAGCCCTGAATGGTTACTGGTTGAGGCTGTGTAGGGGCAGGCAGTGGACAATCACGTATAAGGTGATCTCCCTGACATCTGAAGCATGGTCCTCTAGGAAATGGGGGTCGTACCTGCCTAGGTTGAGGTCTAGAGTTGGGGTTTGTGTACATAACATTAGAATACTCAGGTTCCCCACTATTTTCACTTGGGTCCTCATAATAGTATGACTCGTTATGCTCGGGTGACTGCATGTAGTAAGCATGTGGGCTATCAATATGTGTGGAGTCAAAACTATGGTCACTTGGATCACTGTCTGATAGCAATGGGGTGACTGGAACTATGGCTCTATTCGGATTTTCTTCAGTAGATGCATATTTCACTGGGATCACATTGGTTGGAGCAGGGGGTTGCTGCACTAGGACTGGTTGAGGTCTCTGCTGCCCTTGATAAGGTGGCTGATAAGTTTGTTGCGGTCTGTTGTATTGTGGTGATGGGTACTGATTCTGGTACCTACCATGTTGTGGATATGGCTGAGGATAATTTTGCCTAACAGTTTGTTTGTTATATGGGCAGTCTTGTGCCGTGTGATTGGTGTACCGGCGCTCTATGGTGCAGTACTGGCTACTAGGATTCACCTGAGGTTGGGCCATAATGGGGCATACACTTGCCATATGTTCACCGCCACAATTGTAACACCGCTTAACTGGGGCAAATCTTGGAATTTGCTTGCTAGAGACACCTAGTTTTTGGGCTACCTTCTCTGCAAGTTCCTCGATGGATGTGGATTGACCAGATGCCATGTTACTAGAGCTATCAGAATCCTTATAGATTTTTGATAGTTCTAATTCCTCACCTAGATGGTCCTCAATGTCTATGCACATGCGCACGCACTCTTCTATCGTTCTGGGATCCTTCAGGTACACATATGACCTGAGCTTAGTGCTCAACAATCCATCTAGGAACAAGGCCACTTGTTTGGCTGGTGTGGGTAACTCCGGCATAGGGCATCTCTCCAGGTACTGTCTAAATCTTCTTCCAGCTAGTCTGACCGTCTCTTGAGGTGTTTGTTTGAAGCTATGAATTAGTGAGGAGGTGTTATGCCTGATTCCACTCTTAGAAAACTCAACAATAAATGCCTCTAAGAGTTGGTCTATGTTTCTGAAGTGCCTCTCATTCAGTGGTTGGAACCACGTAAGGGCAGTGTTCCTAAGGGTTAGACCGAAAGCATTATATTGTGTGAATAGGTCCTCCACCTGTTCAGCTTTCAACACTTGTCGAAATTCTGCCACATGGTCATAAGGGTCCCCCGTGCCATCGAAATAGTTCTTCATGGACTTCACCAGTTGAGTTGGTCGCAGGGTCCTAGTGTGTTCTCTCGGCCTTGGCAAAGGAAAATCATCAATATTCCTTTGATTCCATGGGGTTCTATGTCTCTCCGATTCCACTCTATTCCTTTCTGTTCCCGTTCTTTCTCTTCCCAGGGAGTTGGCAAAACTTACCTCAGGTTTGTCTCTACTTCTATCTCTTTGAGCTCCATGAGCTTGGGAGGTCCCAGCTCCTTGGTGACCAAAGGACACATTAGACCTTGGTTGGGGAAAAACAAATTCACCCTTCCATGTGTAAGCATGCCTGCCATGCTCAGTGACCACGAAGAGTCTCTCTTATGCATTGTCTAGGTAGGTTACTTGGCCTGGGCTATCAGGGTCTTTAAACTCATAGATTGTGAGGGCACTCACCTCCTGAGATTGAGAAGATTTATATCTCCAAAAAGCCTCATCGGTTTCTCGGTTTAAAAGCAGATCTATGCTTTTATTATCCTGTGGAATCCATTCTGGGGTCATGATTCTGGTCAAGACAGATTTACCACGGGGAGTTCTTGGCTCTCTCTCTAAGTTCCCTTGCTCTATATCACCCATGTCGGTCTCCGCAATCACATTTCCAAACTCATCAGTTCTATCAGGAAGAGTGGTGACTACATATATGGTCCCTTCTTTATCTAGGTAGGCTCCATTCTCAAACTTGACTACCGGATGGTCTAATCCATGGGGTTGATCGGGGTTCTTAATCTGGACCACCGATCTTCTCAGTCCGTCTTCGTAGATGCGAGCACCTAGACGATTCGTCCTGATATATTCCAATTGAGTCTTATAAGGCCCTTCTGGCTTTTCTAGATAAGCCAACCCTGAACTACCTACTGATCTCTCCATGTGATAGGACATCTCAGAATCACTTGTTTCTGATCTGGGAGTGTATGGGTAATCACTCAACTGCTGGGCCCAAGACCTGGCAGTGTGATTGACACTAGCTTCAGAAGATCTGAGGCTTTGTCTGTCTCGGCCTAAGTGTCTGCCTGATCTAAGGTTCATATGCCTGATTTGTTTACCCCCTGGAACCCAAGCACACTCTCGTTGCAGGTTGATTTTGCACCAATCACTTTGTTCTTTTTAGTTGAATAATATGTTTATGGTCTTGTCTGAAATTGCGTCGTCAGGAGTACTTAAGTGAATTTCCGCACTTGATGAGTGATCGATTCCCGTTTACCTTTTGTCCCTTAGGGTTTTCGCACTTAAGACCTATTTACTTCTTGCACTTTGTTGATTAATATTCTTGGACTTGATTCGTGCCTAACGTTGCCCTAATTAATCACCACACCTAAGTCGTACTTAGCCTAGGCTAGGAATTGAAAAGGAGGGTTGAGAGATCTTCCAACCTCAATTAGCTGGTTGACCAGACTGCTACACAAGCCCAGGAAGCCTTCTCCCAAGCTTGGTACTCACCCTTGCTAGCTTGCTTTGGATTGCCTTGAGTGCACACAAAGTTCCTGCAAAAACTCACCAGTTAGTATAGCTTTATTGCCACAAGTATTTGAAAGACACACTTCAATAATTTTAGTCCCCTTGGAGTAGCTCACTGTACCCCCTGAATCTGAGAACCACTTAGTTCCACCTAAAGGTCAAATTAAAAATGCATGTTCTAAAACTCCGCGTATGATTCTTACAAAAACCAGTCGAGGTCCACGTAGGATTCTCAACGAGCTTTCCAACGAGACCAAAATCTCATCAATCGGAGTTCGTATGGTCAAGTTATGACCATTCAGGCACTAAAGGGTCAAAACAGGCTCTCAGGGTTCAGGAGATCCCTCTCTGGTTTCTAGGTCTTTTGCCCACTTCCAAGGTTCTAAAGTTATACCAAGGTGCCTAAAATTAAGCTCAACTACCCTTCCAATCACTCAAAAAATTAACTCTCAATTTTCATGCGTTAAAGGCCGTGTATCGCGATAGGTCGGGTTGAGGTGTCGCGATAGGTCGAAGTGTCGCGATAGCTCGTGAAGTGTCGCGATAGGTCGGAGTGTCGCGATAGGTCGTGAGGTGTCGCGATAGGTCGAGGTGTCGCGATAGGTCGAGGTGTCGCGATAGGTCGTGAGGTGTCGCGATAGGTCGAAAGTGTCGCGATGGGTCGAAGTGTCGCGATAGGTCGAGGTGTCGCGATAGGTCGTGAGGTGTCGCGATAGGGCGGGGTGTCGCGATAGGTCGGGGTGTCGCGATAGGTCGAGGTGTCGCGATAGGTCGTGAGGTGTCGCGATAGGTCGAAGTGTCGCGATGAGTCGAGGTGTCGCGATAGGTCGAGGTGTCGCGATAGGTCGGTCGCGATAGGTCGAGGTGTCGCGATAGCTCGTGAGGTGTCGCGATAGGTCGGGGTGTCGCGATAGGTCGAGGTGTCGCGATATGTCGTGAGGTGTCGCGATAGGTCGAAAGTGTCGCGATGGGTCGAAGTGTCGCGATAGGTCGAGGTGTCGCGATAGGTCGTGAGGTGTCGCGATAGGGCGGGGTGTCGCGATAGGTCGGGGTGTCGCGATAGGTCGTGAGGTCGCGATAGGTCGTGAGGTGTCGCGATAGGTCGGGGTGTCGCGATAGGTCGTGAGGTGTCGCGATAGGTCGGGGTGTCGCGATACCTCGAGGTGTCGCGATAGCTCGGGATATGGTGAATTTTTCTGTTCTATCTAGTGATCCTGGGAGCTCTAGGCCTGCGCAGTGTCGTGGTGCACTCAGAATCGTGATTGGGTGAAATTTTCGGAGTGTCGCGATAGCTCGAGCTCAACGCCTCGGGGACTGTGCAGACAATTTCTGTACCTGCTGAGCTTGCTGGAGATGATGATGGAGCTGCCACCTGCAAGAAACATGAAAAAAACACACAAAGACAAGCACGCACAATCGCTCTCTCTCAAACTCGCACACAACAAATGAGGGAATGATAGGGAAGAGGGGATATGTAGTGGAGAAGGAGGTGGAGGTGGAAATGGAGAATGAGGTGAAGATGAAGATGGAGATGGAAAAAAAATCAGAAATTTACCTACTACTTACCATTCCAACGCGTCCTCTCTACGTCTTACCATCACACGCTCGTCCTCAAAGCTCGATCCCCGACAACGGCGCCAAAATTTGGTGTAGCTCAGCGATGAGTAGCACCTCCTTTAATGTCAATCCGGGGAGACGTGAGGATGGTATGAAGACCACGAGCAAGTGGAAGCACAAGTGCGTGAGTGAGAAGCACACAAGCATGCACACACATACACACACACGCGCACACACAGTAAGAACAAAGAGAGTAGACAATGGAATCACTTCTATTGCAAGAAAGTTCTCATACAAGCTCAAACTACAAGAAGCTAACCTCAAAAATGAGCTCTCTAGCTCTATTTATAGTTTTTGACTAGCTTTGGCCCTGTTCAGACCTAGTGTCCGGCCTAATTAAAAATTAGGTTCCAGGGCTTATTTGAGGGCCCAAACGAGATTTAAAAATTATGAAAATTGACAGGCAACTACTTCTAAGGCTCCCCAAGCTCGAGGACTCCTCGGCTTGTACAAAATGGAGCTACAAAAAGGTGAAATGATATTTACAAGGGTTTGTAGTGATGAGAATCACTTTAAAATGATGTGAGGGTTTTTAAAAAAAAAAATGAAGGGTTGCCTCAGTGCTAGATCTGCATGTGTGTCCGTACTTGCTTCTTCCCGTATCCTGTCAACAGCGTGATATAGGACAAAAGGAAGGGTTTACTTGTAAGAAATAAGGTGATGATTGCCAATGCACCCTTAGTGTAGGATGTTTCTCCAAAAACTTCTTTCTCCAAACCAGTTGTGCAGCTTCAAACTCTTCTTGAGTGTAAGCAAATGCGTCATGTTTGAAATTCAGCTTCTCATGTGGGCTTTTTTGTGTAACCTTCTTTATGTATTGTCTTGTTTTCTCTTTCAATAATCAGTATGGAATGTTGAAAGGCTTCATAATCTTCTCCAAGTCTTTACCTTTAATCTTTGCCTCTTTCATTACCTTGATGACTTCATTTTCAAAACTTTCTGTCAATCGGGACACCACTAGTGCCCGCTCCTTCTGACTTATTTCTGCAGTGTATGGCATTGGGTGATCATCATGTATATCCGCCATCTGCTCATGTATTGGAGAATGATAAATCGGGGGAGATAGAGGACGTACCTCTACCTCGTCAGTAGAAGTTTAGGGTAATTCAGCCACTGTTTATTTATAGCGCCATTTCTTTGCAGGTCCAAAAATTCTCTAGTATCCCTTCGGCGTGATATAGGACAAAAGGAAGGGTTTACTTGTAAGAAATAAGGTGTTGCTTGCCAATGCACCATTACTGTAGGATGTTTCTCCAAAAACTTCCTTCTCCAAACCGGTTGTGTAGCTTCAAACTCTTCTTAAGTGTAAGCGAATGCGTCATGTTTGAAATTTAGCTTCTCATCTGGGCTTTTTTGTGTAACCTTCTTTATGTATTGTCTTTTTTTCTCTTTCAATAATCCGTATGGAATGTTGAAAGGCTTCATAATCTTCTCCAAGTCTTTACCTTTAATATTTGCCTCTTTCATTACCTTGATGACTTCATTTTCAAAACTTTCTATCAATCGGGACACCACTAGTGCCCGCTCCTTCTGACTTATTTCTGCAATGTATGGCATTGGGTGATCATCATGTATATCTGCCATCTGCTCATGTATTGGAGAATGATAAATCGGGGGAGATAGAGGACGTACCTCTACCTCGTCAGTAGGAGTTTCCTTAGCTGGCTCTACTGGTGTGGTGTTTTCTGCTTTACTTGGATCTCTAACTGTGTTATACGTTCAGTCTTCTCTTTATTTTCTTGCATGGCTGCTCTGAGCGCTTCCTTTGCTGCAAGCAATTCATTTCCAATTTTTGCTATGTGATCCATATTTTCACTATAGCTTGCTGCAAGTTTCCCATGTGCTGTATTCAACTGCTTTTTTAGTTCATTTGCTTCTTGAATGTACTTACGTTCCCATTCTTCTCTCAATTCTTGCTCTTGTCTCAGCAAATCTGCGTATTGTGCCACCTGATCTCTTAATTCTTTCTCTTTAGTTTCGGATATCTCCTGATGTTCAATAGGTTGATCATATAATAATGACTTCATCAGTTCTTTATTTCTATTGCGTAAGTTGTCATTCTCTTCCATGTACACCTTTAATTGTTTCTCGAGCAAATTGCTTCTAGCTTTCATTCTTTCTTTGTCAGCCTCACTTGCCTCATGTAATTTTTGTAAATCAACGAGCTATGCTTGGAGTTGGTGATGCTGATTCATTAATGTATCATATTGCATTTTTACCTCGAGCAACTCCGTGCTTTTGGCTGCTATCTCTTTTTGGGCCTGGATTAATTGTGATGACAATTGTTCACTCATTACTTGGAATTGACTCTTTTCCCTCATGGCCTTATCATAGTCTGCATCCACATCCATCATCTGTTGTTGTGTGTCCATGGCCGTTTGGATCATTTGTTTGACCACAGGCTTCAACTAAATGACATCCACGTTGAGCCATGTGGTTGGTATACTAGGTTCTTCGCATGTTGTGACGTCTTTTCCCTGTGCCACATGTAACGTAGTGTCATGGGGCTGCCTAATCTAAAGCTGGATCCTTGGCTCAGCCACCATGTGTTCAATGTTTCCTTGAGGTGTATCATCTGGCACCTCAATCACAATTTGCTCTTTGTTTTGTAATAGCTCTGAATCCGCATTCACTGGAGTTTGTATTTCCTCTTTGATAGGTGGTTTTGCATATGTAACAGTTGTTGGAGCTTCTTTGATGCTGATTTTTGTCGTATCATTCAATTGAATGACATGCTCAGGTTTATTGGAATCTTCTATGTTCTTTTCCTTTTCTTCGTGGTTGTCGGGCGTAACTTCGACTTGATTGATCTCGGTCCATTCTTCCTCGTGAGTTTCTGTCCTTATGTCAATGTCCAGGGTGTCTTTTTCGTGACTAGAATTTGCATCGGAACTCGAATCATCTAAGCCCAGTTCTTTGTATCTCCCAGTTTGTTTTGGGGTCTTTTCTTTACTTCGTTGTTGTTTCTTTTGACTTGCTTGTCTATAATGATGACCTTGAACATTCAGATTTACCTACCCTTGCATGTACTGATGTGTCTCTTCTAGGGTAGCAGAGAGATCTCTCTTGGTAATTGGCATTTGGGCTATCGGAATCTTTGGTAAAATGTGTGTTCGCTTTGATTGGGGTGTAGCCTAGGCTTCTTCCTCTCTTAAACACTTTGTACCCCTCATGGGTTTCTGTGAACTGTTTCCTGCCTCTTCAACAACAGAAGCTGCTTTCTTTTTCTTTGGGACCGTAGCGGATTTGGCATATTTGGCTAGCCCTTCTGAGGTTGGCATCTCACGTAGGCAATTTTTCATCTCAAGAGCCTCATATATAAGTAATGTCAAAGCCGAACTCCCATTTAGAAACTTCTTCTGACCCCATTTCTTCTGGGCTTCAAATAATCTCTCTTGGACATAACCATTCATATTCACTTTATTACCAATTTGTTTCATTGCATGAGATAGTAGTTGTACAACAAACTTTTGTGGTGCAGTATATCTATGCATACTTGGGAAACAAAAATGTTGTGCACTAGGCGGACAACATCTTCAATATCAGTCCTGTTGATATCCAAAAAGGACCTCTTTTTAGGATCATGAAATTCCTCTTTGACATTAGTGATCCCTTCTTGATTCCATCCGAAGGCTTTGTTGATTATCTCATGTGTGAATTGAATGGTTTTCCAGGTGTCTACTTTGTCCAATACTCTTGCTTCAGGAACTGATATCTTCATCACTGCAGGCTATAGTATATTCATCACTTGTGTACATCTTTGATAATCTCGTAGATAAAGCGACAATTTGAGAAATGCCTCTATGCCTGCCTGTGTCCACACATCCTCTATATGCGGTAATCCTTGTATTATAGTCTTGAAGTCTTGCGACATAATAGGGAAGTAGTGATCCCTATCCATAATATTGATTGTGGCCATGAAAATAAGGTCTGACACTGGTTGGTCATCCAGAAACCAATGGCCTCTTGCTTTCGTTATTGATTCCAATGGAAGAAGCTGCACCTCTTCCTCTTGCGTAGCTTCAGAATTGGGAGATGCCATCTGCACTCAATTGAGGGCAGTAATTAGTCACCGAATAGTATTTAGAATCATCCTTCAATTATCCTTTATTAGATTGGCAACTCTCCGCGTGAATGGTGTCGTGCTTTCCCCGTGGGTGTCAGAAAGGTAATACCTGGATTTTTCCATATTTTAGATATTTTTATATTTTCATCTGAAAAGAAAAACAGAAAAGTTAGGTCATAGCCGAAGCAGTTTTTATTTTTTTAGTGGTTTTCTTAATGTATGTACAAGTGCTCTTCTATTTCCCAAGAGGAAAATGTGCTCGACTATCCTGAAATAGAAGAAAGATGTGCCAAATGCTTGGCCTTGTAATGTGGCCCTATCATGCATACTTTGGGTCCTGATAACTCCAATTGTGTGCAACTTGAAGTAGTTGGATGATGCATGCAGTTTGTCTTGTCTTTTGGCACCCAAATCTGCTTTACTCTATTGGGACGTATTGTATCCCGAACATTCCTGATGAATGTGGTGCTTCTCATGTTGTACGTCTACTCTATCTACTTTTTGAATCTAGGACTCGCTTGTGTTGCAAGTGCAGACTCCTCTTTCCTGTAGCTATTCTTCTTTGGCTGTTTTGCCCTTAGACCATATTCATTCTCCTTATGCAGTGGTTCATCGTTTTGGTTTAGCTTCTTTGGAGCACATGATTTTGGAATCCAAATTTGCACTCGATCCGGTTGGGCGGCTACTACTTTCTTTGGAATCCATATCCTAGCACTTCATCGTTGACTTTGGTGCTCAAAATGATTTGACTTCTTGTTTGATTGGTTGTTATGATGTCGATGACATTTTTGTCGTTGAAAATATGCATCCCTTTGATCCTTTCTTATCAAAGCTTGTTTAGTGTACGGAATAGGGTATATTCTAATAGGTACAGACTCTGGATTACTCAGAGGACTAGTCTCTCTTGTGCATGGTGCTTCACTGAGGTTGGTTCCAGATTGAATGACACTCTTGTGACTTGCTAGATTAGAAGATGGTATGCAAGTAGGATTCAGTGTGTCCTCACATGAAGTACTTGATGAAGGGGTTTCTATCGTGCTAGTGAACATACATTCATGACTGTGTTCATTAGAGTGAATTTTTGGCTCGATGCTTGCAGCTTTGATTGGTCGTTCGTCTAGCAAACTGAATACTTCATGATGTCCTATCCTGGCTGAGATGTATCCTAAAGCCAATTGAATCGTCACCTCATATTCGTATATCCAGTCTTGACCTAACACTACATCTTCGAGTAAATCTTGATCATGACACACTAATAGCTTCTGTTCCATAGTGTTGTTGCCAAGATGTAGAGGTAAGGTGATTTCACCTATACATTGAGTAATTGTTCCTCCTATTCCTATCAACTGTGCCATCGATGGGCGTAATTCCTCCTTGAGTTTCTGAGTCAGAGAAAGTTTGATACAGCTTATGGCGGCTCCTGTGTCAATGAGAGCATCCACTAAGTGGTACTCCGTTTTACCCGCTCCCAAATTCAAATATGGTTGTGTTCTCTATGGACCTAGGTTTTTAGTGGCTCAAAAATTAGCCATTGGGATGAGTTCTTCTCCTAGTCGATATCTCTCATCTCTCTCTCTCATCCACTCTTTCCGTTTCTTCATTCGTTCTAGTGCTTCCTGTCTCGCTTCTTCTCGTATCCTTTCCTCCTCGATGCGTCTATTTTTTTTTTCTTACCCTTGATTAATCGTGACATTGTTTCTTCAGTCAACGGTTCTAGATATTTTTTCACTCGACATCCACTGATATAGTTTGGTAATACTTCCCCATCTAGGGTTGCTAAGCTAATGGCTCCACTTGTCAATATACGATTGATGATTAATGGGCCATATCCTCTCTTCTGCAACTTCTTAGTGTGTTGTTTCAAGGTATATACCAAAACTAAATCTCCTTCCTTCAAATTTTTTTCTTTAATGTGAGCATCAAAGTAGGCTTTCTGTCGCCGTTTAGCGGCATAAATGCTTGCTACTGCTTGTAACCTAGTTTCGTGAAGCCTTTCTATTTGATCCAATTGAGCGGATAGTTCATGTCCCGTCCACTCGTAAGTGGTTGCTACTGTGAGAGTGGGAATTAAGAAATCAATTGGTAAAATAGCATTTTTTCCATACACTAAGTTAAAAGGAGTAGTGCCTATGGCGGTTTGGTAGGCTACTCGAAATACCCATAAAGCATGATGTAATTGCTTATCCCAATCAGATCTACCATTGTTCACAATTTTTGTGAGAATTGTACACAAGATTTTATTCGAGCTTTTGGCTTGCCCATTGGCTTGTGGGTGATAAGGAGTTGATTTCTTATGAATTACCAAGAATTCATTCAGTAAGGCTTCTATAACTTCATTCACAAAGTGTGTACCTCTATCACTCACAATTTCTATCGATAATCCAAATCTAGTGAAAACGTTCTCAAAGAGAAATTTGGGCGTAGTTCTTGCCTCATTTTTCTTGGTTTCTTTGGCTTCAACCCATTTGGTCAGATAGTCTATGGCTACAATTATATATTCGGCATGGGATCCTTTCGCTGTAGGGATAATAGGTCCTATGAAGTCTGTTCCCCATTTAGTGAAAGCTCTGGCACTCATCATGGGTCTCAGTGGCATCTCATCTCTTCTAATTGGATATTTTGTTCGTTGACAAGTATCACATTGTTGCACATATGTTACGGCATCTTGATGTAGGGTTGGCCACCACATGCCAGCAAAGAGGATCATTTTTGTTGTCTTATCTGCAGAGAAGTGTCCTCCTGCAGCTCCTGTATGTGCCATCTCTAAAACAGCAAGATATTCGTCTTCATGAATGCATAATCGTAATTGATTATCTCTCCCTCGCTTGAAAAGTTGTTTTCCTATAATGTCATAATCCTTGCTCTGTTCTACAAGTGCACATTTCCTTGCTGAAGTGGCTCCTTCTGGGTATTCTTGGGTCTTTAAGAATTTTACCAGAGGCATGCTCCATCTCGGTGCTACTATGGAGTAGCATAGAGTGGAGTTCTCTTCTGGATTTTGTTCTTGACAGGTTTGGCAGGCTGATACATAGTTATGTGCATCCCTTTGCATGGTTGGCCAATATATGACTAATCTCCTCAGGGTTTTCCATGTTCCGTTTGCATTCAAATGAGTTTTCCATTGATTTACATGTGCTTTTTGAAGCCACATTTCCTGTTCCTCCTCTTCAATGCATCTCATTAGCAATCCACTTGAATCTTGGTGATACAAGCTTCCTGCAATGATATGAGGGTTTTTAGTCTTCCAAAGGTCTTGGGTTCGGTTTGGTGTGATCCCATCTTTAGGTCCATGCGTGAGTATAGGGATCAACTTTTCTGCCCATTGGGGACATACTTCCAGGTTAAAAAGGTACATATCTAGCAGATCATCTGGTACTCCTATGGGTGGTTCTCCATGGGTCATTCTTGATAAGTGATCTGCTCTTATGTGGGTATTTCCTTTCTTGACTACTACCTCAAAATCAAATTCCATTAACAATAAAAACGATCGTACTATTCTTCCTGTATTGCAAGGCTTATTGACTAAGTACAGTAGGGCTTGATGATCAATGAAGAATTTGAATTTGTTTGCCAACAGGTAATGTCTGAACTTTTTCATTGAGTACACCATCCCTAGGCCTTCTTTCTCAGTTGTGGTATAATTGCGCTCGGCTTGATTTAATTGTCTACTGGCATAGGCTATAGGGTGATCTAGCTTTCCTGCATCTGCAGGTTGAGCTAAGATGCAACCAATGGCAAACTTGGAAGCATCCACATGAATGTGAAATTGCTTATTCCAGTTAGGTGCTCGAAGGATTGGTGCTGAACTTAATTGATTCTTTAACTCATTAAAGGCTTTCTCACATTCTTCGGTCCAATTAAATTGAGACAAGAGTGCATAGAGAGGTCTAGCAATTATGGCATACATATGTATAAATCTTCGGTAGTATCCATAGTGTCTCATAAATGCTTGTACTTCTTTAGCAGTCTTTGGTCTTGGTAAATCCAGAATTACTTTGATTTTGTCTTCATCAGTTGAAATTCCATTTTTAGAGACAATATGTCCTAATATTTTTCCTTGTCGAACCATGAAGACACATTTTTCTGGGTTGAGGCATACTCGATATTGTTGACGTTTGGCAAAAATCTTTTCTAGTTCAGGGATGTGCTCTGATCGTATAGCTGAATAAGTACATAGATCGTCCACGTATACCTCCATACTCTTTCTCAGGAACTCTTTGAATACATGGCACATCAATCTTTGGAAGGTGGCTAGGGCATTAGTTAGACCAAAAGGCATGACTCTAAATGCGTATACTCCCCATTCAGTTGCGAAAGCGGTTTTACGTTGGTCCTTAGGAGCAATGGCTACCTGATTATACCCTGAAAAGCAATCCAAAAAACTATAAACTTCCTTCCCTGCCACTCTTTCCAACAGATGATCCGTAATGGGTAATGGGTGACTATCCCTTATGGTCGTGGCATTTACTTTCTTCAGATTGATGCACACTCTTAACTTCCCATTTTTTTCGGTACAAGCACCAAAGGTGATACCCATTCCGTGTGTTCGATCTTGTAAATGAATCCACCATCTAACAACTTATCTATCTCTTCCTTTATCTTTGTTGAGTACACATCATTGTATGCATACGGTCTTTGTTTAGAAGGTTTGGCTTCGGATGTCATGGGGATTCTATGGGCACATATAGATGGATCTACTCCTTTCAAGTCCTTATAGGTCCAGGCAAAGACATCTCGATATTCCCTTATGAGGCGTATTAACTCTTGTTCTTCCTCCATTGAGACATCCTGTCCTATGAAAGTACATTGCTCTTCTCCTTCCTCTAAGGTTACTACTATCTTCTTGGTTTGTTCTTTATTGTCATATGCTATTCCTGGCTGTGCTTCTCTTTTAGGCATTTGAATAGCAATTTTTCTCTCTTCTACTTCATATTTTTTGAAGTGAGCTGGCACTTCAAAGTGATCTTGTGGCTTGTTTTCTTCACCTTCTAGTTCTTTATCTAACTCCAACTCTTCTTCCTGCGTAGGTTCGTGGTTATTTTTGTTAGCTGTGACACCTATTTTTTGATTTTCATCCTTTGGTTCCATTGGTTCTTGCTCCATCTCAATGCTCTCATAGTCCTCCTTCCATTCTTTCTCTATCACTTCTCCTTCTTCAGCCTCCTGAAGGACTACCACATATAGACTAACGTCATATTCTTCCTCATCAATACATTCATTCATAGTTATTACTTCTTCGTTCACACATACATCGAAGGTCGCTAAAATCTCCATCCAACCGTGAGGTTCAAACTCTTCATCCAAAAAGACTTGAGGCATGTAAGCTGGATCTTGTACAGACCTAGCTACTCCTTGCCTTTGCTGCCATCCCTTTCTCCTATCCTCTTCCTTTTTTGCAGTTTGGCATATCCATAGGTGAGTGTCCTCGTTCATCCAAGATTGGTCACTAGAACCTATGCTGTGAATTGACTGATCGTCTTTCTCCTTATGAATTTGATTCCATTGTAAGGGGGGAACATCTTGGTATGTATATGTGTGGAGATTTATTCTCGTGGTGGTTCCTTCATGCTGTAGGTATACAACATCTTTTCCCCAATCTTGCACAACCTTTAGCTGTCTCATGAAAGGTCTCCCAAGTATCATTTCATAATTTCTCGCCCTTTCAAATTGACATATTGCTAGGGTGTGTTCAAATTCAACTCCACATGTGGTAAAAACTACTCGTTCCAATATTCCCAAGGGTCTTTCTGTGTGTCCGTCTGCCATTTGTATCTTCATTCGCGTTGGTCTTAAAAATGGTTTTCCCCATTTCTCCCAGATTTCTCTAGTAGCAATGCCTACACCAGCTCCGGAATCTAAGATGGCTTTGGTGGTATAACCCCTATAAGTAATCAGAAGGCAAGTGTTTCCTTCATCTCCCTCACTAAAATCTCCTACCTTATCCACTGGGATCTTTACTGTGTTTACTTCATCAGATATCTCTTTTTCTTTTGTCTTGATCTCCAATTGACTGGTCAATTTCTCCTTCAAATGTGGTTTAACCTTCAACAGTTCTTCTAATGTTAGGGTACAAGGGGTTTTTACCTTTCTAAGGTGTTGTATGATATCTGATGTTTGGACTGATGGGTTTGGTTCCTTTTTCCTTATTGAGGGAATGCAATACACTTCTGAATTATGTTCGTACTCTCCTGTGTAATTTGGCAAAACCTTTACACTATCCTTTTCTTCGTTACTCGGATCAATTGGTAATATTTCATTTGAATTCAACTCAGGTATTGAATCCTCTATTCCATCTTCCGCTTCTAGCTCTTCAAAGGGCGGTTCAATTCCTTCCACTTTCTTCCATCTGTCTTCTTGGACTCTTGCCCACAAATCTTTAGGCCACTCCCCTTCTACTTCGGGAACAATGGATCCTTCCCTTTTATCCTCACAATAATTGCCATTTTGTGTCTTACTTGCTTCGGGTTTTTCGTGATCATTAGTGATGACGGATTCTTGGCGATGTACTGCAACCATCGCGGTAACCAAATCTAGTGAGATGCATGCTGCATCTGCGCCATCCAATGCTACAGTTCTCGCATCCCTGAGTAAGTCAAGGAAGGGTGGATCCGCCGAGTGTGGTGTCGCATCACCATGTGGAGGGATCAGTGGTGAGGGCTGTGAGGAGGCAGGTAAGGAGTGTCGGGGTAGAGACTGATGAGGTGAGGAATGGGTGTGTGAAGCGGAGGTGGAGTCGACGGAAAGAGGAGGGGATGGTGGAAAAGGTATGGGCTGAGTGGATGGTGGGGCTAGCTGCTCCACAGAAGGATTGGCGAGCACTGTGTCTAGGGAGTAGGTTGCAATCCTAGGGCGAACATGGCGAGTGGACGGAGTGGATGAAGTAGGAGGGGGAAGGCTAATGGGCGTGGGGGATGCGATGTCGTGCACATGCTGAGAGGGAGTAGGAAAGTGTTAACAACGAGGTAGAGCCTCCCTGCAACAGTGAAAGAGAGAGAGAGAAGAGAAGACGTCGTCGCCATAGCTATGTTCAACAGATAAACAAAAACTACTCGTCACGCAACCCTAGACAAGGACAAGAACATTGACAAGAACAAGAAAGATACACATCAATAGCCATGGAAGTGATGAGGAAACAAGAGAGAGATTTCATTAAAAAAAACTGCTATATTTATACAACTGAAGGTGGCCTTTAAGGCTCTTCCCACTCAACCTTTTCTCAACCCTCCAATTGAACCTTACAAATATAATCTCAACTTTAGAATAGCCCAAAGGGTAGCAAGATACACTGTGATACAATGTGCCCTTAACACTGGCATGCACGGTGGACTCGAACCCGCACCGTGCTTACCAATGTTGTAGGTTCTCTAAATGCTTCTACCCTATGAAACATTATTCACCAACCAAAGTGCATGGACCAAATCCATGGTATGGAAGGTAAGATAATGCCCATAATAATCCAGAACTAGGAGAGATGTGTAATGCAAAGCAAAGTGCCTAGAACTTAATCCAAGGTATGCAAGTACATTACACACAACCCATAGTCTGCCCACCTATATGTAATTCGGTAAGAGGAATGAATCAGCCAATCAGTGCATTATCAGCACCAATCTTCACTTTGATGCTGCATATTCGGCTCCCATAAGTACTACAACATAAATCATCGAGTAATGATCAAGCAGAACTTGTCGTTTTGCATTAGTATGATCCGTATCAATATATGAAGACTCAAATCAACATGAAGCCCTATATCCCATAATCCCACATCATCCACCACTCAAAACATGCACACAAATGAAAAAGAAAATCAGTGAATGCTTCTACCGTATCAACGCTACCTCACATTCACAATCCACAGGGAGTGTTTCTGCCGACTTAACGCTACCTCACACTCTCTCATTACCGAAAATAAAACAAATGAGGGCTTTTGTCATGGGACTAAGGACACCAAATGCCATGCGATCATGATCTCCGAGATACAAACAGGGTGCCTTAATGAAATGTATGGGAGAACGTGTGGAGTAGAGGAAAACTTAAGTGCTTTGTGATTCTCAACCGATAACAACCGATTACCTTTTAGTGTATAAATTGATTGCTTATTAATAGTGAAATTAAATATATATATATATATATATATATATATATATATATATATATATATATATATATATATATATATATATATATATATATATATATATATATATATATATATATATATATATATTATATATATATATATATTATGTATTACCACCCAAAGGAATTATGATTATGCAACAAATGGTAATGAGCGCCAAAACATTGCATAAATGAAACGCTTTTTGCAGGTCAAGAAGGCATAAGCACCAAACAATGATAGAAAGCTACAGCGAATGATCAATCTGAAAGGCGTGACTCTCAGCTTCAGGAGGCAACTTTGCATCAGATGGGGCATGCTTGGCTTTGAATCATGAGGAGCACGTCATCCGGAGCATGGTAGCACCCTGAGCATAATCATAACCCAAGGGAATCGGCTTCAATTGAGCATTGGACTAACACCGTAAAATCACGAGATTGAACCGTGATGTCACCGTAAAATCACCGAAGGACTACAAGACAATAGAAATCAGGAGAGAAACCACTGTGGATCAAATTTAGAGCGCCATAACCACATGTTTGTCGCCCGCGACTCCATTCTTGGCAGGATGCATTAATCAAACCACACGATACGGATTCAAAAGCACCAGAAAATACAACAGGAATACCATAATCTTTGCACTAGCACCATAACCACATGTTTGTCGCCCGCGACGCCATTCTTGGCGGGATGCATTAATCAAACCACACGATACTGATTCAAAAGCACCAGAAAATACAACAGGAATACCATAATCTTTGCACAGTGTACCGAACCTGGGCGGACAACACCCGTAATGTCAACAGATCACCGAAGGTAGGAGATCATCAAAATGAGGCAGATGACACCAGACCACATTGATTATGGGCTGGACTGGAGCTGTGCAACCACCGGACCATAGCACCGGACTTGTCGTTGTTCATCACCGGACTGAAATACGATCGCAACTGGGTGTCATATGACATTTTGTCGGACAATGGAAATAACTAAATTCTAACCACCGTGAGCCACGAAGGATGCGGATATTTTTGTTAATAATTAAGCATGAAATCAAGCATGCACGAAGAAGAATGGCGGGATTGTTCGCAGTGTATCATGCCTACTGCACCCGTAGATAGCACCGTAAACCATCCAGTATCACCGGATTAGCACCACAAAAAAGAAAATCCCAAAATGCATGCCATATGAAAAAGGCATGGACAAAAAGTATGCAGAAACACTAAAGCATCAACATTAGCACCGCGTAGAGCAGGCGGGGAAAATGCACAGGGTCCTGATTAATAAACATACATAAATGACATAAAATGGCACTGAGGCGCCACGAGCAAAGCAGCCGATGAAAGCTTGACCATCAGACGCCATGTTTGTAATAACGATCCGGAAATGCCGCATACAAAGTAGTCATGAAATATGATGGTGCATGACAAGCATGGGATGCGCCATGGATGGAAATAGACAGACATACTACCAAACCAAGAACTTCTTAGAGAGTCATGTGCAACATTGAAGACAATCAATAATATCTGTCAGCACCAGCTTGGTGAACCATGGCCTTGCACACCGCGACACCCGATTAGTGCAAGAAACTGGTTATCTCAACACATCGCAGGCAAGCGCATTAGCATTGGACACACAACATTAGTATTAGGAGTGTGAGGTCGGGGTACGAATGCTACGTGGTCGCCAAGTGTTAACAACGAGGTAGAGCCTCCCTGCAACAGTGAAAGAGAGAGAGAGAAGAGAAGACGTCGTCGCCATAGCTATGTTCAGCAGATAAACAAAAACTACTCGTCACGCAACCCTAGACAAGGACAAGAACATTGACAAGAACAAGAAAGATACACATCAATAGCCATGGAAGTGACGACGAAACAAGAGAGAGCTTTCATTAAAAAAAATTGCCATATTTATACAACTGAAGGTGGCCTTTAAGGCTCTTCCCACTCAACCTTTTCTCAACCCTCCAAATGAACCTTACAAATATAATATCAACTCTAGAATAGCCCAAAGGGTAGCAAGATAAACTGTGATACAATGTGCCCTTAACAAAAGGCATGGGGGGAGCAGAGCGGCTAGTGTGAGCTGTCCTGGCAAGTGGTAGAGACAAGCAAGGATTGGGCCAGAATATACGGAAAAGGATCTAGAACCGCGCTGTAGTGCTTCATGGAAGCATCGGTAGTGAAGCTGGAATGAACCATACATGAGGGACGCATATGGGTAAGGTCTCCCATGTACAAAGCAGTACAATGGATTGGCTATATGAATGTCACTAAGAGGTTGGTGTGAAGAAGGGCTGTAGAAAAGGAAATGGAAGGTGAAAGCTCTCAACAGTTATACCATCCTAGGGGATGTTGTGGTTATGCTAAACATGCGAGTACAAAATGCTATAGTCTCATCTCAAGAGATGCCTGAATAAAGGAATGGAGGTGGCCTATATGTGATAACTGAAGAACCAATACCAGCTGCAATGGTCTGGGTGGATAGTGTCCCTGAAGGGAAATTGGGGAACAATGTGAGGGCCGAATAAACATCACCACCCTTTGGCTCTGACCACATGATCAAAGCCAAGTTATGAATAACTTCCTGCAGCACGTAATCCTCATTGAAGAGGTCAAAGAGGGATGACTCTGGGAGAGCGAGATGAAGGCATAGGTAGAGGGAGGTAGAGGGAACGGAGAAATCTAGAGTTGATAGTTATAGGGGATGTGAAGAGGCAGAGCCGCACTCACTCATGGCAGGCATAGTAAGGGAACAGGGAAGTGTATGGTGACCTATGGGAGGTGCTGGGAAGGTGAGACTAGGCAGAGGACATGAAGGAATATAGATGGAGGAGTTGGATAATGATGGCCCCGAAAAGGTGGGAGCGATGGGATGGTAGAGTATACTCGGTGAGTGGGCCAATGCTGGAAAATGTGTGTGTGGTCCAGTCACCTGCATAGGGTGCAGGTGGTTGGGAAATACCTGGGACTCTAGCCGAGCGAGACCTAGGGCAGAGTGAGGGAGCTCCGAATCCTTTGTAGCCTTGGAGCAAGCCTTCTAGGGTGTGGAAGAAGCCATGCTGCTATACGGAGGCAAATGGCTGCAAGAGCGAATGCTGAAAACATGGAGACAAGCCTTCATCAATATGAGGGAGAGGTAAATGAGGGAACACGTCACATGATACTTCTATTGGGTGTGAATCTCCTTTGAGTAGGATGCCACATGGCATGATGTTTGTTGTTACCCTTTGGAGTTGTCCTCTCCAATCATTTTAGCATAAAGAATCAACAATACATCTTACATTTGTCAATCCGAGAAGTATACTAAGACAACAACCCCTTCTAGATGATGGAATCCAAAAAATAAGAGAAATATGACTAAACTTTTGAGAAATAATGAAGATGAAGAGAATTTTCTAGGGTTTTGATTATCTTGGGCAATAGTACATCATTTCCAATTATCTTAGTGCCTAAAGTGTGTTATTTTCTCAGTAGAACAGAATTATGAAGTCAAATCTCAAAAATGATACCTATAACCTTCAGACGAGACAATCACGATTCTGTGAAAATTGACAATTTCCATCTCCAGCTCTATTCTTCAGCACTTTCTCACTCCACACATCAAGAATCACCTCTCTTCATACACATTAATCAGAAATACACAATAGAAGCTTGCAAATTCCATGGATCACACATAGAATAGACTCAACAAATCTAAGAAAGTACTTGAAAGGAAGAAACATGATTTCTACAAGGATAGCTCTTCAAATTACTTGGATAGCACAAATAATACAACCAACCCTCTCAAAATAGAGGAAATGGTCTTTTATACATTTTCAAGTGTCCCTTTTCACACTTGATTTTTGGTCCTTTTCCCTTCTACTCTAAAAATATGTTATCAAAGAGCTTCCAAAAATTCTAGAAAAAATACATATGATTCTATTTTACATGAGGAAGACTCTTCCTCATTTTTACATCATTTGCATAAATATTTCTACAATTTTTTGACATTTTAAAAATAATTTCCCTTCAAAAAATGCTTCTTCTAACATTCTTCCTGTTAGGAATCAAGCTTCAATATTGACAACTTGGAAAGCTTGGATTATCACATGCTTATCCTTTCTACCATGACACTTTTTATATCTCTTCCATATTTTAGCATGAAAGGTTTTTTAACCATAAGAGGAGTTTTCGTAGAAACTAGCTCTTAAGTTATTTGCATAAGAATCTTCTCCTTAAGTTTTTTTTTTTTAATAGATAAATGTTGGAAGGTGTATTCTTGGAAAAGCATTTTTGATGTAAAAAATTAGTAAAAAGTCAAAAAACTTGTAAAATATTTATGCAATGGTTGTAAAAATAAGGAAGAGTCTTCCTTATGTGGTTGAGGATCTCATGTAATTTTTGTAGAATTTTTAGAAACTCTTAGATAGCATTTTTTAAGAAAATTAGAGAAAAAGACCTAATTTCAAGTGTGAAAAGGGACACTTGAAAATGTATATAAGTCAATTTTCTCTATTTTGGAGAGGTTGGTTAGTCATTTGCTCAAGCTATCAATAGAGAAGAAAGAGTTTCTGCAAAATCGTGTTTTCTCCTGTTGAGTGTATTTCCTTTGATGTGTGAGCTTGTCTCTTGCTTAATCATGGAGATTTGTGAGTTAAATTTGTGTATTATTGAGTAAGTTGTATGAAGAGAGAGACCTATTGCTGTAAATGAGTGGAAAGGACTGAAGGAAGTTCCAAAATTGTGAAAATCGTCTGTTGGTACAGAATCGTGATTGTCTCGTCTCTGTGATACAGGTGATATTTTTCAATTTTGAGTTCATATTTGTATTCTGCTAATGAAATGGCATGGTTTTGACATAAAGAACATGGAAAATGATGGAGATTTGTGGCGCCGTTGCCGGGGAACATTCCAAGAACTTCTTTGAAGTTGGACCTTTGCTGGATCTTCAGTTGATGATGGTGAACAAGGTAAAGCTCATCAATTAGGAAAAGTGCACATGAATAGGTAGATATCATTGTTTGTCTTTAGGGAAGAAGAAAGCAATGGATGTCTTGTAGAAGTGGAAGTGCTGAAATCTTTGTAAATATAGTTGCTCATCATTTTGGTGAAGTAAAAGTGCAGGTGTGTGGAGGATTTGAGCCAAGAAGCTGAAGATGGAGGTAACTTGAATCTATTCTTGCATTTCTAGATTTCTTTTTGCCCAAGTACTAGACACCATGGGTGATCTTGGGAAGATAACATGGTGATATTAAGGAAAGGACAGTTAAAGTAGCTAGATGTAAGAATGAGGGATTCAGTTGTTGACCAAGTCTGAGCATTAAATCTTGAGTTGTTCTGCATTTTGAAAAAATCATATGATTGAGTTTATCTTTACAAAATTTGATTGCCTTTCATAACACTTTTTCATTGGAGAACCTTTCTTTGGTACTTTAGTGATAGCTAAGGACATAGAAACTCATAACCAATCAAGAACCAAGGGATCAGTTGATTTCCAAAATCAGAAACCCTAAGTAAAGTGTTCACCTTTATTTTTAGGGCAAAAATATCAAACAAATTCACAAAACTCATAAAAAACAATCAAACAAATTTCTTTTCTTGATAAGAAGTTGAAGTGAGGTGTTGTGGTTGGGAGTGATTGTGGAAAACTGGAAAAGAAAACAAAAAATGATCAAAAAACCAGAAAATTAGAAAACACGATTCTCTGCACAGAATCGCGACTTTCTGAAAAAAGTGATTGATTTTGAATTAACATTTTAAGTGAAAGTTGAATTGAAGTTGTTGAAGGGTTTTTGAAGGTAATCAAGAAGAAAAAACTACTCAAAGTGGCATAAAATCAAAAATAGAGAAAAACACGATTTTCTGCACAAAGTCGCGATTTTCTGAGGAAGATTGTGATTTTGGTACAAAAATTCAGGAGCAGAGTTAATTACAAAGAAAAGAAGGAATTGTAGCAAAACAAAGAGAAAGAAAGTTTAAAAAATTAAAAAATTATCAAAAAACCCAGAAATTTAGAAAACACGATTCTCTGAACAGAATCGCGATTTTCTGTAAAAAGTGTTGTTTTGGAAAAACTTTTCAGGTGACTCATGTTGAAGTTGTGAAGGATATTGAGAGGAGGCAAGGACATAGAATACTCAAAATTTGCACAAGAAAAGATCTACAGAAAAAACACGATTCTCTACACAAAATCGCGATTTTCTGTAAAGAAAGTTTTTTGGAATATGTGGTAAATTTGGGTACTTGACATAAGAAAGTGTAGAGGGAGTCATTAAGATTGAGTAAGTGAAGTTGAACAAGTGAAAGAGTGAGGAAAAGTAGAAATCACACAAAATCGCGATTTTCTGAACACTATAAAAACCTGAAATTCAAAGAAAAATTCATTTGAGTGAGAGTGAGGGAGAGAGAGAGTGTGCAGAGTCGAATAAAATCGCGATTTTCTGCTACAAGCAAGCTTTGGAGATATTTTCAACTTGGCAAGCAAGGTAAAAAGTCTAGCAGCATTTTGAGTACATATTTTTTGCATTAAAGTGATTAAATAACACAAAAAAGTAGGAAAATAGTAAAATCACGAAATCGCGATTTCCTGTTTTTGTTGGTTTTCAGTAAGAAAAAAGTGTTTTTCAAGAAATTTCTTTTATTGCATGTCAAAATTTTGATAAGGCGATTCTATAGGTGAAAAAATATTGAAAAAAGCAATAAGTTGAAAATCTGCCAAATTTTGGACAAAATCGCGATTCTGAGTTTTAACTCAAAATCGCGATTCTGTGAAAAAGTGCCATCAACATCACGATTCCCAGAATACGATTTTCGTAAAGAAAATCGTGTTTTTACAATCTGTGAGCAATCACGATTGTCTGGGAACAAAATCGCAAAAAACACGATTTTGTGAACAAAATCGCAAAAAACACGATTTTGACACAAAATCGCAAAAAACACGATTTTGACACAAAATCGCAAAAAACACGATTTTGACACAAAATCGCAAAAAACACGATTTTGACACAAAATCGCAAAAAACACGATTTTGACACAAAATCGCAAAAAACACGATTTTGTGAACAAAATCGCAAAAAAACACGATTTTGACACAAAATCGCAAAAAACACGATTTTGACACAAAATCGCAAAAAACACGATTTTGACACAAAATCGCAAAAAACACGATTTTGACACAAAATCGCAAAAAACAGGATTTTGACACAAAATCGCAAAAAACACGATTTTGACACAAAATCGCAAAAAACACGATTTTCACACAAAATCGTGAAAAACACGATTTTGACACAAAATCGTGAAAAAACACGATTTTCAACAGAAAATCGTGAAAAATTCACAAGTAGGTAGAAAATCGTGAAAAACACGATTTTCATCAGAAAATTGTGAAAAACCCCAAATCCATCAGAAAATCGTGGAAAAGTCTAATTACATCATAAAATCGTGGAAAAAACACGATTTTCATCTGAAAATCGTGAAAAAACACTACTGGCAGTAGAAAATCGTGAAAAAACCCTAAATTCATTAAGGAGTTGTGAAAAGCACAAAACATAGGAAGTAAATTAAAACACACACAATTTTGGACAGAAAATTGTGGAAAACCAATATATTGGTTAGGGAACTGTGACAAACACTCTTTTGAGTATTAGAAATTTGTCAAAAAAAGTTGAATGATACTAAGGTCTGGAAATAAAATAAATTCACTTCCTAAACAAGACCTAACAAGGAAGGAAAAAGAGCCAGGAAGTAGTAAAAGATCAGAAAGAAGTTTAGGACAAGAAAATAACATGGAAAACCTAAATGAAACAAATGAGTCAATAGAAACTGGGGATTTTAGAAACATCCTTAAATACATGTATACAAATAGGTTTGGAACCTATGTATACCAGGATGGAATGCATAAATTCCTCATTAGACTGAGAAATTTAGAAGTTCCCCTGAATATAACTCCAGTAGCCCAATTCAAAGATGGAAGATATGAAGACAGGCAAGGATGTGTATACATCTTCTCTCAAGACCCAGAAAATTCAAATGATCTAGGGCAATGTGCTGACAAAGGACCTTGGGAACATAACATGGGACAACCAGACATACCTAGACCAAATGAAAACTACACTAATAATGAGCAACATCATGGGAGAAGGACACATGTTTCACCAAATCCCTTTGACAAAGAACCAGAAGGATACAATGACTTCCCACTCAGAAGAAGACCTCATTGGCAACCTCAGGGTAGGATGCTTAGACCATACCAAGTATCCAAATGCATGAAAAACCAATATGAGGGGTATTCAGATCCTCATGCTCATGCAGCAGAATTTAGACAACTGATTAGAGCAGAGGAAGTAGAAGATTACAAGGTGCAATTTGAGGCATTTGGTCTAACCCTAACAGGGCCAGCCTTATCATGGTTCATTCCTTTGAGAAAAGAAATGTACCTAGACATTGAATCTTTCTTAGAAGCTTTCATTGGTGAATTCTCTAAGACTGGAATCAAACATAGTACAGCCACATTGATTCACAGCTTCAAACAACAAAAGGAGGAAAATGTTAGAGAAGCAGCCAGAAGGTTTAAACAATACATTGATAGATGCCCAAGAGAAGAAGTACCTTCCATGGCAAAACAAGTATCCTTATTCATTGAGGGTTTGAGAAGTGCCCAATTAAGGACCCTAGTGTACTATAGGAGATGTCCTGATTTAGCAGCCTGTGTTAAGGAAGCAATAGATTTGGAGGACAACAGAGGTCAAGATTTGTTAGCATTTGATCAACCCAGATCTTATGAAGACAAAATTCCTCCAGCAGAAGAGTTGGCTCAGGCTATTGCTAAAGCCCTAGAGGTAAGCACTAAAACAAATCTGATAAATTCTAGGATAAACACAAACAAGAAATGTTATATTTGTGGAGAAAATCATCTGGCACAACAATGCCCTTATCAGAAACCACAACATTTACAAGATAGGAAGACACTCAAGTATTGTACACTAGAGAGAAAATGGACAAACCATACCAGGGAGGAATGCTTCTATAACAAACAACCTGTCAAGGAAAGAGACTACATGACTCAGAGGGAATCAGGTTATACTGAGCAACCAAGGCCAGTATTAGGACAACAGCCTCCTATTCCAACTAATGTGGTACCAGTCAAATATACACCCATTGACGAAGGAGATTCAAGATTCAGATCACCTTATAAGGAAGAGTACCAATGGAGTGAGGGACATCAGGAAGAATGGGAAGATTATGAAATAAGGGAACCTGAGCTTAAAGCCCTAGATTTGGGAAATGGAAAAATTGAAATGGACACAGCAACATTCATGTACATTACCAACAACTACATGTCCAATCAAAAACCTCAATTCAAAGGGGGACCAAAGATAACATGTTATAGGTGTGGGGGAGAGCATTTCATTAGAGATTGTCCACAACCTCCAACATTCAGAATAGAGGGAGCATACTGTAAGGATTGTGGTAGAGAACATTTGATCAAGGACTGTCCAAAAAATCCCCAAAAACAACAGAACACACCTAATAACATACCTTTAAAAACAGTCAAAATTATGGAACAAGAGGAATTGAGTGACAATGATCAAATTGAACTTAATGTTATAACAAGGGCACAAGCCAAACAACAAGGAACAATTAAAGAACAAAATGAGGGTTCCACATCAAAAGGGAAGAAAAATAGACAAAAAGGGAAATGGGAAAAGAAAAGGAAAGTGGGCAAAAGTCTGGAAGAAGACAATCAGGAACAAACAAATTCAAAACATACTTCTCCTCAAAAGACCCAGAATCTGTCTGAATTAGGAAATTCTCAGAGCCTAGACACCCTAATCAAAGCTTATAAAGGAAGGATTCAAGAGGGACCAAGCCCTGCAGATCATGTAATGGCTTATCCCATACCGGATTTAGAGCATGAAAGGATGCTAAAATGCAAACAAATTATCCAGGAAACACAACTCAGATTAGGGGAAGAAGACAGCTCTCGGAGAACAGTTGATCAGCATGAAAAAACAAAAACCAAGGAAGATGATAAAGAAGGAAATCCACAAATAACATTCCAAATGATCTTAGATGAACATTGTAGTATTACATGTCATACAACATGGGAAAATTTGTTGAAACAAAATCCTCACCTACAAAACAAGATGAACAAAGCAGAAACAATATCTGGAAACCTTCATTCACCAACACAAGAATTAGAGGAACTATGGTATATTCCTATTGACAAAATAGGAGGATATTGTGAAGGAGAAGAAGGGAATTCAACCTTAAAATTACAATATGGAAAACATTCAGCAAAAGCCATTTTGGATAGTGGATCAGGAGTGGCTATAATGACTAAACAAACCTGGGAGAAATGGGGAAGAAATGAATTACTACCCACTAAAATGAGATTACAACTTGCAGATGGACATATAGAAAAACCCCTAGGAATTTGGGAGAAAGTGATTGTGGACATATGCGGCATAGAAATAGAACATACCTTTGCTATAGTAGAATTTCCACAATCCACATCTTATGAAATTATCCTAGGAAGACCCTTCATGAGACAAATGCAAATTGTACAAGATTGGGGTAATGATTGTTTGTATCTTCAGAACCAGGGGAGAATAACAAGAGTAAACTTAAGAAATGGCCACTATTGTGACATATCTCCTAGAGAATGGTATAAAATACATCAAAATCAACAAGAAAGTGAAGAATCAGAGAGGGAGGATCAGGAAGAGAGTGAATCAGCAGTTTGGAAGTGTAACATATTAAGAAATATCACAAATAGGAAAAGGAAGTTAAGAAGAGAAGATTGTGTGGAAGAAAGAGAAATACAAGATGAAAATTATGTGCCTCAACAATTCAAAGATGAAGAGTTTGAGCCTTATGGATGGAATCAAATCCTAGCTACCATGGATTTGGCCAGTGAGGAATATGTGGGAGTGGAATTCCAAAATGAGGAAGGATTTGATATTTTCCACATTGGCATACACATGATAGGAGTATCAAAAACAGAAGAGGATCAAAATCAAGAAATGATATTAAAAGAAGGAAAATCACAATATTTGGAAACAGTAAAAGCTGAGGATGCAATCAAAGACAAAATCTCAGGCAAATACAAGGAACATAAACACAAAGAAATAGAAAGAGACCAGGAGAAAGAAAAGAAAGAGAAAGAGATAAATAGAGATCAATACTTTGATGTACCAGCAAACTTTAAAACTTATGAAGTAGAAGACAGACTACTTCTGAAAATGAAACCAAAAAGAGAAAAGAAGAAAGGGGAAGCATATGATAATGAAGAACAAACAAAGAAAATTGTAATTACACAGGAAGAAGGAGAAGAGAGACAAATAGTAATAGCTGATGACATGACATCACAAGAAGAAGAAGCATTAAGGAACCTGGCAAAGAACTATAGGGATGTGTTTGCTTACAGTTATAAAGATTTGAAAGGAATTGATCCAAAAATTTGTGAGCATAAGATTCCTATGACACCTGATGCAAAACCAAGCAAACAGAGACATTATACATTTAATGATAAATATTCTGCCAAAATAAAGGAAGAAATTGACAAGCTGTTGGCTGCTAATTTCATTTATGAAATAGAGTATACTGAATGGATATCACCTATAGTTGTGGTGCCAAAAAAGAACGGAAAACTTAGGGTATGCATCAACTTGAAAAAAGTGAATGCAGCAACTATAAGGGATAGTTATCCACTGCCAATAACAGATCATCTTCTTGAGAGAGTTGCAGGGAAGGAAGTCTATAGTTTTCTAGATGGGTTCTCAGGATACAATCAAGTACCTATAGCTTTAGAGGACCAACATAAGACTGCCTTTTCTACAGAATGGGGGGTTTATGCTTTTAGGGTTATGCCCTTTGGATTGACTAATGCCCCAGCAACTTTTCAAAGGTTGATGTGTCATATTTTCAAAGAATTTCTGAGAAATGTGATGGAAATCTATGTAGATGATTTATGCACTTTTTCTTTAAAAAGACAAGATCATTTACAAGATTTGGAAAGAATATTCAGGAAGTGCAGGACATATAGAGTATGCTTAAACCCAGAAAAGTGTGTATTCTATGTCAGACAAGGAAGAATGTTGGGTCACATAGTGTCAAAAAATGGAATTTCTACTGATGAGAAGAAAATAAAAGCCATAATAGAGCTTCCTAGACCTACAAATGTGAAGGAACTCCAAACTTTTATGGGACATTGTGGGTACTACAGAAAGTTTGTATACAAATTTGCTGATATAGCCAAGCCCTTATATGCCCTCATCACAAAGTTTGAGTGGACTGAAGAATGTGACCAAGCATTTGAAACATTAAAAACTTGTTTGGTGACAACACCAATTTTAAAAACACCTCAGTGGGATAAAATCTTTCATGTACATGTCGATGCTTCAAATTATGCTCTGGGATGTGTGTTAGCACAACCTATAGAAGGAAGCAAATTAGATTTCCCAGTAGCATATGCAAGTAGACAATTAAACATTGCAGAAAAAAATTACACAACCACTGAGAGAGAAGGATTGGGAATGATCTTTGCTGTCAAAAAATACAGACATTATCTATTGGCCAACAAGTTTAAATTCTTTGTGGATCACCAAGCTCTACTCTATTTAGTAAATAAACCATGTCATACAGGAAGAATAGTAAGATGGTTTCTTTTACTAATGGAATTTGAATTTGAGGTGGTGGTTAGACAAGGAAAAACACACTTGAGAGCAGATCATTTATCAAGAATCCAGTCAAAAGAACCTAGTTCACCTATAGATGATGATTTGCCAGATACATACTTATTCAAGGTGGAAAGTGTTCCTGAATGGTCGATGTCATTAATTCCTTTGCTAACCATGGGACCTTGTAGGTCATTAGCAAATAACACACACCTGGTGTTACAAAGCAGGAATTTCATGTTGTTAGCTGGACATTTGTATCACCTCAATCAGACAGGTATACTGGAATATTGTACTCCAGAAGAGGAGCAACATGAATATGTAAGAAAAGCTCATTGCTGGAATCCATGTACTCATGCTTCTACAATTGTCACTCTAAGTAACCTTAATAGGATGGGAGTACATTGGCCAAATAAGATTCAAGATGTGGAAAGATATATTGATAACTGTCAAAAATGTCAAACATGGCAGAAATCAGAATTAATAACTCTATATTGGTTTCAGAAAAACCCTGAATGGAGTGAAAATATTGTTGAGAAGTTGAAAAGAAAGGAGAAAGGGAAACAGGTAATAGCTGGTGCTGATTCAAGAAATCTACAAGTGATCTCAGAGGAATATCAACTCATAGGAGAACAATTATACAAGAAAGGAATGGATGGATATCTGAGAATTTGTGTTCCAGAAGAAAAGTATTTAGAGATGCTGGAAATGGCACACTCGGGAGTAGCTGGAGGACATTTCTCAAGTGATAGAACAGCCAAACTCATCTTATATTCTGGCTTTTGGTGGCCAACCCTATTTCCCGATGCTAGAACTTATGTAAAAAGATGTGATGTCTGTCAAAGGGTAAGTCAACCAAACAAAAGAGATAACATGCCATTAATTCCTTTAATTTCAGCCAGAGCTTTTAGTAAATGGGGATTGGACTTTATTGGACCAATACATCCTCCAGCCAGACAATCTCATGCAGAATACATACTAGTAGCTACAGATTATTTGACAAAATGGGCTGAGGCCAAAGCTACTAAAAGAAATGATGCTCACACCACTGCTAGATTTTTGTATGAAAACATTATCACTAGATTTGGACTACCAATTGAATTGGTAAGTGATAGGGGGACTCATTTTTTGAATCAGATCATAGAAAACATGACCAATTATTTCATGATTAGTCACAATAAGTCAGCCCCATATCACCCACAAGCCAATGGGTTAGCAGAAAGTACTAATAAAGTACTTTGCAATGTATTGTCCAAATTAGTCAACACAAACAGAAATGACTGGGATTATCAACTGAATCATGTTCTTTGGGCTTATAGAGTGGCATACAAAACGGCTTTAGGGACTACACCATTTAATTTGGTATATGGCCAGAATGCAGTTTTACCCATGGAATTTCTTATTCCAACATTGAAGGTGGGTAGCCAATACAATTGGACAGGACATGAATTATCTGAGAGAGTCATAGATTTGGAAAAACTGGGAGCATCGAGACTCCAAGCAGTGATGAGTATATACACAAACAAGAAAAGACAAAAAGCTTATCATGATGTTCACATAAAAGACAAAGATCTACAAGAAGGAGACCTGGTCTTAGCTTACACAATTAAGGAACATCAGAAAAAGTTTCAGAAAAAAGGTCATGGGCCATATATCATACATCAGATAAGCAAAAGTGGAGCTATTCAATTAGCCAACATTGATGGGGAAATCATGCCAAATTTCATAAGTGGATGTAGAGTGAAGAGGTATGAGTGCCCATTAACTACTGAGGAGTGGAGAAGATTGCAAAAGGCCCAAAACAGGAAAAAAGAAGAAGAAAGTATTAGAAAGGAAGCTCAACTAGAAGCCAAAGAGAGAATTAGAAAATTGAAACAAGTGTGCTTATGTGAAAACACTCTAAAGCAAAAAGATCATTTGCCTTTGATTATGATGAATTATCAGAATGAAAACATAAGGGTTTTGATAGATTCAGGAGCTCAAGTGAATCTAATTAGCTCAGCCTTGATCAATAAGTTTAACCTAAAGAGAGCTGAAAGCAGAATTTTGATCAAAACCCTGGGAGGAAAAAGAATTCAGAGCATATCTTCACTTTCTATTAAAGTGAAATTTAATAATGAATATATGGAGATAGATTGTGAAGAGTGGCCAGACCATTTAATGGCTGAAAAGCTGATTTTAGGGCAACCATGGCTCAAACAAGGTAAAGTAATCTTAAATTTTGAAAAAATGAAGCTTAATTTGACCATCAAGGACAAAAAGTTTTTAATGTTCTTTCTGAGTAATGAAGAACAGGTAGTTCATATGGATGTTCATGACCCAGATCTCGAAGGATTTACTTTCTCAATGGAGGACAGGAACATTTTGACAATACAAAGTGATCAAGCTTCATACACTCAAGACCAGCAAAAGACTGAAGAGGTAAAGGTGGATGAGGAGACAAAACAAAGAAGACTATTATTGCCAAATTTGCAATATCAACAAATCAGAACAAGAGGAATATGGAAACAGGTCATGCACAGTTATTGCTCACCAAAACAGGAAATTAGAACAAAATGGATATGGAAGCCAAAAAGTGTCACAAAATGTTCATCCACAGAGCATGGATATTTCCATAACAGAAGGACAAATGGAGTACAACATTATTGGGTGAAAAAATCAGAATTGGGTCAATGGAAGAGGGATAATCCACAGTGGACCTATCTTTGGAATTTTGAAAATGACAAAAAAATATCTCCTTCTTTCCCCTTAGAAGAAAATTAGGAGGGGAAGGAAGGAAGGAAAAAAAAAAAAAAAAAAAAAAAAAAAAGAGAAAATCCCCCAGAAAAATATATTTTATTTTCTTGATTTTCTTTCTAAAATTAAAAAAAACACAAAGCAAGATATAGGGAGGGAAAGAGTAACTTATTATGGAAAAAAAGTTGTTTTGTCTTATTGTTGTTTAATTTTTTGTGATCATTTTTTTGACCACTACTTTTTCAAGTTTCTTCATTAATCATCTTTTCTAGCATCATCTTTCTATTCAGGAATAATTGTTTTTTGAGCAAGGAAGTGACAATTGGAGAGAGCACATTAGATGTCTTGCTACACCTGTGTTGCTCACTTAAAATTGAGTCTCTTGGAAAAAAGCAAAAATTGCTTGGAACTTGTCTTTCTTATTTTTTATATATGTCAGTAACATTCCAGAATAATCTAGTATTTTCTTGTGAAATCTTGTGACTCATGTGGGTGGAGTATTTTCTTTTCTGCTATATATAAATACAGGATGGTGAATGCAAAGGAGTTGACAATCCATGACTTCAAAGCTGATTCAGTGACTTTGTCCAGAGGACACTGGTTTTTGGATAGTGATGCAGCTGAAGAACAAGTGGACTTAGAATCAGATGAAGACCAAGAAATCCCAGAAGCTGAAAAAATAGCAAAAGAACTTAAAGAAATTCTGGGAGTAATAGGACAGCATATCTTCACAGTAGCAGTGGGAGGATATAAATACACTATGCTGTGCCAGGAATTTTACAGATTTCAGAAAACTTCTGTCAACCTCAAGAGATGGAAAGCTGTGGGATTGCACAAGCTCTTGGAAGAACCTATTTTCTTTATTGACTTTGAAAGAGTAGCACAAGTAATGGGAAGTTTGGAGGAAGTGGGAAAAGGTAATGATGCCTACTTCAGATGCAAAGTGAAGAACAAGGACAATGAGGAGGTACGGATAACTATCAAAGCAGAACATATCAGAGCCGCCTTACAGTTCTATCCAATGGGCACCAAACTGGACCAAAGTTTTGTCAAGAAAAATAAGGAGACTTACACGGGATATGTAAAGTTCACTGACTTCAAGGGAAGAGAAAATGAAGAATATGCTATAAGAATGTTCTTGCAGTTCTTTTGTTTTCCAAAATTACCAAGGTACACCATGCCTCATAAGTCAGTAACTCTATTGATGTTCAATAACAAAGATAGAACCAAGCCATTTGGGGTGATGGATGTCTCACCATACATCCATGAACAGCTGAAGGAGGCAGCAAAACACTGGGAGCAGAAGAAATTCATGAATGGAGCCCAGTATTTGACAAGAATCATTTATCATATTCTTGGAATGGAAGAACAGTTAAAGTTAGCTCCTGAAGCACAGTACTTCAGAAATCTGATGTCAGGAATCAAAAGTTCCCCAAGAAAGGCACTTGGAAGAGAATCAGAAGGACAAACTCGCATGAGGGGAACAGGAATGAAGAGAAAAGTAATATCTGAGGAAGTGATTCCAGTAAAGAAAAGAAGGTTGGACCCCAGAAAAGTAGAATTAGAACAGGCAGAAGAAACAAGAGAGGAACAGGTGGCAGCACAGAAAAAGGTACAATCCTCCAGTGAACCTCACCCTCCGCAGACAAGTAAAGAACAGCTTTATACTTATCTCACTCAAGGAAACAACAAAAGAGCTATATATGAGGCACAATATCAAAAAATGTTGGAAGATTTTTCATGCAAAGCTACAGATTGGATCCAAGAAGAGGTGGAGCACTATGAAGCATTACATGAAGAAATGATGGCAGCCGAAACTGAAGAGATATTTGTGAAGAAGGAGGTAGAATTGCTGGCATACTTCAAGGAGTTGCAAGGACCTCCAGAGGCCAGGACTACTGTGATAGTGAAAAAGAAGATGCCAAGGAAACCTGTTCAAAAGAAGAAGATGATAAAGAAAGGGAAAGGAAAAATGGCAGATGAACCTGTGATGAAAGAAATGGAACAAGTAATTACAAAAGAAACACAGAAGCTAACCTCAGTGATGGAAGTATCAAAGCCTACAGAACAAGAAGTGGGAGGATCTTCACGATTCTCATCTGATTCAGATAGCGACATTGAGAGTTTTCTGTTAAAAAGTTTAAACTTGTCAATACCCAACACTCCCAATGTAGCTGTACAGGCTGTGGAAAAAGTGAAGACACCTGAGGATACAAGTAAGAAGTCTAAAGAAAGGCAGATTCATGAAGAAACTGTTCAACAGATGAGTGCTGAAGAAAAAAGAAGGCTGTTAAAAGGAAAGGCAAGAATGACAGAAGAAGAAAACCAGAAGGGAGATGAAGATAGCTCTGGAATAATGAATGTTGATGAAAATTCAATATGGACTAAACCTTCACAGACACAATTCCAATTGGATGCAAGGTTGACTGCAAGTTTAGAGGAACTAGCAAAGAAGGTATTCGGCAGTTCAAATAATCAGCAGAAGGATGCATCCGAAGAAAAGGAAAGCAAGAAGTTAGAACCAGAAAAGAATGCTCAAGAGGTCTTGGGACAAGTAATAGAGGAAGGAATTGTTCAAAGTATAAAGGATGTGCTGCAGGATATAAACAGCAGTGGGGACTTTACATCTAAGAATGATCAAGAACAAGAGGTAGAAGCAGATTTTATGGACAGTGAGGAGCAAGATCAAGAATACACAAATGAGAAAAGAAATGACCAGGTTGCTTGTACAAAAGAAATTGAATCAGTTGAAATTCAGGAAAAACAGGAACAGGAAGAGCAACTCAGGAAAGTTCAACAAACTCTTGTTGGAAAGGACTCAAACAGAAGTCAGGAAACCCTAACACAAGAGAAGGAGATACAAACTAAGGGAGACCAGCTCTTTACAGAGAAGCAACAAGTATTGGAAGAAAAGAAGTCATTAGAAAAGAAGAGGGCTTCAGATTTTTCAGAGCAGAAGAGTGCAAATGACAAAGCACTAGTTTATGAAGAGGATGATACCAATCAGGATACAAAGACTGATGATCACAGTTATGAAGAACAAGACATTCAGGACATAGAAGATGAAACAGCAGCAGAAGAAGAGGATGTGGATAAAGAAGATAAGCAAATTGAAGTTAGACAGACAGAAATAGAAGTAGGGTTGGAAAGAATACCCAAAAATATAAGATCAGCTTGTCAAATGATTATGAGCAACATTGAACAATTCAGACCATCTAGCAGAAATATGATCATATCAGGAATGGTGGCTGAATCAGAATTTGAAAAAGGAAGTTTAATTATCAAAGAACACAAGAGGGAAAAAGAGCAGATGACAGAGCAATTAAGGGTGATGAAGGAAAGGAATGAAGAATATATCAATAGAATCATTGCTTTGGAAGAAGCTGAGGTTCAGAAGCAGAACAGGATCCAATATTTGGAAGAAAAGAGTGTAAAGTTATCAGAACAAAATGCCAAAATGGAAATGGAACTAAAAGCCATAGGAGGAAGATACAGAACTTTACAAACATCCTATCAAATTCGGACTAGAGCACATGAAGAGATTAATAAAGTGTTGTTAGAAGAAGGTCAACTACAAGATGGAGGTAAACCTGTTCAATTGACAGAGGAAGAAAAGGAAGAGCTGCATAAAGAAATTCAAAGACTTCAAATAGAATTAAAAGAGGCCAAAGAAATGGAGAAACAGGCAAACACTCATGCTGCTACATCAATGAGAGGGTATCATCAATTACATTTGGAGGTAGAGAAGGAAAGAAGTGAATGGCAAACAAAGATGGAGAAAGAAAGAAATGAGTGGAGGAAGGAAAAGGAGTTATGGGCAGCTCAGAACAAAAGTTCAATGATGACTATAGAAGAATTACAGAAACAGTTGGAGAAATCAAAAGTTCAAGAAGAAATTCAAGATCAAGTACAGGCAGAAGATACAGATAACAGGGAATATGAAACAAGAGAACAAGAGAACAAGGAACCAGTAGCCAAAGAAACAGAGGAAAAATATTCTGAAGATTTTGTCCAGAAATTATTGACCAATAGAGAGTCAAGAATGGAATTTATCAGAAAAATGCATGATGAGTATGAAGATCAAATAGTTACCTTTGCTCTGAATAAAGGCATTAATCCAGATCAGCATCATTGGGCTGCAGATGGATTGGGAATACCTTTCTGTATGATTTTGGAGAGTATAAAGAATTATCAATTGGCCAGAGTAGGGCTATCTCCAAACAAATACCTTGAGTATGAAGAAGATATTAATGTCACGAAGGAGTTATTTGAAAGAGCAAATCCTAAATGGAGAAATAAGTGGTTGGATGCCAATAAGGAATGTAGGAAAATCTGGAAAGAGGCACCTTTGAATTTAAAGATCAACCCAGCTTATTGCCCAGTTGCCAGAAGAAGAGAATGGACTGTCTTTTGGGAAAGAAGAAAAATAGGGCAGATTCCAGCAAAATGGCTGAACTTTCCAAAAATAGCAGGTCCAAAGGCAGGAACTTGGCCTACAAAAAGTTACATGGTGAATACTGCTGAGTCAGTTTTAACAACATATAAAGATGTTAATGATCCGGCTTGTATACTACTTGTCAGAATAATGAGGTTGATTCTAGCCTGTATAGAGACCTACACTGATACAGATGTCAGAATTTTGAACTACATAGGTTTTAATTCGCCAACAGATGCTCTTTTGTTTGATTTGAGTGAGACACCAGACAGGATTTGTTTGATGGCCTACTACAGTAGAATAATATTTCTGGGCAGTCATTTTTTGCAAATATTTGAAGATGCTTTTGATTATGGATTCTTTGAAAGGCAGTCAGAAATTTTTGGAAACTTATCTGTTGTTACAAAAGCAAGACTTACTGCCTATGAAGTTGCTTACACAGAATATTTGAAGAAGGATGTCATAGATAAGCCTGAAGCTGCGATACAATGGAGAAAAGCTTTGTTCGAGATGGTCAACAATTTGAATGTAACAGAAAGGAAAAGCCATGATTTACTGTCACAGGTATATCAAAGGAAGAAGAAATGAAGAAAAATGACCAAAGTAGAGGATCACAAAAATCTTTCGTCAGGAGCCGAAAGGCTTAGGAGGGGAAGGATGTTGGAAGGTGTATTCTTGGAAAAGCATTTTTGATGTAAAAAATTAGTAAAAAGTCAAAAAACTTGTAAAATATTTATGCAATGGTTGTAAAAATAAGGACGAGTCTTCCTTATGTGGTTGAGGATCTCATGTAATTTTTGTAGAATTTTTAGAAACTCTTAGATAGCATTTTTTAGAAAATTAGAGAAAAAGACCTAATTTCAAGTGTGAAAAGGGACACTTGAAAATGTATATAAGTCAATTTTCTCTATTTTGGAGAGGTTGGTTAGTCATTTGCTCAAGCTATCAATAGAGAAGAAAGAGTTTCTGCAAAATCGTGTTTTCTCCTGTTGAGTGTATTTCCTTTGATGTGTGAGCTTGTCTCTTGCTTAATCATGGAGATTTGTGAGTTACATTTGTGTATTATTGAGTAAGTTGTATGAAGAGAGAGATCTATTGCTGTAAATGAGTGGAAAGGACTGAAGGAAGTTCCAAAATTGTGAAAATCGTCTGTTGGTACAGAATCGCGATTGTCTCGTCTCTGTGATACAGGTGATATTTTTCAATTTTGAGTTCATATTTGTATTCTGCTAATGAAATGGCATGGTTTTGACATAAAGAACATGGAAAATGATGGAGATTTGCCTTAGTTATGGTAAACTCAAGATTTTCTCTTCATCTTCAATTTCTCTCAGCAATCCAGCCATCAATCTCTTATTTCCTTGAATCTATTATTTTGAAGGGGCTGTGGTCTTATGGATATTCCTAGGATTGACAAAATAAAGATGATTTGTTGATTCTTTGTTACTTCATGATTGGAGAGGACAACTTGGAGTCCAAAACAAAACAATAAATAAATGCCTTACGTGTATCAAGGCATGGATAAATAAATGCCTTGCGTGTATCAAGGCATAGATAGCAAGTTTTCTTAACGCACTTGTTTGAACCGCCTCTCTTAGAATGATTACATCAAATCAAGAAAGTTCTTCTTCCTTGATTTCATCCACGTAGTAAGCCAAGTGCTGATATAAATCTCCATTCTCGAAAATGAAAAGTTGTACGAGTCCTCCTCTGTACCACATTTTGTGTGTTGAATAGAAGAGAGTTATTCTCTCTCTCTCTGTCTATATATTCATTGTTTTTTAGCTCCTCGTTGAAGTCGTACATGACTAGAGTCTGTCATATGAACACTCATATAAGTCCGTCAATACGTGCTATTTCTCTGCATACATAGCAATCAATATACGTGTTATTTGTGTGCATATAGAGCGATTGATATATCTCATTAAGGTGCTGCAAGTAATGATAGTCTGTGATTAGATATGCCCTGTTTCAACATGCATGCACTAAAGTGACTTGCATCAATTTTTTGGACACACATTAGTTTTCTTTTATGTATTGAATGAATCTCGTGTTATGCAAAACTTATGGTTACATACTGCAGGGACATCAAGATCCTTTGAGTGGAAGTATACTTTGTGCAAATATATGTCTGCATAGTTACACAATACTCTTTTATGCATAAGAGAGACTGTTGGACTGAACTGTCTCTCCGAGGATCAATATATGAGTTGCGTGAAGTTAACATATGTTTATTGTGCTGGTCGTCAATGATGTGCTACTCATGTAACATCTGTTACATCCTCATTTCAATGCTCTAGACTACAGGGATTTATATTGATGGAGACAATCAACTAAAATTTTGGTGGGGATTGCTTGAGTAGATTTTATGAACTCAACTACGGAGGACTGCTAGCAACACACAGATTGATGATCGGTTAGTGTAATGATTGTTCTTCTTAAGGTTGTTGAAGATATGGACTTGTTGTGAGCTTTGAATGCACTCATGCAACTACTGAATGGATGAAGTTCGTATTGTTGTAATATGACTGGAAGTAGTGTCACAATAAGAGTATGGTCTATGTTTGTTCTATACATATACAAGATACTCTATGCAGCTCATGGGAACCATGGTACGTGTGCACTTATGTATGAAGTGTTGGATGCTAACACATCCTTATAATTTTGATGTGTTGAAATGCAATGGTTATTGGTATCATGCCTTGATGTAAGAATCATGTGGTAAATGTATGATATTTGAGGTTGAGTAACTGTGATCATAATTGGTTATTTGTTTGAGACATGCAAGCAAGTTGAATCAGGATCTTGGGGAGCTTGCCATTTTTCTACTGCTCTTCTCCCCCTCCCATTTTCCAACACTTCCCCTCCTAGACTTTTTGGCTCCCGACAAAAAATTCTTGCTGATAAATAGTGAGAGCTTCCTTTACTTCTTTTTTCTTTGATATACCTGTGAAAATAGATCATGGATTTTTCTTTCTATGATGTTCAATTCATTCACCATTTCAAATAATGCTTTTCTCCACTGTACAACTGCTTCTGGTTTATCTATCACGTCTTCCCTGAGATATTCTGTACATGCTGCTTCATAGGCTGTAAGTCGAGATTTGGTTACTACTGATAAGTTCCCAAAGATTTCTGATTCTCGTTTAAAAAATCCATAATCAAATGCATCTTCAAAAATCTGAAGATAATGATTACCCAAAAATATTGTTCTGCTATAATAGGCCATTAAACAAATTCTATCTGGGGTTTCACTGAGATCAAACAATAAAGCATCAGATGGTGAGTTAAAACCAATGTAATTTAGAGTTCTGACATCTGTATCTGTAAAAGTCTCTATACATGCCAATATGAGTCTCATTACTCTGATTAATAGAATACAAGCTGGGTCATTGACATCTTTATATGTTGATATAACAGACTCTGCTATGTAAACCATATATTTCTTTGTTGGCCATGTTCCTGCCTTTGATCCTGCTATCTTTGGAAAGTTCAGCCATTTTGATGGAATCTGTTCTGCATTCCTTCTTTCCCAAAAGACTATCCATTCCCTTCTCCTTGCTACTAGACAATAAGTGTTAGTATATGATCAATGTCTACCCCTCATGATTGTATGCACATTTTGTAAGGCCCCCTTTATGAGGAGAAGCCAAGCGTGCATTACCCAATTGATGGGAATCCCAACTTGAATGTTGGATGAAGGTCATATTGGACCATGTAAGATATTATAAGGAAAGGGAGTTACCAGGGTCCCCAATTGTGGGGTCCGGGGCAGCGGTGAGCAGCCCCGGCTGGGGGGTCCAAGGGGGCCAGCGGGCCCCCTGGCTGGGGGGTCCCAGGGGGCCAGCGGGCCCCCTGGTGGGGGTCCGGGGGCAGCGCCCCCGGCGCGACGGTAAAGGGAATATTCCATGGAATATTCCCTGTCGAAGTCAGAAATCATTTATATTTGTTAGGTCGGTTCAACCAGTCTAAGCCGTGTATGGCAATTACGCGGGCGGTGGCCGCCCACGCTCTACCGCCCATGTATTGCCGTCCATGGCAGGACACCCATGATCCTATATATACATGACTTCTGCACTACCTAAGACACCTGAGTTGAGCCAGCATACCTCTACCTTGTATCTCCCTATCTAGAGTTGTCTAGATCACCATTTAAGCTCTACCTTGAGAGCGCACGGGTGGACAACGCCATCATCTTTGTACTTGCTGCTAGTAGAAAATTGTTGAGATTCTCCTATATCTGTTATCTGCACTGCTATTGCTCCTGTGTTATATTGCGTAACTATTGTCTTACATGGTATCAGAGCTGTAAGGTTCGAATAGCTTGAGAAGTATCATTATTTTAGCCTACTAGCAGACTAGAATATCAGTAGATTATTCGAGTGATTACATGATGGCTTCATCGTCGAACAATAGTCTTGGTGCTTCAGCTAATGTTAATGCTGCACCTATTCGAATTCGTCCACCTGCATTCACTGAAGGGAAGCTGGATGGAACCAACTATACACTCTGGAAGTTCAAAATTTCTGCAATTTTGGACTCCTATGAATTACTTGACACTGTCATGGGACCGATGGGATTGGATCCAGAGCCTATACCAGTTGAAGATCCAGCAAATTCAAGATTGATGATTCAGCCAGATCCTGATCTTCTACGAGCTTGGAAGAGGCGGAATGCTGATGCATTATGTGCGATTGTCACTAGTGTAAGTGATTCTGTGCTTACTTTAGTTCAACATACTACTAAAGCACATGAGGCTTGGGGCATATTGGCTCGACAATATGAGACCAAGAACCACACTAGGATACAGAATTTAGAAAATCAGTTGGCAAATGAAAAGCATTCTGATTCTGAAAAGGCTGAAGATTTTATCAAACGGATAAAGCATCTTCAAGATCAATTGGCTGCAGTTGGTGTTGTTATAACACCAGAAGAGCTGGCTCGAAGATCTGTACGTGTTCTTCCAGCAAAGTATGATGGATTAGTAACAGCCCTTAACACTCAGGTAAGGCCAACTCCTCTTACATTTGAAGAGTTTTGTGCCATGCTTTTAGAAGAAGAGATGCGGCTGAAGAATCGGCAAAGTACAACTGATGCTGCATTCTCAGCAAATGCAAAAGGTAAAGGCTCTTCAGAGGGATCAAAGAAGAAGCCAAAGAAGAAAAAGTTCACAGGAAGTTGCTTCTATTGTGAAAAGAAAGGCCATGCCATCAAGGATTGCAGAAAGAAGCAAGCTGATGAACGGAATGGGACTGTAAAATCATCATGGAAGAACAAAGAGTCTGCAAACAACACAGAGCTGGAACTTTGGGTAGCTATTGTAGAGGTATGTTCATCTGCTCAAGCTCGTGTTGATGAGCCATGGATTTTAGATAGTGGAGCTTCTCGCCATATGACTAGTAAAAAGGATTGGTATAGTTCCCTAGTGCCTCTGCGGGAATCCATCAATGTAGTGGTGGGAAATGACTCCAAGTGTCCGGCTGAAGGAACTGGAACCATCTCTTTTATCACTTCTCCAGGTGTTGAGAAAAAGTTATCCGATGTTCTCTATGTACCTACACTCAAAAGAAATTTGTTGTCAGTTTCTGCAATAACAGATCGTGGACTCGAAGTTCACTTCAATAAGAGTGGTGCGGAAATCATGGATTCATCAGGTAATGTTGTAGGTAAAGGCATACGACGGGATAACTTGTATGAGTTAAGTGCTTTAACTGCTACAGAAGATAAAGATGTAAGCAGGTTATGGCACCGACGATTTGGGCATCTCGGATTTGCAGTTTTGAAGGAGATGCAACGAACAGGGATGGTTGCTCATATGCCTGCATTTTCAGAGTTGCAGGAACCTTGTGAAGCTTGTATGATGGGCAAGCAACAACGAAAGGCATTTCCAAGAGAGACCAGCAATCGATCTCAAGCTCCTCTAGAGTTGGTACATGCTGATCTCTGCGGTAAAATGTCTACACCTGCTTTAGGAGGATCTTTCTACTTCTTGCTGTTAGTCGACGATTATAGTAGAAAGATGTGGGTTTATTTCATTCGAGAGAAGGCTGATGCTTTTGAAAAATTTAAAACGTGGCATAAGTATGTAGAAAATGAATCAGGAAGGAAACTAAAGAAATTTAGAACAGATAGAGGAGGTGAATTCTTGTCAACAGAATTCAACAATTACTGTAAGGAGCATGGTGTGAAAAGGCAACTTACCACAGCTCATACACCCCAACAAAATGGCGTTGTTGAGCGCAGGAACAGGACAGTAGTTGAAATGGCTCGTTGTATGTTGAAGGCTCAAGACATGCCTGATTCATTCTGGGCAGAAGCAGTCAATACAGCAGTCTACATTCTCAATCGAAGCTACACAAAAGCACTGAAGGGGATGACTCCTCAAGAAGCATATTCTGGTAAAAAGCCTTCAGTTTTGCATTTCAGAATTTTTGGTTGTTTCTGTTATGCACATATTCCTGATTCAACAAGATCAAAGTTGGATTCAAAAAGCAAAAAGTGTGTCTTCCTAGGATATAGTGAAGAGTCTAAAGCATACAGGTTATGGGATCCTGAGGCAAGGAAGATTTTTGTCAGCCGAGATGTGGTGTTTGATGAACGACCACACTTAGTAGAAGATAAAGGTAAATCTACTATCTCATCAAGCGGAGAAATATCTCACCTTGTGCCTATCAAAAGACAGGTTAAAGTTGAGGAGGAGGAAACATCTGATGGAGAAATTTCCTCAATAAAAAGCCAACCAGTTGTAGCTGCACTGCGTAAGACACTACCGAAGTGGGCACAACAGCTCTTTGATGATCACAATCCACATGTAGATGTACCAGAATCATCATCGGATGGATTACGAAGATCAAAGAGAATAGAGGAGCAAAGAAGAGCCTCAGAACACATTGTTAACATGGCTCTAATGGCAGATATCATGGGTTCGATAAAGGAACCTACCACCATTGAAGAAGCCATTGATGATCCAGATTGGAGAGCGGCAATGCAGTCTGAGTATGATAGTATACTCAAAAATGATACATGGGATCTAGTCGACTTGCCGCCAAAGAAGAAGGTAATAGGTACTAAATGGATTTGGAAAGCTAAGTATAAAGCTGATGGAACATTAGAAAAGTATAAGGCACGATTAGTTGCACAGGGTTTTTCACAGATTCAAGGATTTGATGTTCAAGAAACTTTTGCACCAACAGCACGCATGACAACTATTCGGACGGTACTTGCAGTAGCTGCACAAAAGTCTTGGCCTATTTTCCAGATGGATGTCAAATCTGCATTTTTGAATGGTCACCTCAAGGAGGAGGTATATGTATCTCAACCACCAGGTTTTGAGGTGCCCAATTCAGAAAATAAAGTTTGCAGGTTGAAGAAAGCTTTGTATGGACTTAAGCAAGCTCCACGGGCTTGGTACCAACGAATAGATCATTTTTTCAAAAATATGGGTTTTGAAAGAAGTACTTCTGATGCTAACTTGTATGTAACGAAAAGGGATAGCAAGCTAGTTGTTGTCATTGTATATGTAGATGATTTGATCATTACAGGAGATCATCAGGAACTCATCAATCAAACTCGGATCAGCTTGGGAACTGAGTTTGAAATGACAGACTTAGGTCTACTCCATTTTTGTCTGGGAATTGAAGTATGGCAAAGGAAGGATGGCATTTTCATCTCACAACAAAAATATTCCAAAGAAATTCTCAAGGCATTTGGAATGATGGACTGCAAACCAACTAGCACACCTATGGAGGTAAATCATAAGCTATCTATGGATGATAACATGCCTGATGTAGATGCTAAGAAGTATAGGAAGCTCGTTGGAAGTCTTATTTTTCTGTGCAACACTAGACCAGACATTTGCTATGCTGTTGGAGTGTTAAGCAGGTTTTCCAACAAACCTAAGGAGAGTCACTGGAATGCTGGAATGCGAATTCTAAGGTACATTGCAGGAACCTTGGATTTTGGTATTTTGTATACCACAGGTGATACACTCCAAGGATATTGTGATTCAGATTGGGCTGGAGATTATGATTCTAGAAAATCAGTTTCTGGATATTGTTTCTCACTTGGTTCAGGAATATTTTCTTGGGTAAGTAGGAAGCAACCAACTCTCGCACTCTCCTCCACTGAAGCAGAGTACAAAGCAGCTTGTTTTGCTTCTTGTGAGGCAGTCTGGTTAAGGAGAATTCTTGCAGATCTAGGCTTTCCATCAAATATGCCAACTGTACTCAAGTGTGATAATCAAAGCTGTATGGCTATTGCAAAGAACCCAGTATTTCATGCTCGCACCAAGCACATAGAAGTACAGTACCATTACATTCGTGAGCTAATTGAAGATGAAATTGTGGAGCTAGAATATTGCCCAACAGAGGCAAATTGTGCTGACATATTCACTAAAGCACTTGGAAGAGAGCAGCTCAACAAGCATCTTCAACATATGGGCATAGGACCGAGACCTACTTGATTTATCATCGGTAAACATTGAGGGGGGGTGTTAGTATATGATCAATGTCTACCCCTCATGATTGTATGCACATTTTGTAAGGCCCCCTTTATGAGGAGAAGCCAAGCGTGCATTACCCAATTGATGGGAATCCCAACTTGAATGTTGGATGAAGGTCATATTGGACCATGTAAGATATTATAAGGAAAGGGAGTTACCAGGGTCCCCAATTGTGGGGTCCGGGGCAGCGGTGAGCAGCCCCGGCTGGGGGGTCCAAGGGGGCCAGCGGGCCCCCTGGCTGGGGGGTCCCAGGGGGCCAGCGGGCCCCCTGGTGGGGGTCCGGGGGCAGCGCCCCCGGCGCGACGGTAAAGGGAATATTCCATGGAATATTCCCTGTCGAAGTCAGAAATCATTTATATTTGTTAGGTCGGTTCAACCAGTCTAAGCCGTGTATGGCAATTACGCGGGCGGTGGCCGCCCACGCTCTACCGCCCATGTATTGCCGTCCATGGCAGGACACCCATGATCCTATATATACATGACTTCTGCACTACCTAAGACACCTGAGTTGAGCCAGCATACCTCTACCTTGTATCTCCCTATCTAGAGTTGTCTAGATCACCATTTAAGCTCTACCTTGAGAGCGCACGGGTGGACAACGCCATCATCTTTGTACTTGCTGCTAGTAGAAAATTGTTGAGATTCTCCTATATCTGTTATCTGCACTGCTATTGCTCCTGTGTTATATTGCGTAACTATTGTCTTACAATAAGCTGGATTGATTTTTAACTGAATAGGTGCCTCTTTCCAAATCTTTCTACATTCCTTGTTAGCATCCAACCACCTATTTCTCCATTTAGGATTGGCTTTTTCAAATAATTCCTTTGTCACATTGATGTCTTCTTCATATTCCAAATACTTGTTTGGTGATAATCCCACTCTTGGCAGTTGATAATTTTTAATGCTTTCAATAATCATGCAGCAAGGTATACCTAGGCCATCTGCTACCCAATGGTGTTGATCAGGATGTATCCCTTTGTTTAAAGCAAAATTAACAATCTGCTCCTCATATTCATTATGCATTTTCCTAATAAATTCCATTCTAGATTCTCTGTCTGTGAGAAGTCTCTGAACAAACTCTTCTGAATACTCCTCTACTGGTACTTTGTTTTCTTGTTCACCACCATGTTGGGTTCTGTCATCATCTCCCACTTCATATTTTCTGCTTGTGTTTGTGGCTTTTCCAACTTTGTCTGTAACTCTTCCACCTTCATCATTAAATTTCTATTTTGAGAGGTCCACAACTCTTTTTCTGACTTCCACTCATTTCTTTCTTTTTCTATACTCAATTGCCAATCACCTCTTTCTTTTTCTATATCCATATGTAACTTATTATATCCTCTCATTGAAGTAGCAACATGTACACTAGCTTGTTTTTCCAACTCCTTAGCTTCCTTTAGTTCTGCTTGTAGCCTTAGAATTTCTCTGTTCAACTCCTCCTTCTCATCTTGTGTTACCTGTACAATCTTACTCTCTTCTTTTATTTGGCCTTCTTCCGTTAATAACCTATTTATTTCTTCATTTTCTTTGACCATAATTTGATATGAACTCTTAAGTGTTCTATATCTTCCTTTAATTTTCTTCAGCTCCAATTCCATTTTTCTGCTATGCTCTACCTGCTGTCAGGGGAGCACTAGATTGTGCTCTCTGACTACAATAGACAAGATTTCATAAATACACTTCTGATTACAAGATCACCCACGAAGGGGAAATGATACATGAATACGTGACTGATACAAGATGTCCCACAACCCGGGACTGATAGGTATGAATAACTCAACTAGAGATGATACAGGAGATCCCACAACCCGGGATCGTAAGTATGAGACAAGATGTCTGGATTACAAGAACTCCCTTCTGGGAGATGAACTGGATACACAGAAGAACTCGACAGGATCTCATACTACGAGATTACAAGGGGACAAGATAGTATGTCCAAGAACTAGACTAGAACAAGGAACAAGACAAGAACTAGAACTGGAACTTGAAGAGTACTTACTTGGCGGTCACGACTCCTTGAGCTCCCAAGACTGGTATTGGCAAGACTGATTATGAATGTGGCCAACCCCTCCTTATATAGGTTTTCAAGGGCGGTTCCCAAAGGCGGTTGCGACTTGATGATGTCATCATGATATCATCGACTCGAAGCATGGTCTCTGGATATCAGAATCAAGCAAGAAGACAGTCGATCTTAGGGTTTTTGCACATTTCGGACGCAATGGAAGCATTAGTTTCCCCAAATTTTGAACCAATCATGAGATATAGGACTCACATGGAATCTGAGATTCAAGATGGTTTCCTTTGTCCATCACATTACCTCCCCCTCAAGCGACGAGTCCCACGAGGAGCGGTCATGTTCTCTGGTCTCGGCTTCATTGGATTTTTCTTATGGAATTCTCAAACCTTGATTGGTGCTCTCTGAAGGTTTTCTGCAGGTTCCCAAGTACGATCACTGATGTCATACCCTTTCCAATGAATAAGGTATTCCAATCTTCCTCGGGATATTCTGGAATCTAGGACATGCTCGACTTCAAATTCTTCATGATCATCAATCTCGATAGGTGGTGAAGGACTAGGTCTCTCCCCCCTCAATGGTGAAATCTGATATGGTTCCAACATGGATACATGGAAAACAGGATGTATTCTCATGGTACTTGGTCATTGGAGCTTGAAGGTGACTGGATTAATCTTGGCCAAGATGGTAAATGGACCAAACCTTTGATGATCTAACTTTGCACAAGGCCTTGAAGTTTGTAAATTGTTTCGGAGTAACCATAATTTATCCCCAATTTGATATGATGGATTCTAGACACGATGTTGATTTGCATAGTACTTATATTGTTGTTGAGCTTTATGGACCTCTTCCTTCAGTTCTTTGTGAATGTCCATCAGATACTCGGCCTTGTCTCTGGCAGCTGGGTTCTTGACCTGATTTGAGAGTTGTATATCCATCCTTGGATGTTGTCCATAGTTTGCAAAGAAGGGAGTTTGCTTAGTAGATGCATGAACACTATTGTTATAGGCAAACTCTACAAAGGGTAACAACTCAAACCAATCATTTTGGTGATAGTTGCTAGTGCAACGGAGATATTGCTCTAGGACTTGTGTATGAAGAGAGAGACCTATTGCTGTACATGAGTGGAAAGGACTAAAGGAAGTTCCAAAATTGTGAAAATCGTCTGTTGGTACAGAATCGCGATTGTCTCGTCTTTATGATACAGGTGATATTTTTCAGTTTTGAGTTCATATTTGTATTCTGCTAATGAAATGGCATGGTTTTGACACAAAGAACATGGAAAATGATGGAGATTTGCCTTAGTTATGGTAAACTCAAGATTTTCTCTTCATCTTCAATTTCTCTCAGCAATCCAGCCATCAATCTCTTATTTCCTTGAATCTATTATCTTGAAGGGGCTGTGGTCTTGTGGATATTCCCAGGATTGACAAAATAAAGATGATTTGTTGATTCTTTGTTACTTCATGATTGGAGAGGACAACTTGGAGTCCAAAACAAAACATTTTTTGGCGCCGTACATGAGTGGAAAGGACTGAAGGAAGTTCCAAAATTGTGAAAATCGTCTGTTGGTACAGAATCGCGATTGTCTCGTCTTTATGATACAGGTGATATTTTTCAGTTTTGAGTTCATATTTGTATTCTGCTAATGAAATGGCATGGTTTTGACACAAAGAACATGGAAAATGATGGAGATTTGCCTTAGTTATGGTAAACTCAAGATTTTCTCTTCATCTTCAATTTCTCTCAGCAATCCAGCCATCAATCTCTTATTTCCTTGAATCTATTATCTTGAAGGGGCTGTGGTCTTGTGGATATTCCCAGGATTGACAAAATAAAGATGATTTGTTGATTCTTTGTTACTTCATGATTGGAGAGGACAACTTGGAGTCCAAAACAAAACATTTTTTGGCGCCGTTGCCGGGGAACATTCCAAGAACTTCTTTGAAGTTGGACCTTTGCTGGATCTTCAGTTGATGATGGTAAACAAGGTAAAGCTCATCAATAAGGAAAAGTGCACATGAATAGGTAGATATCATTGTTTGTCTTTAGGGAAGAAGAAAGCAATGGATGTCTTGTAGAAGTGGAAGTGCTGAAATTTTTGTAGATTGATAGTTGCTCATCATTTTGGTGAAGTAAAAGTGCAGGTGTGTGGAGGATTTGAGCCAAGAAGCTGAAGATGGAGGTAACTTGAATCTATTCTTGCATTTCTAGATTTCTTTTTGCCCAAGTACTGGACACCATGGGTGATCTTGGGAAGATAACATGGTGATACTAAGGAAAGGACAGTTAAAGTAGCTAGATGTGGGAATGAGGGATTCAGTTGTTGACCAAGTCTGAGCATTAAATCTTGAGTTGTGCTGCATTTTGAAAAAAAATCATATGATTGAGTTTATCTTTACAAAAATTGATTGCCTTTCATAACACTTTTTCATTGGAGAACCTTTCTTTGGTACTTTAGTGATAGCTAAGGACATAGAAACTCATAACCAATCAAGAACCATAGGATCAGTTGATTTCCAAAATCAGAAACCCTAAGTAAAGTGTTCACCTTTATTTTTAGGGCAAAAATACCAAACAAATTCACAAAACTCATCAAAAACAATTAAACAAATTTCCTTTCTTGATAAGAAGTTGAAGTGAGGTGTTGTGGTTAGGAGTGATTGTGAAAAACTGGAAAAGAAAGCAAAAAATGATCAAAAAACCAGAAAATTGAAAAACACGATTCTCTGCACAGAATCGCGACTTTCTGAAAAAAGTAATTGATTTGGAAATAACATTGTAAGTGAAGGTTGAATTGAAGTTGTTGAAAGGTTTTGAAGGTAATCAAGAAGAAAAGGCTACTCAAAGTGGCATAAAATCAAAAATAGAGAAAAACACGATTTTCTGCACAAAGTCGCGATTTTCTGAGGGAGATTGTGATTTTGGTGCAAAAATTCAGGAGTAAAGTCAATTATAAAGAAAAGAAGAAATTGAAGCCAAACAAAGAGAAAGAAAGCTTAAAAAATAAAAAAATTATCAAAAAACCCAGAAAATTAGAAAACACGATTCTCTGAACAGAATCGCGATTTTTTGTAAAAAAGTGTTGTTTTGAAAAAAAAAAAAAAAAACTTTTCAGGTGACTCATGTATTGAAGTTGTGAAGGATATTGAGAGAAGGCAAGGACAAAGAATACTTAAAATTTGCACAAAAAAAGATCTGCAGAAAAAACACGATTCTCTACACAAAATCGCGATTTTCTGTAAAGAAAATTTTTTTTGGAATATGTGGTAAATTTGGGTACTTGACATAAGAAAGTGTAGAGGGAGTCATTAAGATTGAGTAAGTGAAGTTAAACAAGTGAAAGAGTGAGGAAAAGTAGAAATCACACAAAATCGCGATTTTCTGAACACTATAAAAACCTGAAATTCAAAGAAAAATTCATTTGAGTGAGAGTGAGGGAGAGAGAGAGTGTGCAGAATCGAGCAAAATCGCGACTTTCAGCTACAAGCAAGCTTTGGAGATTTTTTCAACTTGGCAAGCAAGGTAAAAAGTCTAGTAGCATTTTGAGAACATATTTTTTGCATAAAAGTGAGTAAATAACACAAAAAAGTAGGAAAATAGTAAAATCACGAAATCGCGATTTCCTGTTTTTTATTGGTTTTCAGTAAGAAAAAATGTTTTTCAAAAATTTCTTCATTGCATGTTAAAATTTTGATAAAGCGATTCTATAAGTGAAAAAATATTGAAAAAAGCCATAACTTGAAAATCTGCCAAGTTTTGGACAAAATCGCGATTCTGTGAAAAAGTGCCAACAACATCGCGATTCCCAGAACGCGATTTTCATAAGAAAATCGTGTTTTTAACAATCTGTGAGCAATCACGATTGTCTGGGAACAAAATCGTGGAAAAACACGATTTTGACACAAAATCGTGAAAAACACGATTCTGTGGACAAAATCGCAAAAAACACGATTTTGACACAAAATCGTGGAAAACACGATTCTGTGAACAAAATCGCAAAAAACACGATTTTGACACAAAATCGTAAAAAACACGATTCTGTGAACAAAATCGTGAAAAATACGATTTTGACACAAAATCGTGAAAAAACACGATTCTGTGAACAAAATCGCAAAAAACACGATTTTGACACAAAATCGTGGAAAACACGATTCTGTGAACAAAATCGCAAAAAACACGATTTTGACACAAAATCGTGGAAAACACGATTCTGTGAACAAAATCGGAAAAAAAAAACGATTTTGACACAAAATCGTGAAAAACACGATTTTCAACAGAAAATCGTGAAGAACACGATTTTCAACAGAAAATCGTGAAAAACTCGATTTTCAACAGAAAATCGTGAAAAACTCGATTTTCAACAGAAAATCGTGAAGAACTCGATTTTCAACAGAAAATCGTGAAAAACTCGATTTTCAACAGAAAATCGTGAAACACTCACAAGTAAGTAGAAAATCATGAAAAACACGACTTTCAACAGAAAATCGTGAAAAACTCACAAGTAAGTAGAAAATCGTGAAAAACACGACTTTCAACAGAAAATTGTAAAAAAAACTCACAGGTAGGCACAAAATCGTGAAAAAACCTAAATCCAACAGAAAATCGTGAAAAAGTCAAATTGCATGATAAAATCGTGAAAAACACGATTTTCATCTGAAATTTGTGAAAAAAAAAAACACTACTGACAGTAGAAAATCGTGAAAAAACCCTAAATTCATTAAGAAGCTGTGAAAAGCACAAAACATAGGAAGAAAATTAAAACACACACAAGTTTGGACAGAAAATTGTGGAAAACCAATATATTGGTCAGGAAACTGTGACAAACACTCTTTTGAGTATTAGAAATTTGTCAAAAAAAAAAAAAAAAATTAGTTGAATGATACTAAGGTCTGGAAATAAAATAGATCCAATTCCTAAACAAGACCTAACAAGGAAGGAAAAAGAGCCAGGAAGTAATAAAAGATCAGAAAGAAGTTTGGGCCAAGAAAATAACATGGAAAATCTAAATGAAACAAATGAGTCAATAGAAACTGGGGATTTTAGAAACATCCTTAAATACATGTATACAAATAGGTTTGGAACCTATGTATACCAGGATGGAATGCATAAATCCCTCATTAGACTGAGAAATTTAGAAATTCCCCTGAATATAACTCCAGTAGCCCAATTCAAAGATGGAAGATATGAAGACAGGCAAGGATGTGTATACATCTTCTCTCAAGACCCAGAAAATTCAAATGATCTAGGGCAATGTGCTGACAAAGGACCTTGGGAACATAACATGGGACAACCAGACATACCTAGACCAAATGAAAACTACACTAATAATGAGCAAAATCATGGGAGAAGGACACATGCTTCACCAAATCCCTTTGACAGAGAACCAGAAGGAAACAATGACTTCCCACTCAGAAGAAGACCTCATTGGCAACCTCAGGGTAGGATGCTTAGACCATACCAAGTAGCCAAATGCATGAAGAACCAATATGAAGGGTATTCAGATCCTCATGCTCATGCTGCAGAATTTAGACAACTGATTAGAGCAGAGGAAGTAGAAGATTACAAGGTACAATTTGAAGCATTTGGTCTAACCCTAACAGGGCCAGCCTTATCATGGTTCATTCCTTTGAGAAAAGAAATGTACCTAGACATTGAATCTTTCTTAGAAGCTTTCATTGGTGAATTCTCTAAGACTGGAATCAAACATAGTACAGCCACATTGATACACAGCTTCAAACAACAAAAGGAGGAAAATGTTAGGGAAGCAGCCAGAAGGTTTAAGCAGTACATTGATAGATGCCCAAGAGAAGAAGTACCTTCCATGGCAAAACAAGTATCCTTATTCATTGAGGGATTGAGAAGTGCCCAATTAAGGACCCTAGTGTACTATAGGAGATGTCCTGATTTAGCAGCCTGTGTTAAGGAAGCAATAGATTTGGAGGACAACAGAGGTCAAGATTTGTTAGCATTTGATCAACCCAGATCTTATGAAGACAAAATTCCTCCAGCAGAAGAGTTGGCTCAGGCTATTGCTAAAGCCCTAGAGGTAAGCACTAAAACTAATCTGATAAACTCTAGGATAAACACAAACAAGAAATGTTATATTTGTGGAGAAAATCATCTGGCACAACAATGCCCTTATCAGAAACCACAACACTTACAAGATAGGAAGACACTCAAGTATTGTACACTAGAGAGAAAATGGACAAACCATACCAGGGAGGATTGCTTCTATAACAAACAACCTGTCAAGGAAAGAGACTATATGGCTCAAAGGGAATCAGGTTATACCGAGCAACCAAGACCAGTATTGGGACAACAACCTCCCATTCCAACCAATGTGGTACCAGTCAAATATACACCCATTGATGAAGGAAATTCAAGATTCAGATCACCTTATAAGGAAGAGTATCAATGGAGTGAGGGACATCAGGAAGAATGGGAAGATTATGAAATAAGGGAACCTGAGCTTAAAGCCCTAGATCTGGGAAATGGAAAAATTGAAATGGACACAGCAACATTCATGTACATTACTAAAAACTACATGTCCAATCAAAAACCTCAATTCAAAGGGGGACCGAAGATAACATGTTATAGGTGTGGGGGAGAGCATTTCATTAGAGATTGTCCACAACCTCCAACATTCAGGATAGAGGGAGCATATTGTAAGGATTGTGGTAGAGAACATCTGATCAAGGACTGTCCAAAAAATCCCCAAAAACAACAGAACACACCTAATAACATACCTTTAAAAACAGTCAAAATTATGGAACAAGAGGAATTGAGTGACAATGATCAAATTGAACTTAATGTTATAACAAGGGCACAAGCCAAACAACAAGGAGCAATTAAAGAACAAAATGAGGGTTCCACATCAAAAGGAAAGAAAAATAGACAAAGAGGGAAATGGGAAAAGAAAAGGAAAGTGGGCAAAAGTCTGGAAGAAGACAGTCAAGAACAAACAAATTCAAAACAGACTTCTCCTCAAAAGACCCAGAATCTGTCTGAATTAGGAAATTCTCAGAGCCTAGACACCCTAATCAAAGCCTATAAAGGAAGGATTCAAGAGGGACCAAGCCCCGCAGATCATGCAATGGCTTATCCCATACCGGATTTAGAGCATGAAAGGATGCTAAAATGCAAACAAATTATCCAGGAAACACAACTCAGATTAGGGGAAGAAGACAGCTCTCGGAGAACATTTGATCAGCATGAAAAAACAAAAACCAAGGAAGATGATAGAGAAGGCAATCCACACATAACATTCCAAATGAGTTTAGATGAACATTGTAGTATTACATGTCATACAACATGGGAAAATTTGTTGAAACAAAATCCTCACCTACAAAACAAGATGAACAAGGAAGAAACAATATCTGGAAACCTTCATTCACCAACACAAGAATTAGAGGAACTATGGTATATTCCTATTGACAAAATAGGAGGATATTGTGAAGGAGAAGAAGGGAATTCAACCTTAAAATTACAATATGAAAAACATTCAGCAAAAGCCATTTTGGATAGTGGATCAGGAGTGGCTATAATGACTAAACAAACCTGGGAGAAATGGGGAAGAAAGGAATTATTACCCACTAAAATGAGATTACAACTTGCAGATGGACATATAGAAAAGCCCCTAGGAATTTGGGAAAAAGTGATTGTGGACATATGTGGCATAGAAATAGAGCATACTTTTGCTATAGTAGAATTTCCACAATCCACATCTTATGAAATTATCCTAGGAAGACCCTTCATGAGACAAATGCAAATTGTACAAGATTGGGGTAATGATTGTTTATATCTTCAGAACCAGGGGAGAATAACAAGAGTAAACTTAAGAAATGGCCACTATTGTGACATATCCCCTAGATAATGGTATAAAATACATCAAAATCAACCAGAAAGTGAAGAATCAGAGAGGGAGGATCAGGAAGAGGAATCAGCAGTTTGGAAGTGTAACATATTAAGAAATATCACGAATAGGAAAAGGAGGTTAAGAAGAGAAGATTGTGTGGAAGAAAGAGAAATACAGGATGAAAATTATGTGCCTCAACAATTCAAAGATGAAGAGTTTGAGCCTTATGGATGGAATCAAATCTTAGCTACCATGGATTTGGCCAGTGAGGAATATGTGGGAGTGGAATTCCAAAATGAGGAAGGATTTGACATCTTCCACATTGGCATACACATGATAGGAGTATCACAAAGAGAAGAGGATCAAAATCAAGAAATGATATTAACAGAAGGAAAATCACAATATTTGGAAACAGTAAAAGCTGAGGATGCAATCAAAGATAAAAACTCAGGCAAATACAAGGAACATAAACACAAAGAAATAGAAAGAGACCAGGAACAAGAAAGGAAAGAGAAAGAGATAAACAAAGATCAATACTTTGATGTACCAGCAAACTTTAAAACTTATGAAGTAGAAGATAGACTACTTCTGAAAATGAAACCAAAAAGAGAGAAGAAGAAAGGGGAAGCATATGATAATGAAGAACAAACAAAGAAAATTGTAATTACACAGGAAGAAGGAGAAGAGAGACAAATAGTAATAGCTGATGACATGACATCACAAGAAGAAGAAGCATTAAGGAACCTAGCAAAGAAATATAGGGATGTATTTGCTTACAGTTATAAAGATCTGAAAGGAATTGATCCAAAAATTTGTGAGCATAAGATCCCTATGACACCTGATGCAAAACCAAGCAAACAGAGACATTATACATTTAATGACAAATACTCTGCCAAAATAAAGGAAGAAATTGACAAGTTGTTGGCTGCTAATTTCATTTATGAAATAGAGTACACTGAATGGATATCACCTATAGTTGTGGTTCCAAAAAAGAACGGGAAACTTAGGGTATGCATTAACTTGAAGAAAGTAAATGCAGCAACTATAAGGGATAGTTATCCACTTCCAATAACAGATCATCTTCTTGAGAGAGTTGCAGGAAAGGAAGTCTATAGTTTTCTAGATGGCTTTTCAGGATACAATCAAGTACCAATAGCTTTAGAGGACCAACATAAGACTGCCTTTTCTACAGAATGGGGGGTTTATGCTTTTAGGGTTATGCCCTTTGGATTGACCAATGCCCCAGCAACTTTTCAAAGGTTGATGTGTCATATTTTCAAAGAATTCCTGAGAAATGTGATGGAAATCTATGTAGATGACTTATGCACTTTTTCTTTAAAAAGACAAGATCATTTACAAGATTTGGAAAGAATATTCAGGAAGTGCAGGACATATAGAGTATGCTTAAACCCAGAAAAGTGTGTATTCTATGTCAGACAAGGAAGAATGTTGGGTCACATAGTGTCAAAAAATGGAATCTCTACTGATGAAAAGAAAATAAAAGCCATAATAGAGCTTCCTAGACCAACAAATGTGAAGGAACTCCAAACTTTTATGGGACATTGTGGGTACTACAGAAAATTTGTATACAAATTTGCTGATATAGCCAAGCCCTTATATGCCCTCATCACAAAGTTTGAGTGGACTGAAGAATGTGACCAAGCATTTGAAACATTAAAAACTTGTTTGGTGACAGCACCAATCTTGAAAACACCTCAGTGGGATAAAATCTTTCATGTACATGTCGATGCTTCAAATTATGCTCTGGGATGTGTGTTAGCACAACCTATAGAAGGAAGCAAATTAGATTTCCCAGTAGCATATGCAAGTAGACAATTAAACAGTGCAGAAAAAAATTACACAACTACTGAGAGAGAGGGATTGGGAATGATCTTTGCTGTCAAAAAATACAGACATTATCTATTGGCCAACAAGTTTAAATTCTTTGTGGATCACCAAGCTCTACTCTATTTAGTAAATAAACCATGTCATACAGGAAGAATAGTAAGATGGTTTCTTTTACTAATGGAATTTGAGTTTGAGGTGGTGGTTAGACAAGGAAAAACACACTTGAGAGCAGATCATTTATCAAGAATTCAGTCAAAAGAACCTAGTTCACCTATAGATGATGATTTGCCAGATACATACTTATTCAAGGTGGAAAGTGTTCCTGAATGGTCGATGTCATTAATTCCCTTGCTAACCATGGGACCTTGTAGGTCATTAGCAAATAACACACATCTGGTGTTACAAAGCAGGAATTTCATGTTGTTAGCTGGACATTTGTATCACCTCAATCAGTCAGGTATACTGGAATATTGTACTCCAGAAGAAGAGCAACATGAATATGTAAGAAAAGCTCATTGCTGGAATCCATGTACTCATGCTTCTACGATTGTCACTCTTAGTAACCTTAATAGGATGGGAGTACATTGGCCAAATAAGATTCAAGATGTGGAGAGATATATTGATAATTGTCAAAAATGTCAAACATGGCAGAAAGCAGAATTAATAACTCTATATTGGTTTCAGAAAAACCCTGAATGGAGTGAAAATATTGTTGAGAAGTTGAAGAGAAAGGAGAAAGGGGAACAAGTAATAGCTGGTGCTGATTCAAGAAATCTACAAGTGATCTCAGAAGAATATCAACTCATAGGAGAGCAATTATACAAGAGAGGAATGGATGGATATCTAAGAATCTGTGTTCCAGAAGAAAGGTATTTGGAGATGTTGGAAATGGCACACTCAGGAGTAGCTGGAGGACATTTCTCAAGTGATAGAACAGCCAAACTCATCTTATATTCTGGCTTTTGGTGGCCAACCCTATTTCCTGATGCTAGAACTTATGTGAAAAGATGTGATGTCTGTCAAAGGGTAAGCCAACCAAACAAAAGAGATAACATGCCATTAATTCCTTTAATTTCAGCCAGAGCTTTTAGTAAATGGGGATTGGACTTTATTGGACCCATACATCCTCCAGCCAGACAATCTCATGCAGAATACATACTAGTAGCTACAGATTATTTGACAAAATGGGCTGAGGCCAAAGCTACTAAAAAAAATGATGCTCACACCACTGCTAGATTTTTGTATGAAAACATTATCACTAGATTTGGACTACCAATTGAATTGGTAAGTGATAGGGGGACTCATTTTTTGAATCAGATCATAGAAAACATGACTAATTATTTCATGATTAGTCACAATAAGTCAGCCCCATATCACCCACAAGCCAATGGGTTAGCAGAAAGCACTAATAAAGTACTTTGCAATGTATTGTCCAAATTAGTCAACACAAACAGAAATGACTGGGATTATCAATTGAATCATGTTCTTTGGGCTTATAGAGTGGCATACAAAACAGCTTTAGGGACTACACCATTTAATTTGGTGTATGGCCAGAATGCAGTTTTACCCATGGAATTTCTTATTCCAACACTGAAGGTGGGTAGCCAATACAATTGGACAGGACATGAATTATCTGAAAGAGTCATAGACTTAGAAAAACTGGGAGCATCGAGACTCCAAGCAGTGATGAGTATATACACAAACAAGAAAAGACAAAAAGCTTATCATGATGTTCACATAAAAGACAAAGATCTACAAGAAGGAGACCTGGTCTTAGCTTACACAATCAAGGAACATCAGAAAAAGTTTCAGAAAAAAGGTCATGGGCCATATATCATACATCAAATAAGCAAAAGTGGAGCTATTCAGTTAGCCAATATTGATGGGGAGATCATGCCAAATTTCATAAGTGGATGTAGAGTAAAGAGGTATGAGTGCCCATTAACTACCGAGGAATGGAGAAGGTTGCAAAAGGCCCAAAATAGGAAAAAAGAAGAAGAAAGTATTAGAATGGAGGCTCAACTGGAAGCCAAAGAGAGAATTAGAAAATTGAAACAAGTGTGCTTATGTGAAAACACTCTAAAGCAAAAAGAACATTTGCCTTTGATTATGATGAATTACCAGAATGAAAACATAAGGGTTTTGATAGACTCGGGAGCTCAAGTGAATCTAATTAGCTCAGCCTTGATCAATAAGTTTAATCTTAAGAGAGCTGAAAGCAGAATTTTGATCAAAACCCTGGGAGGGAAAAGAATTCAAAGCATATCTTCACTTTCTATTAAAGTTAAATTTAATAATGAATATATGGAGATAGATTGTGAAGAGTGGCCAGACCATTTAATGACTGAAAAGCTGATTTTAGGACAGCCATGGCTCAAACACGGTAAAGTCATTTTAAATTTTGAAAAAATGAAGCTTAATTTGACCATCAAGGACAAAAAGTTTTTAATGTTCTTTCTGAGTAATGAAGAGCAGGTAGTTCATATGGATGTTCATGACCCACATCTCGAAGGATTTGCTTTCTCAATGAAGGACAGGAACATTTTGACAATACAAAGTGATCAAGCTTCATACACTCAAGATCAGCAAAAGACTGAAGAGGTAAAGGTTGATGAGGAGACAATACAGAGAAGACTATTATTGCCAAAGTTGCAATATCAACAAAACAGAACAAAAAGAATATGGAAACAGGTCATGCACAGTTATGGCTCACCAAAACAGGAAATTAAAACAAAATGGATATGGAAGCCAAAAAATGTCAAAAAATGTTCATCCACAGAGCATGGTTATTTCCATAACAGAAGGACAGATGGAGTAAAATATTACTGGGTAAAAAAATCAGAATTAGGTCAATGGAAGAGGGATAATCCACCGTGGACCTATTTTTGGAATTTTGAAAAGGACAAAAAAATATTACTTTCTTTCCCCTGAAAAGAAAATTAGGAGGGGAAGGAAAGAAGACGGAAAAAAAAAAAAAAAAAAAAAAAAAAAAAAAAGAAAACCCCAGAAAAATATATTTTATTTTCTTGATTTTCTTTCTAAAATAAAAAAACACAAAGCAAGATATAGGGAGGGAAAGAGTAATTTATTATGGAAAAAAAGTTGTTTTGTCTTATTGATTTTTAATTTTTTGTGATCATTTTTCTTTTTTTTACCATTACTTTTTCAAGTTTCTTCATTAATCATCTTTTCTAGCATCATCCTTCTAATTCAGGAATTGTTTTTTTTTGAGCAAGGAAGTGACAATTGGAGAGAGCACAATAGATGTCTTGCTACACCTGTGTTGCTCACTTAAAATTGAGTCTCTTAAAAAAAAGCAAAAATTGCTGGGAACTTGTCTTTCATATTTTTTATATGTCAGTAACATTCCAGAATAATATAGTATTTTCTTATGAAATCTTGTGACTCATGTGGGTGGAGTATTTTCTTTTCTGTTATATATAAATACAGGATGGTGAATACAAAGGAGTTGGCAATCCATGACTTCAAAGCTGATTCAGTGACTTTGTCCAGAGGACACTGGTTTTTGGACAGTGATGCAGCTGAAGAACAAGTGGACTTAGAATCCGATGAAGACCAAGAAATCCCAGAAGCTGAAAAAATAGCAAAAGAACTTAAAGAAATTCTGGGAGTGATAGGACAGCATATCTTCACAGTAGCAGTGGGAGGATATAAGTACACCATGCTGTGCCAAGAATTTTACAGGTTTCAGAAAACTTCTGTCAACCTCAAAAGATGGAAAGCTGTGGGATTGCACAAGCTCTTAGAAGAACCTATTTTCTTTATTGACTTTGAAAGAGTAGCACAAGTGATGGGAACTTTGGAGGAAGTGGGAAAAGGCAATGATGCCTACTTCAGATGTAAAGTGAAGAATAAAGACAATCAGGAGGCAGGGATAGTCATCAAAGCAGAACATATCAGAGCCGCCTTACAGTTCTATCCAATGGGCACTAAACTGGACCAAAGTTTTGTTAAAAAAAATAAGGAGACTTACACGGGGTATGTAAAGTTCACTGACTTTAAGGGAAAAGAAAATGAAGAGTATGCTATAAGAATGTTCTTGCAGTTCTTTTGTTTTCCGAAATTACCAAGGTATACCATGCCTCATAAGTCAGTAACTCTATTAATGTTCAATAACAAAGATAGAACCAAGCCATTTGGGGTGATGGATGTCTCACCTTACATCCATGAACAGCTGAAGGAAGCAGCAAAGCACTGGGAGCAGAAGAAATTCATGAATGGAGCCCAGTTTTTGACAAAAATCATTTATCATGTTCTAGGTATGGAAGAACAGTTAAAGTTAGCTCCTGAGGCACAGTACTTCAGAAATTTGATGTCAGGAATCAAAAGTCCCCCAAAGAAGGCACTTGGAAGAGAATCAGAAGGACAAACTCGCATGAGGGGAACAGGAATGAAGAGAAAAGTAATATCTGAGGAAGTGATTCCAGTAAAGAAAAGAAAGTTGGACCCCAGAAAAGTAGAGTTAGAACAGGCGGAAGAAACAAGAGAGGAACAGGTGGCAGCACAAAAAAAGGTGCAATCCTCCAGTGAACCTCATCCTCCGCAGACAAGCAAAGAACAACTTTACACTTATCTCACTCAAGGAAACAGCAAAAGAGCCATATACGAGGCACAATATCAAAAAATGTTGGAAGATTTTTCATGTAAAGCTACCGATTGGATCCAAGAAGAGGTGGAGCACTATGAAGCATTGCATGAAGAAATGATGGCAGCAGAAACTGAAGAGATATTTGTAAAGAAGGAGGTAGAATTGCTGGCATACTTCAAGGAGTTGCAAGGACCTCCAGAGACCAGAACTACGGTGATAGTGAAAAAGAAGATGCCAAGGAAACCTGTTCAAAAGAAGAAGATGATAAAGAAAGGAAAAGGAAAAATGGCAGATGAACATGTGATGAAAGAAATGAAACGAGTAATTACAGAAGAAACACAGAAGCTAACCTCAGTGATGGAAGTGTCAAAGCCTATAGAACAAGAAGTGGGAGGATCTTCACGATTCTCATCTGATTCAGATAGCGACATTGAGAGTTTTTTGCTAAAAAGTTTAAATCTGTCAATACCCAACACTCCCAATATAGCTGTTCAGGCTGTAGAAAAAGTGAAAACACCTGAGGATTCAGGTAAGAAACCTCAAGAGAAGCAGACACAGGAGGAAATAGTTCCACAGATGAGTGCTGAAGAAAAAAGGAGGCAGTTAAAAGGAAAGGCAAGGATGACAGAAGAGGAAGACCAGAAGAGAAATGAAGATAGTTCTGGAATAATGAATGTTGACAAAAATTCAATATGGACCAACCCATCACAAACACAGTTCAAATTAAATGCAAGATTGACTGCAAGTTTGGAGGAACTAGCAAAGAAAGTATTCGGCAGTGTACTTAGCTCAAATAATCAGCAGAAGGATGCATCCAAAGAACAGGAAAGCAAGGAGTTAGAATCAGAAAAGAATGCTCAAGAGGTCTTGGGACAAGTAATAGAGGAAGGAATTGTTCAAAGTATAAAGGATGTGCTGCAGGATATAAAAAGCAGTGAGGAATTTACATCTAAGAATGATCAAGAACAGGAGGTGGAAGCAGATTTTATGGATATTGAGGAGCAAGATCAGGAATGCATAAAAGAGAAAAGTAATGACCAGGTTGCTGGTACAAAAGAAATTGAATCAGTTGAAGTTCAGGAAAAGCAGGAACAGGAAGAACAACTCAGGGAAGTTCAACAAATTCTTGTTGAAAAGGACTCAAATAATAGTCAGGAAACCCTAACACAAGAGAAGGAGATACTAATTAAGGAAGACCAGCTCTTCACAGAGAAGCAACAAGTAGTGGAAGAAAAGAAGCCATTAGAAGAGAAGGAAGCTTCAGATTTTTCAGAACAGAAGAGTGCAAATGACAGAGTACTAGTTTATGGGGAGGAAGATAACAATCAGGATATAGAGAACTATGATCACAATGATGAAGAACAAGACATGCAGGACATAGAAGATGAAACAGCAGCAGAAGAAGATGATGTGGATAAAGAAGATAAGCAAATTGAAGTTAGACAGACAGAAATAGAAGTAGGGTTGGAAAGAATACCCAAAAATATAAGATCAGCTTGTCAAATGATTATGAGCAACATTGAACAATTCAGACCATCTAGCAGAAATATGATCATATCAGGAATGGTGGCTGAATCAGAATTTGAAAAAGGCAGTTTAATTATCAAAGAACACAAGAAAGAAAAAGAGCAGATGACAGAGCAATTAAGGTTGATAAAGGAAAGAAATGAAGAATATCTCAATAGAATCATTGCTTTGGAAGAAGCTGAGGTTCAGAAGCAGAACAGGATCCAATATTTGGAAGAAAAGAGTGTAAAGTTATCAGAACAGAATGCCAAAATGGATATGGAATTAAAAACCATTGGAGGAAGATACAGAACTTTACAAACATCTTATCAAATTCTGACTAGAGCTCATGAAGAGATTAATAAAGTGTTGTTAGAAGAAGGTCAACTACAAGGTGGAAGTAAATCTGTTCAATTGACAGAGGAAGAAAAGGAAGAGCTGCATAAAGAAATTCAAAGACTTCAAACAGAATTAAAAGAGGCCAAAGAAATGGAGAAACAGGCAAACACTCATGCTGCCACATCAATGAGAGGATATCATCAATTACATTTGGAGGTAGAGAAGGAAAGAAGTGAATGGCAAGCAAAGATGGAGGAAGAAAGAAATGAGTGGAGGAAGGAAAAGGAGTTATGGGCAGCTCAGAACAAAAGTTCAATGATGACTATAGAAGAATTACAGAAACAGTTGGAGAAATCAAAAGTTCCAGAAGAAATTCAAGATCAAGTACAGGCAGAAGATACAGACAACAGGGAATATGAAACAGGGGATTTTGACAGGGAACAAGAGAACAAGGAGTCAGCAGCCAAAGAAACAGAGGAAGAATATTCTGAAGATTTTGTACAGAAATTATTGACCAATAGAGAGTCAAGAATGGAATTTATCAGAAAAATGCATGATGAGTATGAAGATCAAATAGTTAATTTTGCTCTGAATAAAGGCATTAATCCAGATCAGCATCATTGGGCTGCAGATGGATTGGGAATACCTTTCTGTATGATCTTGGAGAGTATAAAGAATTATCAATTAGCCAGAGTAGGGCTATCTCCGAACAAATACCTTGAGTATGAAGAAGATATTAATGTCACGAAGGAGTTATTTGAAAGAGCAAATCCTAAATGGAGAAATAAGTGGTTGGATGCCAATAAGGAATGTAGGAAAATCTGGAAAGAGGCACCTTTGAATTTAAAGATCAACCCAGCCTATTGTCCAGTTGCCAGAAGAAGAGAATGGACTGTTTTTTGGGAAAGGAGGAAAACAGGGCAGATTCCAGCAAAATGGCTGAATTTTCCAAAAATAGCAGGTCCAAAGGCAGGCACTTGGCCTACAAAAAATTACATGGTGAATACTGCTGAGTCAGTTTTAACAACATATAAGGATGTTAATGATCCAGCCTGTATATTACTTGTCAGAATAATGAGATTGATTCTAGCTTGTATCGAGACCTACACTGATACAGATATCAGAATTTTGAACTACATAGGTTTTAATTCACCAACCGATGCTCTTTTGTTTGATTTGAGTGAGACACCAGACAGGATCTGCTTAATGGCCTACTACAGCAGAATTATATTTTTGGGTAGCCATTACTTACAGATTTTTGAGGATGCTTTTGATTATGGATTTTTTGAGAGGGAGTCAGAGATTTTTGGAAACCTATCAGTTGTTACAAAAGCAAGACTTACTGCCTATGAAGTTGCCTACACAGAATATTTGAAGAAGGATGTTATAGATAAGCCTGAAGCTGCAGTACAATGGAGGAAAGCCTTATTTGAAATGGTCAATAATTTGAATGTCACAGAAAGGAAGAGCCATGATTTGGTGTCACAAGTGTATCAAAGGAAGAAGAAATAAAGCTGATCTCACATAAGAAAATCTTCCGTCAGGAGCCGAAAGGCTTAGGAGGGGAAGGATGTTGGAAGGTGTATTTTTGAAGAGCATTTTTGATGTAAAAAATTAGTAAAAAGTCAAAAAAAACTTGTAAAATATTTATGCAATGATTGTAAAAATAAGGAAGAGTCTTCCTTATGTGGTTGAGGATATCATGTAATTTTTGTAGAATTTTTAGAAACTCTTAGATAGCATTTCTTTAGAAAATTAGAGAAAAAGACCTAATTTCAAGTGTGAAAAAGGACACTTGAAAATGTATATAAGTCAATTTTCTCTATTTTGGAGAGGTTGGTTAGTCATTTGCTCAAGCTATCAATAGAGAAGAAAGAGTTTCTGCAAAATCGTGTTTTCTCCTGTTGAGTGTATTTCTTTTGATGTGTGAGCTTGTCTCTTGCTTAATCATGGAGATTTGTGAGTCATATTTGTGTATTACTGAATAAGTTGTATGAAGAGAGAGACCTATTGCTGTACATGAGTGGAAAGGACTGAAGGAAGTTCCAAAATTGTGAAAATCGTCTGTTGGTACAGAATCGCGATTGTCTCGTCTTTATGATACAGGTGATATTTTTCAGTTTTGAGTTCATATTTGTATTCTGCTAATGAAATGGCATGGTTTTGACACAAAGAACATGGAAAATGATGGAGATTTGCCTTAGTTATGGTAAACTCAAGATTTTCTCTTCATCTTCAATTTCTCTCAGCAATCCAGCCATCAATCTCTTATTTCCTTGAATCTATTATCTTGAAGGGGCTGTGGTCTTGTGGATATTCCCAGGATTGACAAAATAAAGATGATTTGTTGATTCTTTGCACCAGCTATTACTTGTTCCCCTTTCTCCTTTCTCTTCAACTTCTCAACAATATTTTCACTCCATTCAGGGTTTTTCTGAAACCAATATAGAGTTATTAATTCTGCTTTCTGCCATGTTTGACATTTTTGACAATTATCAATATATCTCTCCACATCTTGAATCTTATTTGGCCAATGTACTCCCATCCTATTAAGGTTACTAAGAGTGACAATCGTAGAAGCATGAGTACATGGATTCCAGCAATGAGCTTTTCTTACATATTCATGTTGCTCTTCTTCTGGAGTACAATATTCCAGTATACCTGACTGATTGAGGTGATACAAATGTCCAGCTAACAACATGAAATTCCTGCTTTGTAACACCAGATGTGTGTTATTTGCTAATGACCTACAAGGTCCCATGGTTAGCAAGGGAATTAATGACATCGACCATTCAGGAACACTTTCCACCTTGAATAAGTATGTATCTGGCAAATCATCATCTATAGGTGAACTAGGTTCTTTTGACTGAATTCTTGATAAATGATCTGCTCTCAAGTGTGTTTTTCCTTGTCTAACCACCACCTCAAACTCAAATTCCATTAGTAAAAGAAACCATCTTACTATTCTTCCTGTATGACATGGTTTATTTACTAAATAGAGTAGAGCTTGGTGATCCACAAAGAATTTAAACTTGTTGGCCAATAGATAATGTCTGTATTTTTTGACAGCAAAGATCATTCCCAATCCCTCTCTCTCAGTAGTTGTGTAATTTTTTTCTGCACTGTTTAATTGTCTACTTGCATATGCTACTGGGAAATCTAATTTGCTTCCTTCTATAGGTTGTGCTAACACACATCCCAGAGCATAATTTGAAGCATCGACATGTACATGAAAGATTTTATCCCACTGAGGTGTTTTCAAGATTGGTGCTGTCACCAAACAAGTTTTTAATGTTTCAAATGCTTGGTCACATTCTTCAGTCCGCTCAAACTTTGTGATGAGGGCATATAAGGGCTTGGCTATATCAGCAAATTTGTATACAAATTTTCTGTAGTACCCACAATGTCCCATAAAAGTTTGGAGTTCCTTCACATTTGTTGGTCTAGGAAGCTCTATTATGGCTTTTATTTTCTTTTCATCAGTAGAGATTCCATTTTTTGACACTATGTGACCCAACATTCTTCCTTGTCTGACATAGAATACACACTTTTCTGGGTTTAAGCATACTCTATATGTCCTGCACTTCCTGAATATTCTTTCCAAATCTTGTAAATGATCTTGTCTTTTTAAAGAAAAAGTGCATAAGTCATCTACATAGATTTCCATCACATTTCTCAGGAATTCTTTGAAAATATGACACATCAACCTTTGAAAAGTTGCTGGGGCATTGGTCAATCCAAAGGGCATAACCCTAAAAGCATAAACCCCCCATTCTGTAGAAAAGGCAGTCTTATGTTGGTCCTCTAAAGCTATTGGTACTTGATTGTATCCTGAAAAGCCATCTAGAAAACTATAGACTTCCTTTCCTGCAACTCTCTCAAGAAGATGATCTGTTATTGGCAGTGGATAACTATCCCTTATAGTTGCTGCATTTACTTTCTTCAAGTTAATGCATACCCTAAGTTTCCCGTTCTTTTTTGGAACCACAACTATAGGTGATATCCATTCAGTGTACTCTATTTCATAAATGAAATTAGCAGCCAACAACTTGTCAATTTCTTCCTTTATTTTGGCAGAGTATTTGTCATTAAATGTATAATGTCTCTGTTTGCTTGGTTTTGCATCAGGTGTCATAGGGATCTTATGCTCACAAATTTTTGGATCAATTCCTTTCAGATCTTTATAACTGTAAGCAAATACATCCCTATATTTCTTTGCTAGGTTCCTTAATGCTTCTTCTTCTTGTGATGTCATGTCATCAGCTATTACTATTTGTCTCTCTTCTCCTTCTTCCTGTGTAATTACAATTTTCTTTGTTTGTTCTTCATTATCATATGCTTCCCCTTTCTTCTTCTCTCTTTTTGGTTTCATTTTCAGAAGTAGTCTATCTTCTACTTCATAAGTTTTAAAGTTTGCTGGTACATCAAAGTATTGATCTTTGTTTATCTCTTTCTCTTTCCTTTCTTTTTCCTGGTCTCTTTCTATTTCTTTGTGTTTATGTTCCTTGTATTTGCCTGAGATTTTGTCTTTGATTGCATCCTCAGCTTTTACTGTTTCCAAATATTGTGATTTTCCTTCTGTTAATATCATTTCTTGATTTTGATCCTCTTCTCTTTGTGATACTCCTATCATGTGTATGCCAATGTGGAAGATGTCAAATCCTTCCTCATTTTGGAATTCCACTCCCACATATTCCTCACTGGCCAAATCCATGGTAGCTAAGATTTGATTCCATCCATAAGGCTCAAACTCTTCATCTTTGAATTGTTGAGGCACATAATTTTCATCCTGTATTTCTCTTTCTTCCACACAATCTTCTCTTCTTAACCTCCTTTTCCTATTCGTGATATTTCTTAATATGTTACACTTCCAAACTGCTGATTCCTCTTCCTGATCCTCCCTCTCTGATTCTTCACTTTCTGGTTGATTTTGATGTATTTTATACCATTCTCTAGGGGATATGTCACAATAGTGGCCATTTCTTAAGTTTACTCTTGTTATTCTCCCCTGGTTCTGAAGATATAAACAATCATTACCCCAATCTTGTACAATTTGCATTTGTCTCATGAAGGGTCTTCCTAGGATAATTTCATAAGATGTGGATTGTGGAAATTCTACTATAGCAAAAGTATGCTCTATTTCTATGCCACATATGTCCACAATCACTTTTTCCCAAATTCCTAGGGGCTTTTCTATATGTCCATCTGCAAGTTGTAATCTCATTTTAGTGGGTAATAATTCCTTTCTTCCCCATTTCTCCCAGGTTTGTTTAGTCATTATAGCCACTCCTGATCCACTATCCAAAATGGCTTTTGCTGAATGTTTTTCATATTGTAATTTTAAGGTTGAATTCCCTTCTTCTCCTTCACAATATCCTCCTATTTTGTCAATAGGAATATACCATAGTTCCTCTAATTCTTGTGTTGGTGAATGAAGGTTTCCAGATATTGTTTCTTCCTTGTTCATCTTGTTTTGTAGGTGAGGATTTTGTTTCAACAAATTTTCCCATGTTGTATGACATGTAATACTACAATGTTCATCTAAACTCATTTGGAATGTTATGTGTGGATTGCCTTCTCTATCATCTTCCTTGGTTTTTGTTTTTTCATGCTGATCAAATGTTCTCCGAGAGCTGTCTTCTTCCCCTAATCTGAGTTGTGTTTCCTGGATAATTTGTTTGCATTTTAGCATCCTTTCATGCTCTAAATCCGGTATGGGATAAGCCATTGCATGATCTGCGGGGCTTGGTCCCTCTTGAATCCTTCCTTTATAGGCTTTGATTAGGGTGTCTAGGCTCTGAGAATTTCCTAATTCAGACAGATTCTGGGTCTTTTGAGGAGAAGTCTGTTTTGAATTTGTTTGTTCTTGACTGTCTTCTTCCAGACTTTTGCCCACTTTCCTTTTCTTTTCCCATTTCCCTCTTTGTCTATTTTTCTTTCCTTTTGATGTGGAACCCTCATTTTGTTCTTTAATTGCTCCTTGTTGTTTGGCTTGTGCCCTTGTTATAACATTAAGTTCAATTTGATCATTGTCACTCAATTCCTCTTGTTCCATAATTTTGACTGTTTTTAAAGGTATGTTATTAGGTGTGTTCTGTTGTTTTTGGGGATTTTTTGGACAGTCCTTGATCAGATGTTCTCTACCACAATCCTTACAATATGCTCCCTCTATCCTGAATGTTGGAGGTTGTGGACAATCTCTAATGAAATGCTCTCCCCCACACCTATAACATGTTATCTTCGGTCCCCCTTTGAATTGAGGTTTTTGATTGGACATGTAGTTGTTAGTAATGTACATGAATGTTGCTGTGTCCATTTCAATTTTTCCATTTCCCAGATCTAGGGCTTTAAGCTCAGGTTCCCTTATTTCATAATCTTCCCATTCTTCCTGATGTCCCTCACTCCATTGATACTCTTCCTTATAAGGTGATCTGAATCTTGAATTTCCTTCATCAATGGGTGTATATTTGACTGGTACCACATTGGTTGGAATGGGAGGTTGTTGTCCCAATACTGGTCTTGGTTGCTCGGTATAACCTGATTCCCTTTGAGCCATATAGTCTCTTTCCTTGACAGGTTGTTTGTTATAGAAGCAATCCTCCCTGGTATGGTTTGTCCATTTTCTCTCTAGTATACAATACTTGAGTGTCTTCCTATCTTGTAAGTGTTGTGGTTTCTGATAAGGGCATTGTTGTGCCAGATGATTTTCTCCACAAATATAACATTTCTTGTTTGTGTTTATCCTAGAGTTTATCAGATTAGTTTTAGTGCTTACCTCTAGGGCTTTAGCAATAGCCTGAGCCAACTCTTCTGCTGGAGGAATTTTGTCTTCATAAGATCTGGGTTGATCAAATGCTAACAAATCTTGACCTCTGTTGTCCTCCAAATCTATTGCTTCCTTAACACAGGCTGCTAAATCAGGACATCTCCTATAGTACACTAGGGTCCTTAATTGGGCACTTCTCAATCCCTCAATGAATAAGGATACTTGTTTTGCCATGGAAGGTACTTCTTCTCTTGGGCATCTATCAATGTACTGCTTAAACCTTCTGGCTGCTTCCCTAACATTTTCCTCCTTTTGTTGTTTGAAGCTGTGTATCAATGTGGCTGTACTATGTTTGATTCCAGTCTTAGAGAATTCACCAATGAAAGCTTCTAAGAAAGATTCAATGTCTAGGTACATTTCTTTTCTCAAAGGAATGAACCATGATAAGGCTGGCCCTGTTAGGGTTAGACCAAATGCTTCAAATTGTACCTTGTAATCTTCTACTTCCTCTGCTCTAATCAGTTGTCTAAATTCTGCAGCATGAGCATGAGGATCTGAATACCCTTCATATTGGTTCTTCATGCATTTGGCTACTTGGTATGGTCTAAGCATCCTACCCTGAGGTTGCCAATGAGGTCTTCTTCTGAGTGGGAAGTCATTGTTTCCTTCTGGTTCTCTGTCAAAGGGATTTGGTGAAGCATGTGTCCTTCTCCCATGATTTTGCTCATTATTAGTGTAGTTTTCATTTGGTCTAGGTATGTCTGGTTGTCCCATGTTATGTTCCCAAGGTCCTTTGTCAGCACATTGCCCTAGATCATTTGAATTTTCTGGGTCTTGAGAGAAGATGTATACACATCCTTGCCTGTCTTCATATCTTCCATCTTTGAATTGGGCTACTGGAGTTATATTCAGGGGAATTTCTAAATTTCTCAGTCTAATGAGGGATTTATGCATTCCATCCTGGTATACATAGGTTCCAAACCTATTTGTATACATGTATTTAAGGATGTTTCTAAAATCCCCAGTTTCTATTGACTCATTTGTTTCATTTAGATTTTCCATGTTATTTTCTTGGCCCAAACTTCTTTCTGATCTTTTATTACTTCCTGGCTCTTTTTCCTTCCTTGTTAGGTCTTGTTTAGGAATTGGATCTATTTTATTTCCAGACCTTAGTATCATTCAACTTTTTTTTTTTTTTTTTTTTTTGACAAATTTCTAATACTCAAAAGAGTGTTTGTCACAGTTTCCTGACCAATATATTGGTTTTCCACAATTTTCTGTCCAAACTTGTGTGTGTTTTAATTTTCTTCCTATGTTTTGTGCTTTTCACAGCTTCTTAATGAATTTAGGGTTTTTTCACGATTTTCTACTGTCAGTAGTGTTTTTTTTTTTCACAAATTTCAGATGAAAATCGTGTTTTTCACGATTTTATCATGCAATTTGACTTTTTCACGATTTTCTGTTGGATTTAGGTTTTTTCACGATTTTGTGCCTACCTGTGAGTTTTTTTTACAATTTTCTGTTGAAAGTCGTGTTTTTCACGATTTTCTACTTACTTGTGAGTTTTTCACGATTTTCTGTTGAAAGTCGTGTTTTTCATGATTTTCTACTTACTTGTGAGTTTTTCACGATTTTCTGTTGAAAATCGAGTTTTTCACGATTTTCTGTTGAAAATCGAGTTCTTCACGATTTTCTGTTGAAAATCGAGTTTTTCACGATTTTCTGTTGAAAATCGAGTTTTTCACGATTTTCTGTTGAAAATCGTGTTCTTCACGATTTTCTGTTGAAAATCGTGTTTTTCACGATTTTGTGTCAAAATCGTGTTTTTTGCGATTTTGTTCACAGAATCGTGTTTTCCACGATTTTGTGTCAAAATCGTGTTTTTTGCGATTTTGTTCACAGAATCGTGTTTTCCACGATTTTGTGTCAAAATCGTGTTTTTTGCGATTTTGTTCACAGAATCGTGTTTTTTCACGATTTTGTGTCAAAATCGTATTTTTCACGATTTTGTTCACAGAATCGTGTTTTTCACGATTTTGTGTCAAAATCGTGTTTTTTGCGATTTTGTTCACAGAATCGTGTTTTCCACGATTTTGTGTCAAAATCGTGTTTTTTGCGATTTTGTCCACAGAATCGTGTTTTTCACGATTTTGTGTCAAAATCGTGTTTTTCCACGATTTTGTTCCCAGACAATCGTGATTGCTCACAGATTGTTAAAAACACGATTTTCTTATGAAAATCGCGTTCTGGGAATCGCGATGTTGTTGGCACTTTTTCACAGAATCGCGATTTTGTCCAAAACTTGGCAGATTTTCAAGTTATGGCTTTTTTCAATATTTTTTCACTTATAGAATCGCTTTATCAAAATTTTAACATGCAATGAAGAAATTTTTGAAAAACATTTTTTCTTACTGAAAACCAATAAAAAACAGGAAATCGCGATTTCGTGATTTTACTATTTTCCTACTTTTTTGTGTTATTTACTCACTTTTATGCAAAAAATATGTTCTCAAAATGCTACTAGACTTTTTACCTTGCTTGCCAAGTTGAAAAAATCTCCAAAGCTTGCTTGTAGCTGAAAGTCGCGATTTTGCTCGATTCTGCACACTCTCTCTCTCCCTCACTCTCACTCAAATGAATTTTTCTTTGAATTTCAGGTTTTTATAGTGTTCAGAAAATCGCGATTTTGTGTGATTTCTACTTTTCCTCACTCTTTCACTTGTTTAACTTCACTTACTCAATCTTAATGACTCCCTCTACACTTTCTTATGTCAAGTACCCAAATTTACCACATATTCCAAAAAAAAAATTCTTTACAGAAAATCGCGATTTTGTGTAGAGAATCGTGTTTTTTCTGCAGATCTTTTTTTGTGCAAATTTTAAGTATTCTTTGTCCTTGCCTTCTCTCAATATCCTTCACAACTTCAATACATGAGTCACCTGAAAAGTTTTTTTTTTTTTTTTTTTCAAAACAACACTTTTTTACAAAAAATCGCGATTCTGTTCAGAGAATCGTGTTTTCTAATTTTCTGGGTTTTTTGATAATTTTTTTATTTTTTAAGCTTTCTTTCTCTTTGTTTGGCTTCAATTTCTTCTTTTCTTTATAATTGACTTTACTCCTGAATTTTTGCACCAAAATCACAATCTCCCTCAGAAAATCGCGACTTTGTGCAGAAAATCGTGTTTTTCTCTATTTTTGATTTTATGCCACTTTGAGTAGCCTTTTCTTCTTGATTACCTTCAAAACCTTTCAACAACTTCAATTCAACCTTCACTTACAATGTTATTTCCAAATCAATTACTTTTTTCAGAAAGTCGCGATTCTGTGCAGAGAATCGTGTTTTTCAATTTTCTGGTTTTTTGATCATTTTTTGCTTTCTTTTCCAGTTTTTCACAATCACTCCTAACCACAACACCTCACTTCAACTTCTTATCAAGAAAGGAAATTTGTTTAATTGTTTTTGATGAGTTTTGTGAATTTGTTTGGTATTTTTGCCCTAAAAATAAAGGTGAACACTTTACTTAGGGTTTCTGATTTTGGAAATCAACTGATCCTATGGTTCTTGATTGGTTATGAGTTTCTATGTCCTTAGCTATCACTAAAGTACCAAAGAAAGGTTCTCCAATGAAAAAGTGTTATGAAAGGCAATCAATTTTTGTAAAGATAAACTCAATCATATGATTTTTTTTTCAAAATGCAGCACAACTCAAGATTTAATGCTCAGACTTGGTCAACAACTGAATCCCTCATTCCCACATCTAGCTACTTTAACTGTCCTTTCCTTAGTATCACCATGTTATCTTCCCAAGATCACCCATGGTGTCCAGTACTTGGGCAAAAAGAAATCTAGAAATGCAAGAATAGATTCAAGTTACCTCCATCTTCAGCTTCTTGGCTCAAATCCTCCACACACCTGCACTTTTACTTCACCAAAATGATGAGCAACTATCAATCTACAAAAATTTCAGCACTTCCACTTCTACAAGACATCCATTGCTTTCTTCTTCCCTAAAGACAAACAATGATATCTACCTATTCATGTGCACTTTTCCTTATTGATGAGCTTTACCTTGTTTACCATCATCAACTGAAGATCCAGCAAAGGTCCAACTTCAAAGAAGTTCTTGGAATGTTCCCCGGCAACGGCGCCAAAAAATGTTTTGTTTTGGACTCCAAGTTGTCCTCTCCAATCATGAAGTAACAAAGAATCAACAAATCATCTTTATTTTGTCAATCCTGGGAATATCCACAAGACCACAGCCCCTTCAAGATAATAGATTCAAGGAAATAAGAGATTGATGGCTGGATTGCTGAGAGAAATTGAAGATGAAGAGAAAATCTTGAGTTTACCATAACTAAGGCAAATCTCCATCATTTTCCATGTTCTTTGTGTCAAAACCATGCCATTTCATTAGCAGAATACAAATATGAACTCAAAACTGAAAAATATCACCTGTATCATAAAGACGAGACAATCGCGATTCTGTACCAACAGACGATTTTCACAATTTTGGAACTTCCTTCAGTCCTTTCCACTCATGTACAGCAATAGGTCTCTCTCTTCATACAACTTATTCAGTAATACACAAATATGACTCACAAATCTCCATGATTAAGCAAGAGACAAGCTCACACATCAAAAGAAATACACTCAACAGGAGAAAACACGATTTTGCAGAAACTCTTTCTTCTCTATTGATAACTTGAGCAAATGACTAACCAACCTCTCCAAAATAGAGAAAATTGACTTATATACATTTTCAAGTGTCCTTTTTCACACTTGAAATTAGGTCTTTTTCTCTAATTTTCTAAAGAAATGCTATCTAAGAGTTTCTAAAAATTCTACAAAAATTACATGATATCCTCAACCACATAAGGAAGACTCTTCCTTATTTTTACAATCATTGCATAAATATTTTACAAGTTTTTTTTGACTTTTTACTAATTTTTTACATCAAAAATGCTCTTCAAAAATACACCTTCCAACATCCTTCCCCTCCTAAGCCTTTCGGCTCCTGACGGAAGATTTTCTTATGTGAGATCAGCTTTATTTCTTCTTCCTTTGATACACTTGTGACACCAAATCATGGCTCTTCCTTTCTGTGACATTCAAATTATTGACCATTTCAAATAAGGCTTTCCTCCATTGTACTGCAGCTTCAGGCTTATCTATAACATCCTTCTTCAAATATTCTGTGTAGGCAACTTCATAGGCAGTAAGTCTTGCTTTTGTAACAACTGATAGGTTTCCAAAAATCTCTGACTCCCTCTCAAAAAATCCATAATCAAAAGCATCCTCAAAAATCTGTAAGTAATGGCTACCCAAAAATATAATTCTGCTGTAGTAGGCCATTAAGCAGATCCTGTCTGGTGTCTCACTCAAATCAAACAAAAGAGCATCGGTTGGTGAATTAAAACCTATGTAGTTCAAAATTCTGATATCTGTATCAGTGTAGGTCTCGATACAAGCTAGAATCAATCTCATTATTCTGACAAGTAATATACAGGCTGGATCATTAACATCCTTATATGTTGTTAAAACTGACTCAGCAGTATTCACCATGTAATTTTTTGTAGGCCAAGTGCCTGCCTTTGGACCTGCTATTTTTGGAAAATTCAGCCATTTTGCTGGAATCTGCCCTGTTTTCCTCCTTTCCCAAAAAACAGTCCATTCTCTTCTTCTGGCAACTGGACAATAGGCTGGGTTGATCTTTAAATTCAAAGGTGCCTCTTTCCAGATTTTCCTACATTCCTTATTGGCATCCAACCACTTATTTCTCCATTTAGGATTTGCTCTTTCAAATAACTCCTTCGTGACATTAATATCTTCTTCATACTCAAGGTATTTGTTCGGAGATAGCCCTACTCTGGCTAATTGATAATTCTTTATACTCTCCAAGATCATACAGAAAGGTATTCCCAATCCATCTGCAGCCCAATGATGCTGATCTGGATTAATGCCTTTATTCAGAGCAAAATTAACTATTTGATCTTCATACTCATCATGCATTTTTCTGATAAATTCCATTCTTGACTCTCTATTGGTCAATAATTTCTGTACAAAATCTTCAGAATATTCTTCCTCTGTTTCTTTGGCTGCTGACTCCTTGTTCTCTTGTTCCCTGTCAAAATCCCCTGTTTCATATTCCCTGTTGTCTGTATCTTCTGCCTGTACTTGATCTTGAATTTCTTCTGGAACTTTTGATTTCTCCAACTGTTTCTGTAATTCTTCTATAGTCATCATTGAACTTTTGTTCTGAGCTGCCCATAACTCCTTTTCCTTCCTTTATCATCTTCTTCTTTTGAACAGGTTTCCTTGGCATCTTCTTTTTCACTATCACCGTAGTTCTGGTCTCTGGAGGTCCTTGCAACTCCTTGAAGTATGCCAGCAATTCTACCTCCTTCTTTACAAATATCTCTTCAGTTTCTGCTGCCATCATTTCTTCATGCAATGCTTCATAGTGCTCCACCTCTTCTTGGATCCAATCGGTAGCTTTACATGAAAAATCTTCCAACATTTTTTGATATTGTGCCTCGTATATGGCTCTTTTGCTGTTTCCTTGAGTGAGATAAGTGTAAAGTTGTTCTTTGCTTGTCTGCGGAGGATGAGGTTCACTGGAGGATTGCACCTTTTTTTGTGCTGCCACCTGTTCCTCTCTTGTTTCTTCCGCCTGTTCTAACTCTACTTTTCTGGGGTCCAACTTTCTTTTCTTTACTGGAATCACTTCCTCAGATATTACTTTTCTCTTCATTCCTGTTCCCCTCATGCGAGTTTGTCCTTCTGATTCTCTTCCAAGTGCCTTCTTTGGGGGACTTTTGATTCCTGACATCAAATTTCTGAAGTACTGTGCCTCAGGAGCTAACTTTAACTGTTCTTCCATACCTAGAACATGATAAATGATTTTTGTCAAAAACTGGGCTCCATTCATGAATTTCTTCTGCTCCCAGTGCTTTGCTGCTTCCTTCAGCTGTTCATGGATGTAAGGTGAGACATCCATCACCCCAAATGGCTTGGTTCTATCTTTGTTATTGAACATTAATAGAGTTACTGACTTATGAGGCATGGTATACCTTGGTAATTTCGGAAAACAAAAGAACTGCAAGAACATTCTTATAGCATACTCTTCATTTTCTTTTCCCTTAAAGTCAGTGAACTTTACATACCCCGTGTAAGTCTCCTTATTTTTTTTAACAAAACTTTGGTCCAGTTTAGTGCCCATTGGATAGAACTGTAAGGCGGCTCTGATATGTTCTGCTTTGATGACTATCCCTGCCTCCTGATTGTCTTTATTCTTCACTTTACATCTGAAGTAGGCATCATTGCCTTTTCCCACTTCCTCCAAAGTTCCCATCACTTGTGCTACTCTTTCAAAGTCAATAAAGAAAATAGGTTCTTCTAAGAGCTTGTGCAATCCCACAGCTTTCCATCTTTTGAGGTTGACAGAAGTTTTCTGAAACCTGTAAAATTCTTGGCACAGCATGGTGTACTTATATCCTCCCACTGCTACTGTGAAGATATGTTGTCCTATCACTCCCAGAATTTCTTTAAGTTCTTTTGCTATTTTTTCAGCTTCTGGGATTTCTTGGTCTTCATCGGATTCTAAGTCCACTTGTTCTTCAGCTGCATCACTGTCCAAAAACCAGTGTCCTCTGGACAAAGTCACTGAATCAGCTTTGAAGTCATGGATTGCCAACTCCTTTGTTATTCACCATCCTGTATTTATATATAACAGAAAAGAAAATACTCCACCCACATGAGTCACAAGATTTCATAAGAAAATACTATATTATTCTGGAATGTTACTGACATATAAAAAATATGAAAGACAAGTTCCCAGCAATTTTTGCTTTTTTTTAAGAGACTCAATTTTAAGTGAGCAACACAGGTGTAGCAAGACATCTATTGTGCTCTCTCCAATTGTCACTTCCTTGCTCAAAAAAAAACAATTCCTGAATTAGAAGGATGATGCTAGAAAAGATGATTAATGAAGAAACTTGAAAAAGTAATGGTAAAAAAAAGAAAAATGATCACAAAAAATTAAAAATCAATAAGACAAAACAACTTTTTTTCCATAATAAATTACTCTTTCCCTCCCTATATCTTGCTTTGTGTTTTTTTATTTTAGAAAGAAAATCAAGAAAATAAAATATATTTTTCTGGGGTTTTTTTTTTTTTTTTTTTTTTTTTTTTTCCGTCTTCTTTCCTTCCCCTCCTAATTTTCTTTTCAGGGGAAAGAAAGTAATATTTTTTTGTCCTTTTCAAAATTCCAAAAATAGGTCCACGGTGGATTATCCCTCTTCCATTGACCTAATTCTGATTTTTTTACCCAGTAATATTTTACTCCATCTGTCCTTCTGTTATGGAAATAACCATGCTCTGTGGATGAACATTTTTTGACATTTTTTGGCTTCCATATCCATTTTGTTTTAATTTCCTGTTTTGGTGAGCCATAACTGTGCATGACCTGTTTCCATATTCTTTTTGTTCTGTTTTGTTGATATTGCAACTTTGGCAATAATAGTCTTCTCTGTATTGTCTCCTCATCAACCTTTACCTCTTCAGTCTTTTGCTGATCTTGAGTGTATGAAGCTTGATCACTTTGTATTGTCAAAATGTTCCTGTCCTTCATTGAGAAAGCAAATCCTTCGAGATGTGGGTCATGAACATCCATATGAACTACCTGCTCTTCATTACTCAGAAAGAACATTAAAAACTTTTTGTCCTTGATGGTCAAATTAAGCTTCATTTTCTCAAAATTTAAAATGACTTTACCGTGTTTGAGCCATGGCTGTCCTAAAATCAGCTTTTCAGTCATTAAATGGTCTGGCCACTCTTCACAATCTATCTCCATATATTCATTATTAAATTTAACTTTAATAGAAAGTGAAGATATGCTTTGAATTCTTTTCCCTCCCAGGGTTTTGATCAAAATTCTGCTTTCAGCTCTCTTAAGATTAAACTTATTGATCAAGGCTGAGCTAATTAGATTCACTTGAGCTCCCGAGTCTATCAAAACCCTTATGTTTTCATTCTGGTAATTCATCATAATCAAAGGCAAATGTTCTTTTTGCTTTAGAGTGTTTTCACATAAGCACACTTGTTTCAATTTTCTAATTCTCTCTTTGGCTTCCAGTTGAGCCTCCATTCTAATACTTTCTTCTTCTTTTTTCCTATTTTGGGCCTTTTGCAACCTTCTCCATTCCTCGGTAGTTAATGGGCACTCATACCTCTTTACTCTACATCCACTTATGAAATTTGGCATGATCTCCCCATCAATATTGGCTAACTGAATAGCTCCACTTTTGCTTATTTGATGTATGATATATGGCCCATGACCTTTTTTCTGAAACTTTTTCTGATGTTCCTTGATTGTGTAAGCTAAGACCAGGTCTCCTTCTTGTAGATCTTTGTCTTTTATGTGAACATCATGATAAGCTTTTTGTCTTTTCTTGTTTGTGTATATACTCATCACTGCTTGGAGTCTCGATGCTCCCAGTTTTTCTAAGTCTATGACTCTTTCAGATAATTCATGTCCTGTCCAATTGTATTGGCTACCCACCTTCAGTGTTGGAATAAGAAATTCCATGGGTAAAACTGCATTCTGGCCATACACCAAATTAAATGGTGTAGTCCCTAAAGCTGTTTTGTATGCCACTCTATAAGCCCAAAGAACATGATTCAATTGATAATCCCAGTCATTTCTGTTTGTGTTGACTAATTTGGACAATACATTGCAAAGTACTTTATTAGTGCTTTCTGCTAACCCATTGGCTTGTGGGTGATATGGGGCTGACTTATTGTGACTAATCATGAAATAATTAGTCATGTTTTCTATGATCTGATTCAAAAAATGAGTCCCCCTATCACTTACCAATTCAATTGGTAGTCCAAATCTAGTGATAATGTTTTCATACAAAAATCTAGCAGTGGTGTGAGCATCATTTTTTTTAGTAGCTTTGGCCTCAGCCCATTTTGTCAAATAATCTGTAGCTACTAGTATGTATTCTGCATGAGATTGTCTGGCTGGAGGATGTATGGGTCCAATAAAGTCCAATCCCCATTTACTAAAAGCTCTGGCTGAAATTAAAGGAATTAATGGCATGTTATCTCTTTTGTTTGGTTGGCTTACCCTTTGACAGACATCACATCTTTTCACATAAGTTCTAGCATCAGGAAATAGGGTTGGCCACCAAAAGCCAGAATATAAGATGAGTTTGGCTGTTCTATCACTTGAGAAATGTCCTCCAGCTACTCCTGAGTGTGCCATTTCCAACATCTCCAAATACCTTTCTTCTGGAACACAGATTCTTAGATATCCATCCATTCCTCTCTTGTATAATTGCTCTCCTATGAGTTGATATTCTTCTGAGATCACTTGTAGATTTCTTGAATCAGCACCAGCTATTACTTGTTCCCCTTTCTCCTTTCTCTTCAACTTCTCAGCAATATTTTCACTCCATTCAGGGTTTTTCTGAAACCAATATAGAGTTATTAATTCTGCTTTCTGCCATGTTTGACATTTTTGACAATTATCAATATATCTCTCCACATCTTGAATCTTATTTGGCCAATGTACTCCCATCCTATTAAGGTTACTAAGAGTGACAATCGTAGAAGCATGAGTACATGGATTCCAGCAATGAGCTTTTCTTACATATTCATGTTGCTCTTCTTCTGGAGTACAATATTCCAGTATACCTGACTGATTGAGGTGATACAAATGTCCAGCTAACAACATGAAATTCCTGCTTTGTAACACCAGATGTGTGTTATTTGCTAATGACCTACAAGGTCCCATGGTTAGCAAGGGAATTAATGACATCGACCATTCAGGAACACTTTCCACCTTGAATAAGTATGTATCTGGCAAATCATCATCTATAGGTGAACTAGGTTCTTTTGACTGAATTCTTGATAAATGATCTGCTCTCAAGTGTGTTTTTCCTTGTCTAACCACCACCTCAAACTCAAATTCCATTAGTAAAAGAAACCATCTTACTATTCTTCCTGTATGACATGGTTTATTTACTAAATAGAGTAGAGCTTGGTGATCCACAAAGAATTTAAACTTGTTGGCCAATAGATAATGTCTGTATTTTTTGACAGCAAAGATCATTCCCAATCCCTCTCTCTCAGTAGTTGTGTAATTTTTTTCTGCACTGTTTAATTGTCTACTTGCATATGCTACTGGGAAATCTAATTTGCTTCCTTCTATAGGTTGTGCTAACACACATCCCAGAGCATAATTTGAAGCATCGACATGTACATGAAAGATTTTATCCCACTGAGGTGTTTTCAAGATTGGTGCTGTCACCAAACAAGTTTTTAATGTTTCAAATGCTTGGTCACATTCTTCAGTCCACTCAAACTTTGTGATGAGGGCATATAAGGGCTTGGCTATATCAGCAAATTTGTATACAAATTTTCTGTAGTACCCACAATGTCCCATAAAAGTTTGGAGTTCCTTCACATTTGTTGGTCTAGGAAGCTCTATTATGGCTTTTATTTTCTTTTCATCAGTAGAGATTCCATTTTTTGACACTATGTGACCCAACATTCTTCCTTGTCTGACATAGAATACACACTTTTCTGGGTTTAAGCATACTCTATATGTCCTGCACTTCCTGAATATTCTTTCCAAATCTTGTAAATGATCTTGTCTTTTTAAAGAAAAAGTGCATAAGTCATCTACATAGATTTCCATCACATTTCTCAGGAATTCTTTGAAAATATGACACATCAACCTTTGAAAAGTTGCTGGGGCATTGGTCAATCCAAAGGGCATAACCCTAAAAGCATAAACCCCCCATTCTGTAGAAAAGGCAGTCTTATGTTGGTCCTCTAAAGCTATTGGTACTTGATTGTATCCTGAAAAGCCATCTAGAAAACTATAGACTTCCTTTCCTGCAACTCTCTCAAGAAGATGATCTGTTATTGGCAGTGGATAACTATCCCTTATAGTTGCTGCATTTACTTTCTTCAAGTTAATGCATACCCTAAGTTTCCCGTTCTTTTTTGGAACCACAACTATAGGTGATATCCATTCAGTGTACTCTATTTCATAAATGAAATTAGCAGCCAACAACTTGTCAATTTCTTCCTTTATTTTGGCAGAGTATTTGTCATTAAATGTATAATGTCTCTGTTTGCTTGGTTTTGCATCAGGTGTCATAGGGATCTTATGCTCACAAATTTTTGGATCAATTCCTTTCAGATCTTTATAACTGTAAGCAAATACATCCCTATATTTCTTTGCTAGGTTCCTTAATGCTTCTTCTTCTTGTGATGTCATGTCATCAGCTATTACTATTTGTCTCTCTTCTCCTTCTTCCTGTGTAATTACAATTTTCTTTGTTTGTTCTTCATTATCATATGCTTCCCCTTTCTTCTTCTCTCTTTTTGGTTTCATTTTCAGAAGTAGTCTATCTTCTACTTCATAAGTTTTAAAGTTTGCTGGTACATCAAAGTATTGATCTTTGTTTATCTCTTTCTCTTTCCTTTCTTTTTCCTGGTCTCTTTCTATTTCTTTGTGTTTATGTTCCTTGTATTTGCCTGAGATTTTGTCTTTGATTGCATCCTCAGCTTTTACTGTTTCCAAATATTGTGATTTTCCTTCTGTTAATATCATTTCTTGATTTTGATCCTCTTCTCTTTGTGATACTCCTATCATGTGTATGCCAATGTGGAAGATGTCAAATCCTTCCTCATTTTGGAATTCCACTCCCACATATTCCTCACTGGCCAAATCCATGGTAGCTAAGATTTGATTCCATCCATAAGGCTCAAACTCTTCATCTTTGAATTGTTGAGGCACATAATTTTCATCCTGTATTTCTCTTTCTTCCACACAATCTTCTCTTCTTAACCTCCTTTTCCTATTCGTGATATTTCTTAATATGTTACACTTCCAAACTGCTGATTCCTCTTCCTGATCCTCCCTCTCTGATTCTTCACTTTCTGGTTGATTTTGATGTATTTTATACCATTCTCTAGGGGATATGTCACAATAGTGGCCATTTCTTAAGTTTACTCTTGTTATTCTCCCCTGGTTCTGAAGATATAAACAATCATTACCCCAATCTTGTACAATTTGCATTTGTCTCATGAAGGGTCTTCCTAGGATAATTTCATAAGATGTGGATTGTGGAAATTCTACTATAGCAAAAGTATGCTCTATTTCTATGCCACATATGTCCACAATCACTTTTTCCCAAATTCCTAGGGGCTTTTCTATATGTCCATCTGCAAGTTGTAATCTCATTTTAGTGGGTAATAATTCCTTTCTTCCCCATTTCTCCCAGGTTTGTTTAGTCATTATAGCCACTCCTGATCCACTATCCAAAATGGCTTTTGCTGAATGTTTTTCATATTGTAATTTTAAGGTTGAATTCCCTTCTTCTCCTTCACAATATCCTCCTATTTTGTCAATAGGAATATACCATAGTTCCTCTAATTCTTGTGTTGGTGAATGAAGGTTTCCAGATATTGTTTCTTCCTTGTTCATCTTGTTTTGTAGGTGAGGATTTTGTTTCAACAAATTTTCCCATGTTGTATGACATGTAATACTACAATGTTCATCTAAACTCATTTGGAATGTTATGTGTGGATTGCCTTCTCTATCATCTTCCTTGGTTTTTGTTTTTTCATGCTGATCAAATGTTCTCCGAGAGCTGTCTTCTTCCCCTAATCTGAGTTGTGTTTCCTGGATAATTTGTTTGCATTTTAGCATCCTTTCATGCTCTAAATCCGGTATGGGATAAGCCATTGCATGATCTGCGGGGCTTGGTCCCTCTTGAATCCTTCCTTTATAGGCTTTGATTAGGGTGTCTAGGCTCTGAGAATTTCCTAATTCAGACAGATTCTGGGTCTTTTGAGGAGAAGTCTGTTTTGAATTTGTTTGTTCTTGACTGTCTTCTTCCAGACTTTTGCCCACTTTCCTTTTCTTTTCCCATTTCCCTCTTTGTCTATTTTTCTTTCCTTTTGATGTGGAACCCTCATTTTGTTCTTTAATTGCTCCTTGTTGTTTGGCTTGTGCCCTTGTTATAACATTAAGTTCAATTTGATCATTGTCACTCAATTCCTCTTGTTCCATAATTTTGACTGTTTTTAAAGGTATGTTATTAGGTGTGTTCTGTTGTTTTTGGGGATTTTTTGGGCAGTCCTTGATCAGATGTTCTCTACCACAATCCTTACAATATGCTCCCTCTATCCTGAATGTTGGAGGTTGTGGACAATCTCTAATGAAATGCTCTCCCCCACACCTATAACATGTTATCTTCGGTCCCCCTTTGAATTGAGGTTTTTGATTGGACATGTAGTTGTTAGTAATGTACATGAATGTTGCTGTGTCCATTTCAATTTTTCCATTTCCCAGATCTAGGGCTTTAAGCTCAGGTTCCCTTATTTCATAATCTTCCCATTCTTCCTGATGTCCCTCACTCCATTGATACTCTTCCTTATAAGGTGATCTGAATCTTGAATTTCCTTCATCAATGGGTGTATATTTGACTGGTACCACATTGGTTGGAATGGGAGGTTGTTGTCCCAATACTGGTCTTGGTTGCTCGGTATAACCTGATTCCCTTTGAGCCATATAGTCTCTTTCCTTGACAGGTTGTTTGTTATAGAAGCAATCCTCCCTGGTATGGTTTGTCCATTTTCTCTCTAGTGTACAATACTTGAGTGTCTTCCTATCTTGTAAGTGTTGTGGTTTCTGATAAGGGCATTGTTGTGCCAGATGATTTTCTCCACAAATATAACATTTCTTGTTTGTGTTTATCCTAGAGTTTATCAGATTAGTTTTAGTGCTTACCTCTAGGGCTTTAGCAATAGCCTGAGCCAACTCTTCTGCTGGAGGAATTTTGTCTTCATAAGATCTGGGTTGATCAAATGCTAACAAATCTTGACCTCTGTTGTCCTCCAAATCTATTGCTTCCTTAACACAGGCTGCTAAATCAGGACATCTCCTATAGTACACTAGGGTCCTTAATTGGGCACTTCTCAATCCCTCAATGAATAAGGATACTTGTTTTGCCATGGAAGGTACTTCTTCTCTTGGGCATCTATCAATGTACTGCTTAAACCTTCTGGCTGCTTCCCTAACATTTTCCTCCTTTTGTTGTTTGAAGCTGTGTATCAATGTGGCTGTACTATGTTTGATTCCAGTCTTAGAGAATTCACCAATGAAAGCTTCTAAGAAAGATTCAATGTCTAGGTACATTTCTTTTCTCAAAGGAATGAACCATGATAAGGCTGGCCCTGTTAGGGTTAGACCAAATGCTTCAAATTGTACCTTGTAATCTTCTACTTCCTCTGCTCTAATCAGTTGTCTAAATTCTGCAGCATGAGCATGAGGATCTGAATACCCTTCATATTGGTTCTTCATGCATTTGGCTACTTGGTATGGTCTAAGCATCCTACCCTGAGGTTGCCAATGAGGTCTTCTTCTGAGTGGGAAGTCATTGTTTCCTTCTGGTTCTCTGTCAAAGGGATTTGGTGAAGCATGTGTCCTTCTCCCATGATTTTGCTCATTATTAGTGTAGTTTTCATTTGGTCTAGGTATGTCTGGTTGTCCCATGTTATGTTCCCAAGGTCCTTTGTCAGCACATTGCCCTAGATCATTTGAATTTTCTGGGTCTTGAGAGAAGATGTATACACATCCTTGCCTGTCTTCATATCTTCCATCTTTGAATTAGGCTACTGGAGTTATATTCAGGGGAATTTCTAAATTTCTCAGTCTAATGAGGGATTTATGCATTCCATCCTGGTATACATAGGTTCCAAACCTATTTGTATACATGTATTTAAGGATGTTTCTAAAATCCCCAGTTTCTATTGACTCATTTGTTTCATTTAGATTTTCCATGTTATTTTCTTGGCCCAAACTTCTTTCTGATCTTTTATTACTTCCTGGCTCTTTTTCCTTCCTTGTTAGGTCTTGTTTAGGAATTGGATCTATTTTATTTCCAGACCTTAGTATCATTCAACTAATTTTTTTTTTTTTTTTTTTGACAAATTTCTAATACTCAAAAGAGTGTTTGTCACAGTTTCCTGACCAATATATTGGTTTTCCACAATTTTCTGTCCAAACTTGTGTGTGTTTTAATTTTCTTCCTATGTTTTGTGCTTTTCACAGCTTCTTAATGAATTTAGGGTTTTTTCACGATTTTCTACTGTCAGTAGTGTTTTTTTTTTTCACAAATTTCAGATGAAAATCGTGTTTTTCACGATTTTATCATGCAATTTGACTTTTTCACGATTTTCTGTTGGATTTAGGTTTTTTCACGATTTTGTGCCTACCTGTGAGTTTTTTTTACAATTTTCTGTTGAAAGTCGTGTTTTTCACGATTTTCTACTTACTTGTGAGTTTTTCACGATTTTCTGTTGAAAGTCGTGTTTTTCATGATTTTCTACTTACTTGTGAGTTTTTCACGATTTTCTGTTGAAAATCGAGTTTTTCACGATTTTCTGTTGAAAATCGAGTTCTTCACGATTTTCTGTTGAAAATCGAGTTTTTCACGATTTTCTGTTGAAAATCGAGTTTTTCACGATTTTCTGTTGAAAATCGTGTTCTTCACGATTTTCTGTTGAAAATCGTGTTTTTCACGATTTTGTGTCAAAATCGTGTTTTTTGCGATTTTGTTCACAGAATCGTGTTTTCCACGATTTTGTGTCAAAATCGTGTTTTTTGCGATTTTGTTCACAGAATCGTGTTTTCCACGATTTTGTGTCAAAATCGTGTTTTTTGCGATTTTGTTCACAGAATCGTGTTTTTTCACGATTTTGTGTCAAAATCGTATTTTTCACGATTTTGTTCACAGAATCGTGTTTTTCACGATTTTGTGTCAAAATCGTGTTTTTTGCGATTTTGTTCACAGAATCGTGTTTTCCACGATTTTGTGTCAAAATCGTGTTTTTTGCGATTTTGTCCACAGAATCGTGTTTTTCACGATTTTGTGTCAAAATCGTGTTTTTCCACGATTTTGTTCCCAGACAATCGTGATTGCTCACAGATTGTTAAAAACACGATTTTCTTATGAAAATCGCGTTCTGGGAATCGCGATGTTGTTGGCACTTTTTCACAGAATCGCGATTTTGTCCAAAACTTGGCAGATTTTCAAGTTATGGCTTTTTTCAATATTTTTTCACTTATAGAATCGCTTTATCAAAATTTTAACATGCAATGAAGAAATTTTTGAAAAACATTTTTTCTTACTGAAAACCAATAAAAAACAGGAAATCGCGATTTCGTGATTTTACTATTTTCCTACTTTTTTGTGTTATTTACTCACTTTTATGCAAAAAATATGTTCTCAAAATGCTACTAGACTTTTTACCTTGCTTGCCAAGTTGAAAAAATCTCCAAAGCTTGCTTGTAGCTGAAAGTCGCGATTTTGCTCGATTCTGCACACTCTCTCTCTCCCTCACTCTCACTCAAATGAATTTTTCTTTGAATTTCAGGTTTTTATAGTGTTCAGAAAATCGCGATTTTGTGTGATTTCTACTTTTCCTCACTCTTTCACTTGTTTAACTTCACTTACTCAATCTTAATGACTCCCTCTACACTTTCTTATGTCAAGTACCCAAATTTACCACATATTCCAAAAAAAATTTTCTTTACAGAAAATCGTGATTTTGTGTAGAGAATCGTGTTTTTTCTGCAGATCTTTTTTTGTGCAAATTTTAAGTATTCTTTGTCCTTGCCTTCTCTCAATATCCTTCACAACTTCAATACATGAGTCACCTGAAAAGTTTTTTTTTTTTTTTTTCAAAACAACACTTTTTTTACAAAAAATCGCGATTCTGTTCAGAGAATCGTGTTTTCTAATTTTCTGGGTTTTTTGATAATTTTTTTATTTTTTAAGCTTTCTTTCTCTTTGTTTGGCTTCAATTTCTTCTTTTCTTTATAATTGACTTTACTCCTGAATTTTTGCACCAAAATCACAATCTCCCTCAGAAAATCGCGACTTTGTGCAGAAAATCGTGTTTTTCTCTATTTTTGATTTTATGCCACTTTGAGTAGCCTTTTCTTCTTGATTACCTTCAAAACCTTTCAACAACTTCAATTCAACCTTCACTTACAATGTTATTTCCAAATCAATTACTTTTTTCAGAAAGTCGCGATTCTGTGCAGAGAATCGTGTTTTTCAATTTTCTGGTTTTTTGATCATTTTTTGCTTTCTTTTCCAGTTTTTCACAATCACTCCTAACCACAACACCTCACTTCAACTTCTTATCAAGAAAGGAAATTTGTTTAATTGTTTTTGATGAGTTTTGTGAATTTGTTTGGTATTTTTGCCCTAAAAATAAAGGTGAACACTTTACTTAGGGTTTCTGATTTTGGAAATCAACTGATCCTATGGTTCTTGATTGGTTATGAGTTTCTATGTCCTTAGCTATCACTAAAGTACCAAAGAAAGGTTCTCCAATGAAAAAGTGTTATGAAAGGCAATCAATTTTTGTAAAGATAAACTCAATCATATGATTTTTTTTCAAAATGCAGCACAACTCAAGATTTAATGCTCAGACTTGGTCAACAACTGAATCCCTCATTCCCACATCTAGCTACTTTAACTGTCCTTTCCTTAGTATCACCATGTTATCTTCCCAAGATCACCCATGGTGTCCAGTACTTGGGCAAAAAGAAATCTAGAAATGCAAGAATAGATTCAAGTTACCTCCATCTTCAGCTTCTTGGCTCAAATCCTCCACACACCTGCACTTTTACTTCACCAAAATGATGAGCAACTATCAATCTACAAAAATTTCAGCACTTCCACTTCTACAAGACATCCATTGCTTTCTTCTTCCCTAAAGACAAACAATGATATCTACCTATTCATGTGCACTTTTCCTTATTGATGAGCTTTACCTTGTTTACCATCATCAACTGAAGATCCAGCAAAGGTCCAACTTCAAAGAAGTTCTTGGAATGTTCCCCGGCAACGGCGCCAAAAAATGTTTTGTTTTGGACTCCAAGTTGTCCTCTCCAATCATGAAGTAACAAAGAATCAACAAATCATCTTTATTTTGTCAATCCTGGGAATATCCACAAGACCACAGCCCCTTCAAGATAATAGATTCAAGGAAATAAGAGATTGATGGCTGGATTGCTGAGAGAAATTGAAGATGAAGAGAAAATCTTGAGTTTACCATAACTAAGGCAAATCTCCATCATTTTCCATGTTCTTTGTGTCAAAACCATGCCATTTCATTAGCAGAATACAAATATGAACTCAAAACTGAAAAATATCACCTGTATCATAAAGACGAGACAATCGCGATTCTGTACCAACAGACGATTTTCACAATTTTGGAACTTCCTTCAGTCCTTTCCACTCATGTACAGCAATAGGTCTCTCTCTTCATACAACTTATTCAGTAATACACAAATATGACTCACAAATCTCCATGATTAAGCAAGAGACAAGCTCACACATCAAAAGAAATACACTCAACAGGAGAAAACACGATTTTGCAGAAACTCTTTCTTCTCTATTGATAGCTTGAGCAAATGACTAACCAACCTCTCCAAAATAGAGAAAATTGACTTATATACATTTTCAAGTGTCCTTTTTCACACTTGAAATTAGGTCTTTTTCTCTAATTTTCTAAAGAAATGCTATCTAAGAGTTTCTAAAAATTCTACAAAAATTACATGATATCCTCAACCACATAAGGAAGACTCTTCCTTATTTTTACAATCATTGCATAAATATTTTACAAGTTTTTTTTGACTTTTTACTAATTTTTTACATCAAAAATGCTCTTCAAAAATACACCTTCCAACAACTTGATTCACCTGTTCTGTTTGTCCATCATTCTGTGGATGATTTGCTGTAGATAGTTTAACTTGAACACCAAGGAGCTTGCAAAGACTGTTCCAAAAGCTAGATATGAACTGTGGACCTCGATCACTGACAATATCATGAGGCAATCCATGAAGCCTAAAGATGCATCTGAGAAAGATTCTAGCAGTGGCTGCACCTGTGATTGCCTTTGTAGTTGGAATGAAGTGTGCCATCTTTGTGAATCTATCCACAATAACAAGAATGGCATCATACTTATCTGACTTTGGTAGATCTGTGATGAAATCCATAGATAATGAAGCCCATGGCCTTTCTGGAATAGGTAAAGGTGGCAAGAGGCCATGAGGCTTATGTGGTGGTGCCTTAGATCTATTGCAAGTGTCACAGGTTCGGATATATTCTTTGACTTCCTTCCACATTTGAGGCCACCAAAAATCCCTGGATATGAGTTCTATGGTTTTATTTACTCCAAAATGTCCTGCTACAAGGTTCTCATGACGTTGTTGAAGTACTTGGATCCTAGGCTTTCCTGGAGGGACATACAATAGGTTCTGATAGAATAGTAACCCGTCCTTTTCTTGGAATTCATTTACTTCTTGGACTTTCCCTTCTTGAGTTTTTTGCTTAACATTACAAAATAATTCATCTTGTGGTAGATTCTCACGAATCAAATGATTCAAGGCTGAATCTTGAGGATGGGTTAAAGAGATAGCTGCTAGCTGGAGATGCTCAGGCTTGAGTAATACACTCTCTTGTTGATCAAAGGCCTCTTCACCCTTCTTTGGTGCAAGGTAAGATCTTCTGGACAGGGCATCTGACTGACATTGATGACATCCTGGACGGTATGTGATGACAAAGTCAAATCTGGTACACAATGACTTTATGAGCTGCTCCTTCTAGATGGTGACGCCAGGTATCAAACGCGTCTACTATGGCAAGAAGTTCTTTATCATGAATTTCATAATTAATTTCTGGAGGGGAAAACCTCCTTGAATGATATGCAACTGGATGTAGGTGTCCATCATCTCCATATTGGGAAAGAATGGACCCTAGAGCAAAGTTAGATGCATCTCTCTCAAGGAAGAAGGGCTTACTAGAATCAGGATGAACTAGAATTCGAGCGGTAGTGAATGCTGATTTCAAGATCTGAAAGGCCTTCTCTGCTTCTTCGGACCATGAGAATTTGGAGTTCCCTATAAGCTTGGTAAGAGGTGTCACTATCTTGTAGTAATCTCTGATGAATATCCTATAAAAAATTGCAAACCCTAGAAAACATTGTACATCTCGAACACACGAAGGTGGTTGCCAATCAAGGATTGTCTCGATCTTCTTAGGGTCCATAAATATTCCTTTCTCTGATACAATGTACCCTAAAAACCCTACTTCTGTTTGATGGAAATAGCACTTCTCCAATTTTGCATATAACCCTTTTTCTCTTAGTTTCTCTAGGACTATCTTCACATGACATTCATGATCTTCTAGATTTTTGGAGAATATCAAGATATCATCAAGATATATTACCACAAAATCATCTAAATACTCTCGAAAGATATCATTCATCATATGTTGAAAGACTGCTGGAGCATTGGTGAGCCCGAATGGCATAACTACATATTCAAAGTGTCCATACCTTGTTCGAAATGCTGTCTTCCATTCGTCTCCTTCTCTGATCCTGACAAGATTGTATGCTCCTGAATCTACCAGAGCTATAAGGGAAAGGGTCTTCTTAGACATGATTAACTTGATAGGGGCAAGACATGTTTCTACGGGTGTGGATGGAATGATGAGACCCTTTCTTATATCATGGTCCGGCTATATGGTCTCTTTTACAACTGGACTTCCTCGTTTCCTTGCTCTACAAGGGTGGCTGCGACTTTGGAGTTCGTTCTCTTGTTGGAACAAATAACTGCAATGTGGCTAGGGTTTCCACAATACAGGCATAACTTATTGTCCCTCCTTCTTTGTTTCTCTTGTGGTGTTAGAGGCTGGAACCGAGTTACATCTATCTGCATAGGTTCGGGCATAGACTCATCTCTAGGAGTGGGCTGGAAAGGTTTCCATTGGCGAGGTCTTCCTTCTACTTGTTTTTCTTGTTTCCTTTCAAAAAGGCGGTTATCACATTGAATAGTTTGGTTGATGTATTCATTCAATGTCTTCACCTCTGGCATCATGAGTAGAAGGTCCTTCACATCATCTCGTAAGCCCCATCTAAATTGGCTTATAAAATAATCTTCGTGCCAAGTGAGGTCACATATTAACTGCCTAAATTCTGATGCATAGGTAGAGGCAGGGCGGTTACCTTGACGTAGCTTCCAAGTTTTGTTTCCGCCACTCGAATCGTGTCTGCATCTCCAAATGTGGCAATGAGCTCTCTAAGAAACCCCTCGTAGTCATGAAGTATGGCCATATCCTTCTCCAAGATTGGGGCGAACCATGATAAATCTTGACCATAGAGCAAGGTTCCAATAAAACCGACCTTGGATGCATCATCAGGGTATCTATCACGCTGCATACGGAAGTACAATTTGACTTGTTGCAAGAATCCTCGGAACTTTGTGCGATCACCATCGAACTTTTCTGGCATGCAGATCTTGGGTTCCTTCATAAATGATGTACTAGGTCGTTGATTCACTTGAATACTCCCTTGATTTGCTTGAAGACTCCCGATTCGTTCTTGTAATTCTTGGAGGAGTGCACCTACATGCACTGGGAGTTCAAGGAGTCATGACCGCCAAGTAAGTACTCTTCAAGTTCCAGTTCTAGTTCTTGTCTTGTTCCTTGTTCTAGTCTAGTTCTTGGACATACTATCTTGTCCCCTTGTAATCTCGTAGTACGAGATCCTGTTGAGTCCTTCCGTGCATCCAGTTCATCTCCCAGAAGGGAGTTCTTGTAATCCAGACATCTTGTCTCATACTTACAATCCCGGGTTGTGGGATCTCCTATATCATCTCTAGTTGAGTTATTCATACCTATCAGTCCCGGGTTGTGGGACATCTTGTATCAGTCACGTATTCATGTATCATTTCCCCTTCGTGGGTGATCTTGTAATCAGAAGTGTATTTCCGAAATCTTGTCTATTGTAGTCAGAGAGCACAATGTAGTGCTCCCCTGACATTTTGGCAAGACTGATCATGAATGTGGCCAACCCCTCCTTATATAGGTTTTCAAGGGCGGTTCCCAAAGGCGGTTGTGACTTGATGATGTCATCATGATGTCATCGATTTGCAAACTCCCCAGAGGATTTTATTTGATCATTGACTATCTGCTCCTTTTATCCTTCCTTCTCTTGCCCATCTATATCCATGAGATCCAAGTCTTCTTCTTTTCCCTGATCTTCTGTAGTTATGAATTCCTCACTATGATTCAAATCATAAAGCATGTCTTCTATATTTTGGTTTATTTCTTCTGCTGTATTTCCTTCTTTGACCTCTTGAAAATTCTTCTTTTCCACTACTTCATCTGTTTCCTTGATTTGACCTTTGTCTTCTTCCTTGTGCACTGATCTGCATAATTGAGCGTCCTTTTCTGTTTCTTGCTTTTCCTCATTAAATTTGAAGTAAGTTTGATGTGAGGGTTTTGTCCATACTGTCTTTAACCCTGAATCTACTAATCCATAGTTGAACTCCTTCCTTACTTCAATCTCCTCTTCCATCATTACTGCTTTACCTTTTAGTAACCTTTTCTCTTCTCTAGGAGTAACCTGTTTTTCTTCTTCTTGAACTTGTTTTCCTTGTGGCTTTTCACCCAATTCATCTGTGTTTTATTCTTTTCAGAGGCTTGTACTGTCACATTTGGTGTGCTAGGCACTGATAAGTTCAAGCTTTTCAACAAGAAGTTTTCAATGTCACTCTCAGAATCTAAAGAGAATTGTGAAGATCCAGCTATCCCTGATTTGTCCATTCTTGGTTCTTCCATAGCAATGGATTCCTCTTGCTTTTTTTCTTCTACTATCACTTTTTTGTCTCCATCATTGGTACAGGTTCTACTAATGATTTTCCTTTATTTTTCTTGGTTAACTTCCTTTTCTGTACAGGTTTCTTTTGAACCTTCTTCTTTACTACAACTGTAGTTCTAGTTTCACGAGGTCCTTGTAGCTCTTTGAAATAAGCTAATAGTTCCACTTCTTTTTTGACAAAAACTTCATCAGTTTCTGCTGCCATCATCTGATCATGCCGCTCTTCATAGTGTTCTACCTCTTCTTAGATCCAATCAGTTGCTTTACAAGAGTAGTCCTCCAACATCTTTTGATATTGAGCTTCATATAGTGCCCTTTTATTGTTCCCTTGGGTCAAATAAGTATACAATCGCTCTTTACTGGTCTGAGGTGGATGAGGGTCATTTGAAGACTGTACTTGCTTCTGAGCAGCTTCATGCTCTTCCTTAGTTGCCTCTTCCTGTTCCAATTCCACTTTTCTTGGATCCAATGTTCTTTTCTTTACTGGAATGACTTCTTCCGAGACTCCCTTTCTTTTCCTTTCTGCTCCCCTCATACTTGGTTGGGCTTCTGCTTCTCTTACAGACATAATCCTAGAAGGACTTTTAAGAAACTTCTGAAGTATTGAGCTTCTGGAGCCAGCTTTATCCCGATCCTCCATTCCTAGAACATGATATATAATTCTTGTTAAGAATTGAGCTCCATTCATGTACTTCTTTTGCTCCCAATGTTTGGCTGCTTCCTTCAATTGCTCATGTATGTATGGAGTTATGTCCATCACTCCAAAAGGCTTGGTTCTGTCCTTATTTTTGAGTATAATCAATGTTATTGGTTTGTGTGGCATGGTGTATCTCGATAGTTTTGGAAAATAGAAATACTGCAAAAACATTATGATAGCATACTCCTCATTTTCTCTTCCTTTAAAATCAGGAAATTTGGAATATCCTACATATGTAGCTTTATTTTTCTTGACAAAACTGTTGTCCAACTTGGTTCCCATCGTATAAAACTGAAGGGCTGCCCTGATATGTTTTGCTTTTATTGTAATGTTCACTTCCTGGTTTTCTTTGTTCTTGACAGTACACCTGAAATATGCCTCATTGCCCTTCCCAACTTCTAGCAAACTATTCATCACCTGAGCCACTCTTTCAAAGTCTATGAAGAGTAAGGGTTCGTCCAGCAACCTGTGTATTCCTACTGCTTTCCATTTTTTGTAATTGGCTGCAATTCTTTGGAATTTGTAAAATTCCTGACACAGCATGGTGTACTTGTAACCTCCAACTCCTACAGTAAATATGTGCTGACCAATGATACCCAAAGTTTCCTTGAGCTCCTTGACTACCTTCTCTGCTTCTGGAATTTCATGCTCTTCATCAGACTCCAAATCCACCTCCTCTACTGCAACTTCATTGTCCAAGAACCAATGTCCTCTAGATAGGGTGACTGAGTCTGCTTTGAAATCATGGATTGGTAGTTCCTTGGGATTCACCATTATGAAGAAAATATAGCATCACACGAAAGAAAAACTCCACCCACATGAGTCTCAAGAAACATAAATAAAATCACATTAATCTTGAGATGTAATGGAAATGAATGAAAACAAGACTTAGAGAATTCCTGACTTTCCTATTTGTATCATAGATAAAAACTCAATTGAAGTGATCATTACATGTGTAGCAAGATGTCTAGTGATCTCTTTTCTTCTGAGAGCTTTTATAAAGCAAGGACATATTTGAAAAAAAATAAGAATTTGAAAAAATATTGAATAAAAATAAAAAAATAAAAAAATAAAAAAATAAAAAAATAAAAAATAGACACCTGCCCTAATACCATATATATCTTGCTTGTGCTATATAACTTATATAGTTAAAAAGAATTATAAAAGAAAAATGGATAATTTTCCTCTCTCTCTTTTTTTAATAATAATAATATTTTTTCTTCTTTTCTCTTTCCTTTTTTTTTAGATAGCAATAATGTTTTTTTTTTAATAATTTCCTCCACTTCCTTTCTTCCCCTCCTATTTCTCTTCTTAGAAAAAGAATAAGGTAGAACAAGATGTTCTTTTACTGTGTATGCCAAAACTAGATCTCCTTCTTGTAAATCCTTCTCTTTAATATGAACATCATAATAAGCTCTTTGCCTTTTCTTGCCTGCATATATGCTCATAATTGCTTGAAGTCTAGAGGCTCCTAGTTTTTCCAGTTCCACCACTCTTTCAGATAACTCATGTCCAGTCCACTTGTATTGACTACCTACCCTTAATGTGGGAATAAGGAATTCTATAGGCATAACTGCATTTTGTCCATATACCAGGTTGAATGGTGTGGTTCCTAGTACAGTTTTGTATGCCACTCTATAGGCCCATAGGACATGATTAAGTTGTAAATCCCAATCATTCCTATTTGTGTTGACCAATTTTGTCAATACAGTGCAAAGTACTTTATTAGTACTTTTTGCTAATCCATTAGCTTGTGGGTGATATGGGACAGACTTTCTATGACTGATCATGAAATACTCAGTTATGTTCTCTATGATTTGGTTCAAAAAATGAGTCCCCCTATCACTTACTAATTCAATTGGTAATCCAAATCTTGTGATGATATTTTCATAGAGAAATCTAGCAGTGGTCTGAGCATCATTCCTTTTTGTAGCCTTGGCCTCTACCCATTTAGTCAGGTAATATGTGGCTACTAGTATGTATTTAGCATGGGACTGTTTTGCTGGAGGATGTATGGGTCCAATGAAATCCAACCCCCATTTACTAAATGCTCTTGCTGAAATCAGTGGTACTAGTGGCATACTGTCTCTTTTATTTGGTTGACTCACCCTCTGACAAATGTCACATCTTTTGACATATGTTCTTGCATCAGGAAATAGAGTTGGCCACCAATAACCAGAGTATAATATGAGTTTAGCAGTCCTTTCACTTGAAAAATGTCCTCCTGCCACTCTAGAATGTGCCATTTCTAGTATTTCCACATATTTATCTTCAGGAACACAAATTCTTAGATATCCATCCATCCCTTTTTTGTACAATTGTTCTCCTATTAGTTGATATTCTTCAAAAATCATTTGTAAATTCTTTGAGTCTGCACTATCTCTTTCTGGCTTTCCTTTCTTATTTCTTTTCAACTCCTTAATTATGTTTGCACTCCAATCTGGATTTTCTGAAACCAGTATAAGGTTATAACTTTTGAATTTCTCAAGGATTGGCATTTCCAGCAGTTGGAAATATACCTTTTTACATCTTGAATCTTATTAGGCCAATGCACTCCCATCCTATTGAGATTACTTAGGGTGACTATCATGGAAGCATGAGTACAAGGTTTCCAATAGTGAGCTCTCCTCAGATATTCCTGCTGCTTCTCTTCTGGAATACAATATTCCAATATGCCTATATGATTGAGATGATACAAATGACCAGCCATCAGCATAAAATTTCTACTTTGTAATACCATATGTGTGTTGTTTCCATTAAATGTTATGCGGAGTCCCATGGTTAGCAAAGGTACTAAAGTCATGGCCCATTCAGGAATACTTTCTACTTTGAGCAAATATGTATCTGGCAAGTCATCATCTAAAGGTGAACTTGACTCTTTGGCCTGGATTCTTGACAAATGGTCTGCTCTCAAATGAGTCTTTCCTTGTTTGACCACTACCTCAAACTCAAACTCCATCAGTAGAAGAAACCACCTGACTATCCTTCCAGTGTGACAAGGTTTGTTTACTAAGTAGAGTAAAGCTTGGTGATCCACAAAAAATTTAAACTTGTTGGCCAAAAGGTAATGTCTATATTTTTTTACAACAAATATCATTCCCAAACCTTCCCTTTCAGTGGTTGTGTAATTTTTCTGTGCTGAATTCAGTTGCCTACTGGCATAAGCAACTGGGAAGTCTAATTTGCTCCCTTCTATTGGTTGTGCTAACACACATCCCAAAGCATAATTTGAAGCATCCACATGGACATGAAAAATTTTATCCCACTGTGGGGTTTTTAGAATTGGTTCTATCACCAAACAAGTTTTTAGAGTCTCAAAAGCTTGGCCACACTCTTTGGTCCTCTCAAATTTTGTAATTAAAGCATACAAAGGTTTTGTTATGTCAGAAAACTTGTGTACAAATTTTCTATAATACTGGCAATGTCCCATGAAAGTTTGAAGTTCCTTTACATTTGTTGGCTTTGGAAGTTCCACTATGGCCTTAATTTTCCTTTCATCAGTTGAAATTCCATTTTTGGAGACTATATGTCCTAACATTCTCCCTTGTCTTACAAAGAATACACACTTCTCTAGATTTAAACATACTTTGTATATTCTACATTTCCTGAATATATTTTCTAAATCTTCCAAATGATCCTGTCTTTTTAATGAAAAATTACAAAGATCATCCACATAAATTTCCATTATATTCCTCAGGAATTCTTTGAAGATATGACACATCAATCTTTGAAAAGTTGCTGGGCCATTAGTTAACCCAAAGGGCATAACCCTAAAAGCATAAATTCCCCATTCTGTGGAAAAGGCAATTTTTGTTGGTCTTCCAAAGCTATGGGTACCTGATTGTATCCTAAAAAACCATCCAAAAAACTATAGACCTCCTTCCCTACAACTCTTTCTAAAAGATGGTCTGTTATAGGCAATGGGTAGCTATCTCTTATAGTCGCAGCATTTACTTTTTTCAAGTTAATGCATACCCTAAGTTTCCCATTCTTTTTTGGCACTACAACTATAGGAGATATCCATTCTGTATACTCAATCTCATAGATGAAATTGGCAGTCAGCAGCTTGTCAATTTCTTCCTTTATTTTGGCAGAGTATTTATCATTGAATGTGTAATGTCTTTGTTTGCTAGGCTTTGCACCAGGTGTAATAGGAATCTTATGCTCACAGATTTTAGGGTCAATTCCTTTCAAATCCCTGTAGCTGTAAGCAAACACATCCCTATAGTTTCTGGCCAAATTTCTTAATGCTTCCTCCTCTTGATTTGTCATGTCATCAGCTATTACAATATGTCTTTCTTCCCCCTCTTCCTGGGTGATCATTACCTTCTTAGTTTGTTCCTCATTGTCATATGCCTCCCCTTTTTTCTTTTCTCTCTTAGGTTTCATTTTTAGAAGTAGTCTGTCTTCTACTTCATAAGTCTTGAAATTTGCAGGTACATCAAACTATTGATCCTTGTTTGTCATTTTCTCATTTTTTTCATCCTCTTGGTCTTTTTCTATTTCCTTGTGTTTGTTTTTTCTATATTTGCATGAGATTTTATCTTTTATTGCATCTGTAGCTTTTACCTCTTCCAAATATTGTGTTTTACCATTTTTCAATATCATTTCTTCTTCCTTGTCCTCTTCTGTTTTTGATACCTTTATCATTTGTATTCCTATGTGAAAGATATCATATCCTTCTTCATTTTGGAATTTCACTCCCACATACTCATCATTGGCTAGATCCATGGTAGCCAAAATCTGGTTCCAACCATAATGCTCAAATTCTTCATCTTTAAATTTTTGTGGTATATAGCTCTCATCCTGTAATTTTCTCCCTTGAAGTTCTACACAATCTTCGTTTTCTATTTGTAAGGTTTCTTATCACATTGCAGTTCCATATTGAAGATTCTGTTTCATTTTGATCTTCAATCTCTGATTCTTCACTTAAATCTTGCTTTTGATGTATTTTGAACCATTCTTGAGGGGACATGTCACAATATTGACCATTTCTTATATTCACTCTAGTTATCCTTCCTTTGCTCTGAAGATATAGGCAATCATTACCCCAATCTTGCACAATTTGCATTTGTCTCATAAATGGTCTTCCTAGGATGATTTCATATGAACTGGATTGTGGAAATTCAACTATGGCAAAAGTATGCTCTATTTCTATTCCACATATTTCCACAATCACCTTTTCCCATATTCCTAGGGGTTTTTCTATGTGTCCATCTGCAAGTTGTAATCTCATTTTAGTGGGTATTAATTCATTTTTCCCCATCTTTCCCAAGTTTGTTTAGTCATGATGGCCACACCTGATCCACTATCCAATATAGCTTTGGCATGATTTTTACCAAATTGTATTCTCAAAGTTGAGTTTCCTTCTTCTCCTTCACAATATCCTCCAATTTTATCAATAGGAATGTACAACAACTCCAATTCTTGTTGGTTTGGATCGAAATTCTCTGGTATTGCTTCCCCCTTTTTCATATTGTGTTGTAGGTGAGGATTTTGTTTTACTAATTCTTCCATTGTGGTGTGGTATAATATTGTACATTGCTTGTCTATATTGATTTGGAAGGTTATTTGTGCATTATCTTCCAGGTCAAGAGTTTTCCTTGTTTCTGTTGCATTTGCTTCCCCAACTGTTATTGGACAATTGTTAGATTCCCTCATTTTAAGTTGTGTTTCTTGTATGATTTGTTTGCATCTTTGCATTCTTTCATGCTCTAAATCTCGCATAGGGTAGGCCATTACATGGTCTGTAGGATTTGGTCCCTCCTGAATTCTTCCTGTATATGCTCTTATCAAAGTTTCCAAACTTTGTGAATTTTTTGCCTCTTGCTGAGTTGGTTTATTTTGAGGTTGACTATTGTTTGACTGTTCTATAATCTCTTCTTCCAAAATTTTTCCATTTCTCATTTTTTTCTCCCATCTCCCTTTTTGTCTATTTTTCTTTTCCTTTGGAAATGAATTCTTCTTTTGTTCCTTAGTTGTTTCTTCTTGTATAGCCTGTGTTCTTGTTATAGCATTTACATTTACTTGATCATGGTCACTCAATTCTTCTTGCTCCATTATGTTGACTGTTTTTAATGGTATATTATTAGATGTGTTCTGTTGTTTTTGAGGGTTTCTTGGACAACCTTTTATTAGGTGTTCCCTGCCACAGTCCTTGCAATAAGCTCCTTCTATCCTTAGTGTAGGAGGTTGTGGACAGTCTCTAATGAAATGTTCCCCTCCACATCTATAACAAGTTATTTTTTGATTCCCTTTGAACTGAGGTTTCTGATAGGACATGTAATTATTGGTTATGTACATGAATGTAGTTGTATCCATTTCCCAAGTTGAGGGCTTGCAGTTCTGGTTCTCTCAGCTCATATCCTTCCCACTCTTCTTGATATCCTTCATTCCAATGATAATCTTCTCTGTAAGATGATCTTAGACTTGAACTTTCTTCTTCTATTGGTGTGTATTTAACTGGTACCACATTTGTTGGTAGTGGAGGTTGTTGCCCAAGTACAAGTCTTGGTTGCTCAAAAAATCCAGATTCTCTTTGTGAATTATGTTGATTTGCATATTCTCTTTCCTTTAAAAGGTTGTTTATTGTAGAATCATTCTTCTCTGGTATGATTTGTCCATTTTCTTTCCAATGTACAATATTTGAGTGTTTTCCTATCTTGCAAATGTTGTGGTTTTTGATATGGACATTGTTGTACCAAATGATTTTCTCCACAGTTATAGCATTTCTTATTTGTAGCTAACCTGGTGTTTATCGGGTTTGTCTTGGTGCTAACTTCTAGGGCTTTGGCAATTGCCTGTGCTAATTCTTCTGCTGGTGGGATTTTTTCTTCATTTGTTCTTGGTTGATCAAATGCTAATAGATCTTGTCCCCGGTTATCCTCCAAGTCTATTGCTTCCTTAACACATGCTCCTAGGTCTGGGCACCTTCTATAATACACCAGGGTTCTTAATTGGGCACTTCTCAATCCTTCTATGCATAGAGATACTTGTCTTGCATGGAGGGTACTTCTTCTCTAGGACATCTGTCAATGTATTGCTTGAATCTCCTAGCTGCCTCTCTGACATTTTCATCTTTTTGTTGTTTAAAGCTATGTATCAATGTAGTTGTACTATGTTTTATTCGAGTTTTTAAGAATTCCCCTATGAAAGCTTCTAGGAAAGATTCAATATACAGATACATTTCCTTTTTCAAGGGAATGAACCAAGATAGTGCAGGTCTAGTTAGGGTTAGACCAAATGCTTCAAATTGCACTTTATAATCCTCAACTTCTTCTGCTGTAATTAATTTTCTAAATTCTGCAGCCTGAGCATGAGGATCAGAATATCCTTCATACTGAGTCTTCATGCATTTGGCTACCTGATAGGGCCTAAGCATTCTCCCCTGATTCTGCCACTGATGTCTCCTTCTAAATGGAAAATCATTAAGTCCTTCTGCTTCTTTTTCAAAAGGGTTTGAGGAAGTATGTATTATCCTACCTTGTTGTTGTTCACTATTAATGTGAGTTTCATGTTGTCTTGGCAAGTCTGGTTGCCCTAGGTTTTGTTCCCAAGGTCTCTTCTCTGCACATTGCCCTAACTCATTAGAATTTTCTGGGTCCTGTGAGAAGATGTATACACATCCCTGTCTATCCTCATATGTGCCATCCTTGAATTGTGCTAGTGGTGTTATATTCAGGGGAATTTCTAAGTTTCTCAATCTAATGACAAACTTATGCATCCCATCCTGATATACATAGGTTCCAAACCTATTTGTGTACATATATTTAAGAATATTTCTGTAATCACCAATTTCAAAAGATTCATTGGTTTCATTTAAATTTTCCATATTATTTTCTTGCTCAAAATCTTTTTCTTGTAGTTCTCCTATCACTGGTTCTATCTCCTTCCTTCCTAGATCTTGTTTAGGAGGTGTGTACAATTTATTACCAGATCTAAGAATTATTCAACTTACTCATAAGTAATTGTGGTAAGATATCTTGGAAGGTCTCTAATAGTCCCGCCTTGATCTTCACTGGCCGCGGATTAGTTTCATCACCTAAGTTGCAGGTAACCAATTGGTCTTCCAGTATGTAGAACTGTCGGGGCATGGGCAAATCATCAACTCGCTGAAGCAATTGTTGAAGCGTCGTATCATCCAAGGTCTATGCTGCACTTTGTTCAGGTGCTCCGGTTAGTGGTACAACTATACAGGCGGGCAGACTCCAATTATCTGCAACCATTTGTAAGTCCACAATTCCGAGTGCCATCAGATCCTTGTTGGCTTTAAGAAAAGCTTCCTCTTCATCATCTGAAAGACCATCCAGCATGTGTACCGGTTCGGCTACATATGGGCATGCAAGTCACAAGGCTTCATGTCGTCGAGTGGAACAACATATTTATGGTGGTTAGTCTTAAAAATCAATTCATGTCCTGACCAATCCTGAACTACCTTAGCTTGCTTTAACCATGGTTGTCCAAAGAGCAGGTTATAGTCAAGGCTGGATTCGGGTAATTCTAGAACAACAAAGGTCATTTTAAAGACAAATCCTTGAAGAGTAATAGGAATATCTCGCACCAATCCCACCGGATGAACTCGGGATTGATCACCCATTCACAAAAAATTGGACAGGTTCGATTTGTGTCCATCCCATCCGTTGACAAAGTGCGGCTGTTGCAATGTTTACACTAGAACTGCCATCAATTAATACTTGAGTGATTTTATGATTCTTATACCAGACCGTAATCAAGGGTACCACATGGTCCACCATCGGGTCCAATTCGGGCTGGATGGTTGCTGTGGAAGGAGCACATGAAGATCCTGGGCTTACCTATTGCTGGAACTGTTGGCGCACGCCAGGGACCAAAGCTAAAAATTGTACCAATGGTAGTGTAATTGACGTCTTGGATAAGACATCCCACACCGGATCCATTTTTTGCTTTTTCCGGTACGAAGTCCGGTGGGGGTTTTGCTATAGCAGTGGTCAACTTCCTTCCTTTCGGTACTGCTTGCGGTATACTTTGCTGCATCACCGAAACTGGTTCACGAAAAACAATTGGTTCCTGGGTCGCCCACTTGCATGTTTTAGTAAACACCTTCTACTGTTCACGAATCCCAAGTTTAAAAATCTCCACAGCTGGTTGTAATTGCTTTCCCGAGCGTGTTTGCACTACTTTTGTTTGAGTGTCAACTGCTGAAAATGTACACCATGTTCTCCATCGAGTGTTGTCGTTCCTTTTTCTTTTTATCATACTCAGTTGCATCTTTACAGTACCTACGGATATGTCCTATTTCACTGCAAAAATGACATTTAGGTGGTTGAGGAGATGCACCTTCACCTGATGGACCCGCATTCCATCAAGTTTTTCCAAAGTTAGTTGACCGTGCTCCTCTATAACCCTTGTATCCTTGGTAAGGAGTATTCCTCATTTGTGGTGGTACATAATGACTGGCCGGTTGTCCTTGTTCCTGAATGATAGCATTGATAGCCGCTCTACTCTGTACCTTTGCATTATAAGGGCAGGTCTCTGTAGCGTGCTCTACGGTATGGCAAATGGCACAATACATCTGATTCAAAGTGCAGGCTGAGCTGCTTTGTCCTGTGTTTTTACATTTAGTACAATAAATTTGTTTCAGAAGGTCATGGTTTGAATGCTTGGACGCCTTCAACCACTCTACATCTTCAGTGAATCCACCCACTTTATTTTCTAACTGTAATGCCATAGCGATTACGGAATCCAAGGTCATTCCACCCACACATCGTATGATCATAATCTGTTTCAATCGGGAATTTGATCCGTTTATGAGCCACTGAGTGATGACGTCGTCTGGTAAGTTGGCATGTGCTGGTGGTAACTGCCGTAAATGAGTCCGGAATAGAGTGGCATAGTCTTGTACATTCTGGTGTGGCTTTTGCCTATTATTCTGCAGGTAATCAAAAATTTCTGCTAGGTTTTTCTTTAATCGGAATCGTTGCAGAAATGCATCCTTGACATCATCATACTGCTGGAAATGATTCAAGTCATACTCGGTTAACCAGCGAGCAGCTTCATTAACCAAAGTTGACTGGAACACGATGTCCTTATAAGCAGGGTCTGCTGGGTAATTCAATACTACATAATTAATTTCAAATGTCCACACATGCGTGTTGGGATCATCTCCCGAAAAACCTCCAAATTTTGAATACGTGACTCCGGCTGGCATTGGACGCAGTGGAACAATCTGTTGCTATTGTTGTTGTTGTCACCACTGTTGTTGTTGTTGTTGTTGTTGTGAACTACTCATGTTGCCTGAACTTTGGGGATGGATTCCTTGATGTTCCTGGACCGTATGGTCACTTTGCCAATTTTTCAGTCCAAAAATGTCTCTAAGCCGATTACTTAGTTCAAAATCTAACAACCCTTTCTCAACCTTAGTGTCAAAATTGGCTAAATTTGCACCTAAAAATGGTGAATGCAGCAAATTCGTGTCGAACAATAGCACACTATCACCGAAAATCACCGAATTGTCACTAGAGATCACCGAATTGTCACCGGACAATACCAAATTGTCACCAAAGTCACCAAATTGTCACCGGGTAGGGCTGAACTGTCATCGAATAGTGCCAAAGTACAACAAAAAACTAACGTACTGTCTTCAGAACGTACCAGACTGTCATCAGAAGGCACCGGATTATTGTCGCGCTCTACCGAACTACTTCTACATAGCAGCGAACTGCCACCGAAATTGCCACTAGCTTGCTGGACTGGACCTTCTGCAACTGAACTTGATTGTTCTTCGCTTCTACCACCAGAGGGTGTTCCTAACAAATTGGGAACTGCCCAGGGATGCGGATCATTGTGATATTTGGGATAAGATTCACCGGAACGTGTTACCGACATATATCAAAGGATTCTTCGTCGATCTTTACTCTTTTCTTCAACTTTCTACTCCATTTCCCATAGACGGCAGGAGTGTTAAACTATTGTTTAAACTGTTATCAAATCTGGGTTCTTGGGATGGTTAGGGGTCTGTAAAACAGAGGCCTTGTTTGTATTTTCCCAAATCTACAGATTCAATTCAATTATATGCTACTACACTAGCTTATCGCTCCGAATTAACTTTCCTTCAAATATCTTTTCTGCACATTACAATGTTCTTCACCACAATACGCATAAACGCGCGCTTCGTAACTTTACCACAATGTCACTTTACTTAATACTTCATCAAGACTTAACACATTACTGAACTTAATTACAGAGAGACAGAAATACTCAGAGTACACAGGATATCCGCAATGTACGCTGTGCTCCACTTGAGGCATTCGCCCAGACCACATTCCAGTGATATACCCTGTGTCTTACGCACACTTCTTTTATTAATAAAAAAGTTACAATTGTTGTGTTATGCCCTTTCGGTATGCGTGCGACTTCTCAGAATTACATTCCGGCAGCTCACACTTATTTTCAACAATATAAGCATTATGTGAAAGAATAACTTCACCTGTTTCTGGAACATAAAACCTATATCCTTTACTCTCAACATGATATCGAATAAAAATAGCTTTCCTTGCCTTTACATCTAGTTTGCCTCGGTCCTTTTTCTCAACATGTACATAAGAAAGTGATCCTAACACTATGAAATAACTCACATTAGGTTTTCTACCATAATAAGCTTCATAAGGTGTAATTACCTTTAAATCTTTTGTAGATGACCTGTTCAAAATGTGGTTAGCTATATGTACTGCATCAAACCAGAATTTTGATGAAAGCTTCTTGGATGCCATCATGCTCCTCATCATCTCAACAAGTACTCTATTCTTTCTTTCTACAACACCATTCTTCTAAGGAGTATAAACAATAGTAAGCTGTCAAGTAATACCTTTCTCATTAAGAAATATCTGGTACTCTTTTGACAAGTATTCTCCACCTCTTTCACTTCTGAGAATCTGGATAGTTTCCTGACTTTCATTTTCAACCATAGCTACAAACTTCTTGAACATAGGAAAGACTTCTGACTTCAACTTAAGACCATAGATCCATGAGTATCTCGTAAAATCATCAATGAATAGAAACAAATACGTGAAGCCTTGAATAGATTCTACTCTCATAGGTCAATTCACATATGAATGAATAATCTGCAATTTCCTGGTAGCTATAATATGACCATGTTTCTTGAAACGTAGTTTATGCATCGTACCTTCAAGACAACCTTCACATATATCTGAATCATTTGGTAGCTTGAATGAGGGTAAACTCTCAACCATACCTTTGTCTTTGATACTTTTGAGAGCTCCAAAACTAATATGTCCAAATCTTTCATGCCATAGCTTCATATCTTCCAACGGTGATGAAGATTTGACTGCATATGCCTGACTGATTTTTGACAAAACAAAGATCCCTCCTCGATGCTCACCTTGTAAAATACACTTGTCATCTTTGTATGATAAGCTCTTACAAAGATCTCTCTCAAATACAACCTTAGAACCATTATTTAAAAATGTAGATATCGATAGCAGATTCTTCTTCATTTCAGGTACATATAGAACATCTGAAATCTGATAATTACCACCTTCTCTTGAATTTAGTTTTACTGTACATATTCCCACAACATCCAAATCATTGCCATCTGCAATAGTAACTCTTCTACCTGAAGAATAGGAAAGAGAAGAAAACACATCTCTGCAACCTGTCATATGCTTTGTAGCACCTGAGTCAAATATCCAAGGACTTGCTAAAAGGACTTGTAAAGCTGCCTCATCAAAAGCTACTTCCTCAATGGTGATACAGGCATAAGAATCACCTTGAAATTTCCCTTTTTTATCATCTTCTGCAACATTACATGATGCCTTTTTCTTTTCTGCTGCAATCCTTTTATAACATGCTGACTTAAAATGTCCAGGTTTCTTGGAGTAAAAACATATTACTTCCTTCTTCTAAGAAGACTTCTCTTTAGATGTAGTAGATACAGAATCTGAAGTAGAAGGTGAGAGGGACCTACTTTCCTTCTTGGATTGCTTTTCCTTCTTATCCTTCTTCTTCTTACCCTTTGATGAAGATGAAATCGCTTCTTCATTCTCTTCCATTCCCTTCAACTGATCTTCATCTTGAAGCAACAAGAATTCTAACTCTTCAAATGTAACCTCTCTATCTCTTGTGGTAAGGATAAGAGTGGTTATAAAAGATCGATATGAAATAGGAAGTGATTTAATCAACGTATTTACCATTTATTCATCTGATATCTCAACTCCTACATTTAGAAGTTGATCTCTCAAGTCAACGAGTCTCGTAATGTGGGTTTGAATTGACTCACCAGCCTTCATCCTTGTATTTTCTAGTTGTCTTCTCAAGTGAGCCTTCCTAACAGCATCTCTGCTCTGAAAAAGATTCTCAACCTTTAACCAAGCTTGTCTAGATTTTCTGCAAGATCTGATCTGTGGTAGAATATGCTTTTTAACACTCATTGCTATGAATGAAAGTGCTAAAGCATCTCTAGCAACCCATCTTGCTTGATCTTTAGTAGGAGGAACTGTAGGTAAAGACCTACCTGTGACTCTGGATGTCGAAGTGATTACCTCTTCTTCAATTGGTTCTGTAATAGTAATTCCAGTACCTCTTGACGTTGTTGTGGCTCTTGCTTTGCCTTCTCATCTGGGTCTTGTTAAGGATCCATTTTCGATACTCCATAAATCCTTCGTCACCAAAATAATCATCATCATGAAACTCCACATGGGATAATTAGAATATCCATCCAACTTGCCCTCAATCTCAATTCTAATCTCACTCATCTTAACTAAGTGTGTATGTCAATTATGCTCTGATACCAAGTGTTGGAATTTGGGGCCCCATGATCATTCCAAACTAAAACCTTCTGTGCATACACACTTAATTAATTAAGATGATAAGTGAGAGATAGAAAGAAAGATCTTGAGACAATGATAGAGAATGTAAGCAAGATGCTTACTCACTAAAAAATAGATGTCCAAATTACAACACGGGAGTACTACTCAACCATATAAAGTGGTGCACTCACCAATGGAAGAATATCGAAGAAGATGATGATACAAAATTTAGATTATGTTCAAATGATCTAAGTGTGTGAAGTGAATGGGCAACGAAACTAACATTATTCTCACAAAATAGTGTAACAAAATTGTAAATCAACCAACCCTAATTTTGAGATTAAGGTAGAGAAACCCTAAAAACAAAATATAAGGTTAACTCACAAAAGATAGTTACCACCACCTTGTAGAAGACTTCTTGCTCTAAGAGAGTAGCCTCTCCTTCACCAAAACTTCACCTCCTCCAAGAGTGTGAGACACTTCCTCCTCGATCTCCTTGAGATTGCTTGAGTGAGTGAGTAAATAATGAGCAAGGCCCTTATTATATAGGTTGTTGATCCCTCCAAAAGCCAATTCGAAAAGCCTTCAATAAAGCTACGATTATTAAATCCATCATTGATGAAATGCTACGCGGAGAAAAAATGGAAACCGGCGGCATCTTTTAATAAAACAAATTTAATAAATCCTTCACACTGCTGTCGCCCGTGAGACTTGAACCCGGTTGGGTTTTTAGGAAGCTTTTCAAGCTAGCCATGCTGTCAATGTCCTTTGGTTGTTGAGAGATGTAAAGAACATATATTATAGTTACTTTACAACAGCTTTTGGACCATAGGACATTGACTTCCAACAATCTTGAATGTCTATTTGCACCTCTTCCTCCTGAATCCATCCTGGAGGGATATCACAAAGTGGTAAAGAATCCTCTTTCATATTCTTTTTCTTACCTTTAGACTCTGAACCTTCTTTTTGGTTGCAATCTAGTGAAATAACTTCCTTGATATTGCTTTGTAAAGGAGACTTCTTTCCCCTTCTATGTTTTTTTTTGGTTCTCCCAACCCAACCACTTGAATTCTTTCCTCTTTTTTTGAGTATCCTTCTTCTATGTCTGAGTTAGATGGAAAAACTCCAAAGCACGGAAGAGAATTACCTGCCTCTACCCATGCTAGCATGTTTTCTTCATCATATAGATCCAATTCCTTGTCTTCTTGTATGTCCATAGGATCTATATCTATATGTATACCAACAGATTGCATCATGCTAGTATGCCCTTGTTGATCCGGACCTCCAATAGTAGTTGACTTAATTTAGCACCTTCCTATTAAACCCACACGGTATCTTTGCTCCAGTCATGTACTACACTAGCATGCCTTAACGAGGGTCTTCCAATTAAGAGAGGAAACCCTCCCTGCACGTTTGGTAATCTTATAACTACAAAGTCCAAGACAAATGTGTTACCTTGTACTTCCATCTGAATATCAGGGACTACTCCCATAGGTCTGACCGTACTTTGATCTGCCAATGTAACCGTGAAATTGGTTGTCCTTGATGGTTGAAACCCCAACGTCTTCATAGTATATTCAGGCATCAGATTGATTCCTGAACCTCCATCTACTATAAATCCTTTTAGAATTTGACCATTCATATTCATTGTAAGTCTCGGGCTATTGCAGTCTATCAGGGGTGCATTTCTTGTAGATCTATTTGTACCCCCAACATCAGCTTTGGTCACTAGAGTCAATGTGGATGCTTCATCTATTATTTCTAAGACTTTAGACATGAACCTTTCATTCATCTTTATTAAGTCAAAAATACTGACCTCTGTTTTAACCGACTTCAGCAGCTCCAAGGCTCCTGATTCCTTGGTTGCATAGTGTGTATTTACTAGATCAAGCTCCTTGTGCACTCTGCTAAATGCATTTTCAATAATATTATTGCTACTTGTATTGAACTCCTTATATGTATGCTCACTAGGTGTAGTCTGGACCTTCTTGGCCTTCTTTTCTATTGAATCCAGACGTATTAGGGTCTTGATCAGCTTCCAATTGACCCTTTCCTTTGCTTCTAATCTACACAAGCAGGGAGTCAATCTCTTCTAGTTGAACAACCCTAGCAGAGGGAGATGGCCTGTATGTTTCTTCTATAATATCATCCTTATTTACAACTAAACTTTGAATGTGGGGACCTATTGTTGATGGCCTATTTTTTGGGCAGCAATTAGTGAAGTGATCTCTGGCCCCTGGGCAATTCCTATAGGGTGGGACATTTTCTGGCAGGGAACATTTGCTCTGGTAGTGCCCACATTCTCCACATCTAAAAAAGATAATTGCCCTTTCCAAAGTCTCCACGAGACCTAGGATTATAATTGTTACCTTGATTAGGAGCTGCGGCTATCACATTGGTTGGAGGTTGAATTCCTGCTGCTCCATGGTTCCAATATGTTTGTGTATTCATTCCTCTTGAAGAACAGTCTTGAGCCTCATGCCTAGTTTTCCTACATAACTGACATGTTACATTTAAGAATAGACATTCACTTACCACATGGCCTTATTTGCTGCACATGGTACACCATAGCCCATTTTTGATGCCACCTCCCCTTAATTCTTGTAATTTCTGTCGAAGTTGAGCTATTTCTTATGCTTGGGCTTCCTCTTCCTTTTGTAGTTTGAGGGCCTCGATTTCTCACCTCAACAAGGTTACTGCATTGTTGTTATAAGGGTTGCCCATAATTTTTCTCATGCTATGGCATCCTTTAGCCCTCATAAAAAAACCCTCTTTTTGTAATTAGGAGATGTCCATATGAACACTCCCCTAAACCCCTCTTTGATATTTCCTTTAGTCTATGGTATTGAAGCCTTCTCCATAAAACCCCTTTTTTGCACAAATTCAAATTCCCACGTAGAGTTTTCCCATGCACTCATTTCTTTAGAATGGTTGTTAGAGAATATCTACAAAGATTTAGAGAGAGATGAGCATGTGCTCATTTTTTACTAGTCAAAAAGAGCACATGGGAGAATGTGCTAAGCCTATAAATAGAGGCTCATTTCTTGTAAAAGGGGGGTCCCTTGGCCATGGCTTTGGCCTCCATTTTGTTAATGGAAGAAGGAACCATTTCTTACTCTCTTTCTTCCTTGTGTGCAAGGTGATGATCTATGTGTGTGGACTTGCATTTGGAGTTGGCTTGTGTGTGAGCATTGCTCTCCCTTGCTCATTTTTGAGGTTGGCCATGGTGCCATTGTTCATGGGCATGGGTGTGGATGCGTTGTTTGCACTTCTTGCAACTTCACTTGGAGAAGCTTCTCACTTCCATGTGAGGCGGTTAGGGTCTGTTGTTCCCCTTTTCTCAACAATTTGGCACCGCTGCCGGGGACGTCGGCCTTTAGCCGTTGGTTTTTCCAAGTTTGCATGTGCATACTTCATGAGATGCACCTTGACACTTGGAGGAGGATGAATACGTGTGGCCTTCGGTTGGCCTAGGGTACCTCTCTTCTTTTAATTTTTGAGTAGTTCATTTTTTGTTTGTTGCATAAAAAACACCCCCTAACCCTCTTCTCTCTCTCTCTCTCTCTCTCTCTCTCTTTCTCTCTCATATACACACTCCCACACATTCACACAATGGGCATCACTATCCACCTCTGTCACCTCTGTTGTAGTGATTTCCTTGGAAAGTGGGATGGGTAGTGCTTCCTCTCTTTTCCTTACCTCTCTTCATTTTTAGTGAAAAACAAAATATTGGAGTTTTTTTTATTACCCACGAGTTGGCTTTCTCCTTCATCCATATGATAAATCGTTGGCTTGATAAATCGTTGAAGGCCTTTATTACTTCCCTCTCTTTTTGTGTATGTGCTAGAGTGTAACACATGGGGCGTGGGTGGGTGATAACCTCCCTCTCCATTGATTGGACTGCCTTAATTCATGTGATCATAGGAACATACGTTAGGTGAGAGAAGTTAAGTCGCCACTTGCGCGCTCTCTCTCTCTCTCTCTTCCTATCTCATGCCCAGGTCGTCCGCACTTTCTATTCATGTTGGAGGTGTGGAGCTTCGTGCGAGCTCCCCCATTTCTGTAGGGTTTCCATGGCTGGGTTGAGCTTGCTCCCCCAATATGTCTGTTCTCTCTATGGTGCTCAAGCCACCCATGCTCTGGGTTAGTCGATGCAACGTCTCCTCCTCTTCGTTCATCCTTATTGCCCATGGTCTTCGGAAATTGTGATCTTGGATGGCTGCTATCTGAGGGTTCGTCGGTTCTGGCCTACCATCTGTCTTCTTCTTTGTGGGCAGTTTTGTGTGGCCATGCCTACGCACCTTCCTTCTTGGCCCCGTTTGGTGTCGGAATCGCTTCCCCCATGTGGCTCCATCCTTACTTCAACTAAGTCCTGCAAAGACTGTGTCAGACAAAGGTACCAAGCTGTGTGTCCCTCTGCCTTTTCGAGGCCGTCAGCTCTCATGTTGGGGGGATTCTCTACGTCATGCACCTATTTATCAGGAAGATATTCCACCTGTATTCAATATGTATATGGACTCTTGTTTGGTTGCCTTTCCTCTGCCTTTTTTTTGCTAGTTTCGGCCACGCGCTACAATGAAAGCAGATGATATTGTTGATTTGTTGATGATCTCTTGCCTCAACTGCAATCGGGGGGAGCAGTCATCGCTCATCATGGCCATGAAGGTCAATTTTTGTTGATATCTGTTTAGAATGAAATTCTATCACAGATTTGTAGTCTTTGTAGGTGATCTTTGAGATCCTAGTAAAGGTCTCATTTCAATGCAGAAAAGGTGTCTTTTGAAGATGTTTGTGTGCTTGTTCTGTAACACCTCTATAAACACTCACCACTATACTAGCTTTCCTTGTTGCGGTCCATTGAGACATGAAAACTTCTTTTTGTGGTGTTAAGTTTATTACAAGAACGTTTGCTTTTCAATGAAGGAACATGTTTTCAGGTTTCGCATATCTACCCTAGTCGACCATACTCAGTTCGCAATATGCTTGTCCATGGTCCTATGTCCTTCGTCCTGTTTTACCACGCTTTGTTGAAATCTTTTCTTCAGAGGGATATCCGGAGGACCACTGGGATCTCAACACTATGTGGATCATTTTAAATAACTAAACACTATTGTATATACCTCACGAAATAAATATGGACTCATCATGGATGTTCTTGCTTGGAATGTTTTCTAGTTTCTTCTTCTAGTCGGTCCTTGGTGCTTGCATTGATGTCATCATATACTCCTTTCAATTCCCCCTTAAGGATCCCTTTCTTGAAATCATAAGCGGATATACCATGTTGACATGAGATGTGCAAGCTCGGTCCAGCATCCATTTTGTTTGTTGAAGATGGACATTTATGAGGTGGTTTACATGCTTTTTAATGTTTCTAGACAAATGCTTTTGAGTTTTATGAGTTCTTTGTACTGGATACTCTGTTATTGATAACCAGGATTTGAAAACAATAATCTTCTTCTCAAGAGTCTCAACTCTATATCGATGGACTTTGCGATCCCTCTCTTGTTGCTTGAGCAAGGTATGAAGAAGGTAAGTAATCAATATGTGCTTGAATACAATATCATCCACAGATCAGGGACTCTTCCGTTTATGATGACTCTCCCATATTGCATATAGTTTGCATACAGAATTACTCTCCTTGTAACACGCAGAACAGTGCATCATTTGTTTGAGGCGTGCATCATTTTCTTGTTCTAGAATCCGAAAATGGACTTATAGCTGTCATAAATACTATGATGCTTACTATTCATATCTTGGTATCCCAAACTTGTGGTGGGAAAGTGTGTGACTATATTACTATGATCTAATGAGGTTTGCTCATGGTTCTACATGTCAAATTTTTTGCACAAGTGCAATTTTAAAAGATGGTATGCTTCTGACAAAACAATAGAATTTTCAATACCTTTGTTGTCTAATCTAAGCTACAGGTTTGCCCTTTTTCCAACACATGGAACATGGTGTCAACTCTTTGAAATTCTTGTCAGGGTAAGGGTTGCTCTTATAAAAATATTGGATGATTTTTTGGGGTTGCTCACAGGTTCGGGGTACATGGATATTGGTTTTTGATTGACCCACATGAGAATGGTTTGGAACTCCCAACTACACATGAAAGGTATCTACAGTAAGTCGATACGTGGTTAATCTTGGAGAAATCTGTAGGATTGGGGGCTTGGGAATTGCACATTTTCCTCTCTTTTGTGGTTTTGATGATCTGCCCCCATGTTTTATCACAGTCATAGGAATGCTTCACCTTGTAGAGCACTCACCCGTCATGCCTTCAATATATAAATCAAACCGTCTACTCTTTTGCTACTCCTTGCAATCAGAAACTATATAGGGTAGGCCAATCAGGATGCACACGTACACATACTCAAAGCATTAATGAATTGATTGACATTGATCTTAGTTTATGACTAGTTTCTACTTGTTGGTGATGTGTCATTTGCATGTATCCTCACTTTGTGACACAAGTAGTGAGAAAGCTTCTGCCGCATGATACTCTCTCTATGTCTCGTTATGATCAAGTATGCTCATCGGCTTGAGATGCCCATGCATTTTATGGTTACATGTTTTGTGAGTTCTTGGGCAGCTTGTGCTCTAGCTCATTGTTTGCCAAAACAACTTGAGGTCCGTTGACATTAAACCAGGGCAGGATGGGCATAATGTGCTAGTTGCTAGCTGTCTATTGATTAACCCATATATGTAGTTACATGCCTATTATATTGTTCTCTCTGGCTTGATATAATCACTTGTGCTTTTTATACGATGTATCATTTGGTAAGAAGGTTGTGATGGCCAGAGGATAGTGAAAGGGTCTATACCTCTTACCATCAATTGGGGGCTAGGGCTGTGATCAATGCTATATAGATTGAATGACCTTTTCAGGTACATTGTAGGTGCACAAGGACATGGGTTGTAACAAGTTATTACTAGTTTGATTGTGCTTGTCATTGATAGGGTTTTTTTTTTGACTGAACGTGGTTGGCTGCACACTTTCAAAAGAACGTTGTGTTTGCACTGATTGAGGGAAGGAACACACATTTATTTTTCGATATGATTACACACTGTTTGTGTGACAACTCACTTGGTTCCTCACATTGCCCCTATGTTCATAAGCAATCAAAACACACCAAATGTATGAGAATGTTTGTTGCATATGTATGCGTAGTCAATAGTCTGCATCTGCTAGGTTTTCCTTAAAAATTGTCACACATGCACCATGTATTATGTTTGCAAGATGCTTTTAAGATGAAGGATCGCTTTGTGACAACTTGCAAATATTAAAGATTCATTTTGGTCTCCTGTCTGCTTGAAGATTAATTGACTTTACTTTTGTTGACTGCCCATGATTGTGAGATTGCAACTCTCTTTGCTACGTGGAACTTGTCACATATAAGTCCCAATATAGTCACTCTCCATGAACAAAATAATGCCTTCTCTCATGACCCTCCAAGTTAGATTGAGATGACTACTCACTTTTGGGTTTTGCAATTGAAAGTATTCATGACTATGACTAAAGGTTTTTCTAGGTTTGGATGTCCAGGATTGGAGCTTTCCCCTTGGGGACAACTTAATTCTTGGTGATCAAGAATCCTTGAATGCACTTCATGGCTTGGTGGGAAGGTTCAAGTATCTATTCTCTTGAAGGGCATGTGCATTTGTTGTCTTTTGCAGGTCATGGACTCTGGACTTTCATCTATGAGCAAAGTATGACCTTCACTATGGTATTGTGCAAAGGGGAAAATCGGATGCTTATGTTAATGACAGGCTTTGCGATGCTCTTTAATTTTCTTGATGTTTGTTTCAAGTACCATTCGTCCTTGTTGATAACTCTTGGAGTTGCAAGTTTTGAAGCCTCACCTAGGAGTGATGCACATGTTGGTTTGAAGATTACTGACTCCTTTAACCACCTCATATCTGTGCATTTATCATATACTTGATCTTTTGCTTGATGGAAAGCCTGCAAGTTTAAAGGAAAGAGGATGGTGCTTCTTGGGCTTATGAAATTTCTATTGCATGCTGGGCAAATCATTGGAAATGAATAAATTGCTTATTTGTTTGTGTGGTACAAAAGTCACAATGGTATGAATGTTGCTTGATGTTCTGTGTCCATTGACCCACTAACAGAAATCGGGTTCAAGACTGCACAAACTCTTGCTACATGCTAATGCATCTCTTGGCTCTACTCTTTATTAATGCATGTAGCGGATCCTAGTAAAATTCTTCGGTTTAATGCATAATACTTCAAAATGTTCTTAATGATGTGAGCATGTATTCTTTAAGGGATATTTGCAGGAGAACATGCACATAGGGGGTTGAAATTCTTGGACGTGAACTAAATTAAGTGTGAAGTCATAAATCAGTGATTGTTTTTTGCTAGGGAAGTAAGTCTCTAGTTCCAGATTCCTCATTTAAGGCTTAAATTCATTACAGGCCAACACACTTAAAACTTCAACATTGATCCTTCTTACCTCCTATGGATGTTTTGCTACTATGCTTTGTAGGAATAGTGTTGGATAAGTTGTTTGAATCTCATGAATGCTTGCAAAATGATAGGACTCATAATGTTGCACTATTATCTATTCATTTTATGAGCACATAACACTCATGTTAAATTGCAAGCTTGATTGACTAGGAGCATAGTGTAAATGAGGGCAGGAACATAAGTTAATCATGATACCACATTCATCTCATGCTAGACAATGCCATACATCACACTCACTTGGAGATAACAGCTTTTGGCATCATTTTTTGGATTGCAGAGATAAGAAGATTTTCAGGAGCTCTTCTCATTAGAAGAGCAAGTCGTAAGTGAAAGATGTTCCCGAAGTGGAAACTAAACATGGAATTATATTTTGTGGCTGCTTCTTTTCAAATTCAGTCTACTTATTGTGTATGTTTAAATTTCAGGTATGTGAGCTTTGAGAGAAGGCACATTGGATGGAGGCTGGGCTGGCTGGCCCCCAAGGGGATTGTGTCGCTCAGCATTAAAAGCCTAAAAGACTTGAAGACTTACAAATTTGGATGGAGGCTAGGCTGACTGCCCCCCAAGGGGATTGTGTCACTCAGCAGTACTTGATTGAAGATTTGAAGGCAGACGGCTTGCTGATTCAAAAGATTTGCAGCTTTGCAAATTCAGATTGGAACTGTTGCATATTTGAAGTGTTGAAGACTCCAAACTTGGCCCAGTTCAGCACTATATGTCTCTCATTTCTTAGCTTTGTCGAGGATGACAAAGTCTAGGAGGGGGAGGAGTGTTTTTAAAAGGGTTGCGCATAATTTTTCTCATGCTATGGCATCCTTTATCCCTCATAAAAAAACCCTCTTTTTGTAATTAGGAGATTTCCATATGAACACTCCCCTAAACCCCTTTTTGATATTTCCTTTAGTCTATGGTATTGAATCCTTCTCCATAAAACTCCTTTTTTGCACAAATTCAAATTCCCATGTAGAGTTTTCCCACACGCTCATTTCTTTAGAATGGTTGTTAGAGAATATCTATAGAGATTTAGAGAGAGATGAGCATGTGCTCCTTTTTTACTAGTCAAAAAGAGCACATGGGAGAATGTGCTGAGCCTATAAATAGAGGCTCATTTCTTGTAAAAGGGGGGTCCCTTGGCCATGGCCTTGGCCTCCATTTTGTTAATGGAAGAAGGTGTCATTTGTTACTCTCTTTCTTCCTTGTGTGCAACGCGATGATCTATGTGTGTGGACTTGCATTTGGAGTTGGCTTGTGTGTGAGCATTGCTCTCCCTTGCTCCTTTTTGATGTTGGCCATGGTGCCATTGTTCATGGGCATGGGTGTGGATGCGTTGCTTGCACTTCTTGCAACTTCACTTGGAGAAGCTTCTCACTTCCATGTGAGGCAGTTAGGGTCTCTTGTTCCCCTTTTCTCAACATGCATTTTCTTCTTCCTTTTGAGGTTTACTTCTTTTTAAGTTCTCCAGCTCTTTCCTGAATTGAATCATTTGATCCCCAATTTTTAAAGAATAGGGTAGTTGAGAAGAACTTGCTCCATATTGTTGCCTTATTTGTTCCAGTCGTGTAGTTGTATTGATGAACTCTTCTATGGAGGTTATTGGCAACACTAATTCTTTGATTTTACATTGTGTAGTCACTGGAAGTGGTTTAGCTAACCATTTCTTAATAAAGAAATCATGTGGAGGGTCTGGCAACTTAGCCATTAATGCCTTGGCTCTAGTTACAAACTCTGGAAACGTTTCACCAGGACCTAGTCTCAAGTTTTCTAATTCCTTAATGATTATCTCTATAGTGTTCCCATGCTGGAATTGAGTTTTGAATGCCTCTTTCATTAAATCCCACATGGTGAATGGTTTTCAACAAACTAGCTGAACCACTTATCCGCTAGCCTTTCTAATGTGGCACGAAAGAGGATAAAAAATGCATCCTCTCTTCCCATCAAATTTCTTGTTTTGCATAATGCTAAGAATATCCTAATGTGCTCGTCCAGATCTTCTTGAGCTAAACCTTTGAAAGATGGAAATTTTATATTAATCTAGAAATTAGAGTTTCCAAATCTACCTGACCTGCCATGTTCGTTACTGATGATGTTAATGATAGTGGACTGGGGGATCTTCTAATAGCCTTCCTTCTTGTTGCTTTGCAAGTGACCCTCAATGTTTGAGATCGATTTGCGGTCATGAGTTGTTCATAATCCTCTTAGTCTAAGAGAATTAATAAGAATATTTATCTCTTAACCCAATGAAGTAGTACTGTAGCACTATGAACACTAGAATAATGCTTCTCCACACTGCAATATTGTTTCTCCTATGCTCAAGCCTCCTTAGGTCCCACCAAGCATGCCAAATTTTATTGAGGGATTCTTGTGTAGAAAGGAACTTGTGTGTTTGTAGGAGAATGGAGAGTGAGAACAAGAGAATTAATGACACCGAAAGCTTCTGATCAATTAGGAAGAGAAGAATACAAGCTTGTTCATAAGCCAAATACTCTGCACAATACGCCAAAGACTAAATAATGCTCATGAAACAAGATTACAAAGGACTTAGAATCTGCCGCTGACCTCTCCACCGAACCTCCACCTTCTCCAAGCTTGCCCTTGTGCACACCTTGTACCAGGCTTCCAATAAGGGGAGGGATGGACACCTTCTGTCGATGTGCACCTTCAATATGACTTTTGAACTCTTGATGTTCCTTGCTTCACTTTCTCTGCATGCAATCTAAGTCAGTCTTCTTGCATCTTGCAATGGCTCTTTGTGTCATGCGCACTCTCTGTGAATGTGTCACTCTTCTCTCTCTTGCTCTAGAATATCCTTACTCTAGCTTTTTTTCAACCAAGAATACTCCTTCCCTTGGGTGTCGGTTCATGTACGCTCCTAACTCCCATAGCATCTTGGCCCTCACTTGTATGTCCCAAGATTGTCTCCAAGGTGTGCCCAACAGCCAACAAATCCCTATTTTGTCTTGTAGTGACTTTAGGACAATACAAATTTTTTTTGGGGGGCCATACTTCCACTTTTGTCCGTGCACTGTCTCTTCACATGACTTCACACATTTTATTTTATTTGTTCAATTGTGTACTAAAAAGGGGGGTCCACCTAAGCCTTCCAAACACTTTTAAAACCTCTTGTTGAACCTTACAAAAAGACAATTTGCAACCTGTATCCAACTTTCTACAAAACATCACTTTGTGAACAATTGATTGTGCACTACCAGTGCACCTTGACCATTGAACTTTGAATGCCTTGACTTTGACTATATTGACTTTGATCACTTTGACTTTGACCTTTTGACTTTGACATTTTGATTTTCACCCTATTGAATTTGACTAATATGTGCTTTCATGGGCTCAACACATAGACATTGATGATAACAAGGGAGAAGATCTAGTGGAAGGGGAAGGACCAACAACATCTTCATGCAAGATAGCCCACACTAAGGAGTTAGCTCAAGCCATAGCAAAACATTTTGGCATTGGATTCTAGCAGTCAAGCATCCAAAGAAACCAGAACCCTAGATGTAACAACTGTGGAGAGAACCACCACACCAATCTCTACATCAAACCAAGAACGCACTTTCAGGGAGATAAAAGAGTTATCTAGTTCTATCCACCAGTGAGGTAGTGGAACAATGCAACAAGACAGGCACACCAACCAATGGGGAGGGGAAGAATGTACCAAAGCCACTACCTTGTAACAGACATAGCTAACCAAGAAGGTCCACAACCTGTCTTAGGTCAGCAACCACCTCTACCTACCAATGTGGTGCCAGTTAAGTAAATACCTTTGGAAGAAAACTTGGAAAGGGAAATAACACCTTCAACACCATTATATTATTAGGACTCAGAAGAGAGAGGCCCCATATCCTACCTCAAGGAATAACAAGAAGAGGAGAGGTCAACTACCAAGAAAAATCACATTTCCTATTAGGAGAGTAATGGGAACTATGAATTGGATCCCACCACTTGTTGGTGCAAAGTCCAAGCCCACACATTTGGCTTGAAGTTCATAAACACATGAAGCTCCATGGAAACCATTTCTAGTAGAAATTTATCCTTTTACATTTGTAAAAGTCATTTATTTGACTTGAGAGAATATTTGTAATCACCAACCAAAAACTCGTGGACTTGTTAGTTAGAAAAGCATCTACTTTAACTTGTGCTGCTCATATCTCAGTCAATTCTTGACCATTTTCAATGATCTATAGCTTGTTGGATTCTAGTTCAATTTATTTACATGCTGACAAATTTTGAAGGAAATCCATTCAGCCAATTTGGAGAAAAGCGCATCAAAGCACTCATTGGTCAAACTCTACAGAGGTCCTAAAAAATCGAGGGTAATGATTCATTTGTTAAATTGATTACTCTTTGTATAGTGCATCATTTCAAGTGATTCCACTTGGAATCATTATCTTACTAAGCTGATTAGATACCTCTAAAATGAATTTTTCTAATTCCTACTATACTGGTAGCACTGAGCATAACAAGCAACGGGTGTATGATAAAAAACAGAAGGTTTTCATTATTTGGAAGTAGTCTATTTTGATTCAATCTTTTCATACATCGTTTCCAAAGTACATAGGCACTTATATAGTGTCTTTGGAAAGCTAAGAGGGCCCACAACTTAACTCTGAAGCTACAAGAGGCTAGTACTAAGAAAGATTTGGCAGTACCTACTCATTTCTTGGAGTGTCCATCCATCTTTCCCAACAGTGGTATCAGAGCAAAGCTAAGGTAAAATGGGAGATTGTTTTCCTTCTTTAATTGATAAATTGGACAGGAACAACTATCAGGCATGGTCCCTTAGGATGAAGACATACTTACAAGGAAGGAGCCTCTATGGATACATCTCAAGAGATGATGAGATGCCCATATTCAGATCCAAAGGACAACCTACAAGAGAGGAGCATGAAATCTCAACACATGGTGTGCCAAGGATGCATTAGCAAGGTCCTACTTACTTAACTCAATCTCTGATTTTCTTCTTTCACATATTAGGAACTATAAGACATCCCAAGAGACTTGGTAAACATTGTCTTCTTATTTCTCTTCCAACACAAGGGCTAGGAAGAACCAATTGTTGATTGAGTTTACCACTCAAAGAAAGCAACATAAGCAAGCTATCTTAGAGTATGTGACCAAAGTCAAAGATGAGCTATCCCTTAAGGGTAACTCATTTTTGTCAGATTGAAGTTTCGGAGCCATCTCCACCTCCATTTCAAGCCTACAAGGTGGGGCCCATAAAAAAACCAAGTCAATTTTTGAAACTGTAAGTTGCGTTGTGTTCGGAAAACTGATATATTCCAAATCCAAAATTTCTAGCGATTTCGTGTACTATTGATACACGAAAATTGTGTTTTTTTGAGATCGAATTGTCACGTCATAATGCAACAGTGCTCAAGCAGAATTGCTGCTTGTAGTGTTTTTGTAGTGTTGTGAATTGCTGTAGAAATGGCAAACATAGATGGAATGAGTCAGCTTATGAGTGATAAGCTGCACAAGAATAACTTCAATGCTTGGAGATTCAGAATGATGAATTTCTTGATGGAAAAAGGATACTGGAAGTACATCGAAGGAGAGAATGAAAATGCTTCGCAGCTACTAGAAAGAAATCAGACTGCAGTCCAGTTAAGAGCATATGAGGAATGGAATCAAGAAGCGTGAAAGGTAATGTATTGGCTATTTGTTAGCATACAAGATAGCATGATTGGACATATACAGGATGCCAAGACTCTGAAAGAAGCTTGGAACAGCTTGTTCACTTGGTATGAGACCAATACAAAGGCACAAAAATTGCAACTCAAGAACGAGCTGCATACATTGGAAAAGAAGAGCATGTCCATAAGTGACTACACTCTAAAAATAAAAACGATATGTGAGTCACTTGCATCTATTGGCATGAATGTAGATGATGATGATGATAAGGTGGAAGTGTGCCTTCATGGTTTTAGGACCTGCATATAAGAAGTTCATAACTTCTATACAGACTAGGGAAACTATTCAGAATTTTGTTGATTTGGTGTCTATGCTGATTATTGAAGAAAAGAATCTTAGTGAGGATTCAAACTCCCAAGGAAAATCTAGTTATGAGCAGGTATTCTACTATGGCAGAGGTAGAGGTTTCAGAAGTGGAAGAGGAAACAGTAACCAAGATCAAGCTCAACAACAAAATCATGTAGGAGGAAGAGGACAGTTTTGAGGCAGGGGGAGCCAAAGAGGCCGCAGAAATTTTCAAAGAAATGATTTAGGTAATGATAGTAAAGGATGACTGAATTGTGGTAAACCTTGACACTTTGAATGTGATTGCAGGTTGAAGAATCAAAATAACAGAAGGCAACAGAGTAACTATGCATCCACAAGTGTAGATGATTCTGAAAAGCTGTTCATGGTTCAACATCACATGATTAATACGATGTGTATTGGTGTTTCAAAATCCAATGATAATGTCTGGTATGTTGATTTAGGTGCTTCAAATCACATGACCAGTCATGCAAAATGGTTTAGTACTTTGCAAAAATTGCTAGTTCCTAGATATGTTGAAATAGGTGATAACACATCACACCCTATCAAGCATACAGGAAACATAGCATTGTCTATGGAGGACGGAAGGTAAAACATCTTGCTAATGCGCTGCATGTTCCAAATATAACAAAGAATCTCGTTTTTGTTGGACAAATGGTTGACTAGGGATTACAAGCCACGTTCAATGCTGACGGGTTATATGTAGAAAAGTACAAACATGATGGAAGATTCGTTGCCAAAGGAAACAAAGTGTGTAGGATGTTCACCTTAAATGTGAAAAGTTTGGAAATGAATGCAGCCATGTTTGCAAAAGGTGTAGGGGATCATTGCTGATACGCAGATCTGGCACAAATGGATTAGACATGCAAACTTGCAAAGGTTGAAATTGATGCAATCAAAGGAGATTGTCCATGGACTACCAAATTTCAAGGTTGTAGAGATGCAAAGGGTATGTGCAAGATGTCAATTCGGAAAACAGTCAAGAGCATCATTTCCACAAGACAAGCATGTTAGTGAGAACATACTAGAAATAGTACATACAGATGTTTGGGGTCCTACAAAGACCACATCTATGGGTGGTTGTAGATTTTATGTTACTTTCATTGATGACAATACACGAAAAGTGTGGTTATATTTCATGAAAGAGAAGAGTGAGGTGTTCACTCACTTCTAGATTTTTAAAGCTATGGTGGAAAAGCAGACATGGAAGTATATTCAGACATTAAGATCTGATGGAGGAGGTGAATACATGTCAAATGAGTTCAACAATTTTCTAAAAAATCATGGAATTTGGCATCAATTTTCATGCAGGTACACACCACAACAGAATGGCGTTGTTGAATGCAAAAATAGACATATTGCAAAAATAGCAAGAGCTTTGATGGCTGAGAAGAATATGCCTCATTGTTATTGGGCAGAAGCTGTTCATACTGCTGCATGTGAAGAGATGGATAGGTATGTGCTTGAAGATGAAGAGGTGTTGCAAAATCCTTGATCTACACCAGCCAAATGAACTCCAGGAGTATATGGTGGGCCCTTTTAGCTTGCCAATGGATGTATTAGACACCCTATGTACCTTGGAAGATCACTCTCAAAAAGATAGATCAAAATAGATAAGTTGGAGTTAGCTCAGAGGTGAAAACTTGCTATTCTTGGTTCATACACCTGTCCAGTGTTTTACATAATTCTCTGAGCACAGCAGCAATTAGCTTAATTCCTCTTGGGGAAGTCTAGGTAGCTTAAAGAGCTAACTTTCAAGAGTAATCTCATCAAAAATAACAAAGCACACACTGAGAATGAGTTTTAACAAGTGATGACATCATCCCGATTTTCACGGGCTGCTATAGAAATAGACCAGTGAGCAGAAAAATCACCATAACTCAAAATGTAGAAATCCAATGATTATGAAACTTTGCATGCTTATACTAGACAGTACGCTGCATCCACCAAGCTTTAAATTACTGAATTTGGATAAGTAACCACTGAGAAATGGCTCTGACAAGATGAGTGAAAAAGTCAGGTACCTGACAGAGAGGTGAAGATGAACAGACCCTGTTGACTTCAAATGAACATAACTGAAGATTGCAACATCCAAATGACATGAAAATTTGTGAGCATATAGTAGGCTTATACAGCTAACCTTACCAAGTTAAATCACTGAAAATGATGCACCAAGCTCAGAGAAAACATCTCTGCAAGCTGACTGAGAAAACTAAGAGTAATGGCAGTGAGTAGTACACTTCACAAGAACATGGAAAGATGAAACCAAATAATCATGAAAATGAAAGTATATTTCTTGTACAATACAATGACTTACTGATACATATGTGTGCCTTGTAATCACACCTTGATATGGCATAAAGCTCAGCTCTTGGAGGTCTTCACATAGGTCTCTCTAACCACGACTAAAACTGCCATCTATTTATAGTTGAGTTTGGGAGGCTAACTTCCCTCAATCACTCTCCAATCAATCAATGATTGATTTCATTCTCTACCTACCACAAATCACAAATTCGTGGCTCCTCTTTCCATTCTTGATCATGTGGACTCAACCACTTAGGATTCTCTTACTTTTACATTAAGTAAACTCTTCAAAAGTTACAAGAGGTAGTTCACAAGTGAACTTTACATAGTCTTCATTTTAAGGCTTTTTCTAAGACTTTGTGAGACTCAAGCCAATACTTAGGCTTGTCATAGACTTGCTCCAACAGCTCCCCCTCAAGCCAAGTATGCTTGAGGTCTTCAATCTTCCAAGATTACCTGCAAACCTATCATAGCCTTGAATTTGCAAAGCTTTGTACCATCCAATGCTTTGGTTAGAATATCTGCACATTGTTGATGAGTGGACACATATGATATTTGAATCTCTTTGCTTAGAACCTTCTCTCGTACATAGTAATAATGAACTTCAATATGTTTAGTCCTTGCATGAAAAATAGGATTAGCAGCCAAATGAATAGAACTCATATTGTCACAAAAAATAGTTGGAGTTCCAAACTCCAATCCAAGATCTTTGAATAATGTCTTCATCCACATAGCTTCTTGTGTAGCTATAGCAAGACCTCTATATTCAGCTTCAGTAGAAGAGAGAGCAACTGTGGGTTGCTTCTTGGATGACCATGAAATAAGCTTTGAACCTGCAAAGGTAAGATAACCTGAAGTGCTCCTTCTATCTTCCTTGGAGCCAGCCCAATCTGCATCAGAAAATAGCTTCAAACCTAAATCAGATACATAAGGATAATAAAGTCCTTCATTTATGGTTCCTTTGAGATACTTGAGAATCCTTTTGGCAGCATCCATATGTGGTTTCCTTGGTGTGTGCATAAATTGACTTAGCACACTCACACTGTAACATATATCTACTCTTGTCAATGTGGCATAGTTGAGACTACCCACTAGACTTTGATATGATGTGATGTCCTCTATGAGTTCACCTTCATGTGAGCTCAATTTGTGATTGACCTCCATTGGAGTACCTGCAATCTTACAATCTTGCATCTTGAATTTTGCCAACATGTCCTTAATGTACTTTCTTTGAGTGAGAAACAAACCATGATCTTTGTAGACAACTTCCAAACCTAGGAAGTAGGTAAGTGAACCCAAATCACTTATCTTGAACTCTTCTCTCATCTGATCTTTGATCTTCTTCATACCATCTGCATCATTTCCTGTCAATATAATATCATCTACATATACACATAGGTAGATGACCTCGGAATTACTCTTTTTAATAAAGAGTGAAGGATCTGCCTTGCTTGGTTGAAAGCCTTTGTCCTGCAAGAATGAAACAAGCCTGAAATTCCAAGCTCTTGGAGCTTGCTTGAGACCATACAATGCTTTGTTAAGTTTACACACATAATCAGGATAAACTTGATTCTCAAAACCAGGTGGTTGTGCCATATATACCTCTTCTGTTATCCAACCATTCAAGAATGCATTCTTTACATCTAGTTGAAGTATTTTCCAATTCTTGGAAGAGGCAATACTAAGAAAAACCCTAATAGTAGGCATCTTTGCCACAGGAGAGAAAGTCTCCTCATAATCAATTCCCTGAGTTTGTGCAAAGCCTTTTGCCACAAGCCTTGCCTTATACCTGTTAATTGAACCATCAGAATTCTTCTTGAGTTTATAGACCCATCTTGAGCCTATTACCTTCATGGATGAAGTCTTGGGCACCAAATCCCAAGTGTTGTTTTCCTCAAGTGCTTCAATCTCTTCCTTCATTGCATGCTTCCATTCTGTTTTTGCTTTGGCCTCTTCAAATGATGATGGCTCCTCTTGGTTTATGTCCTGTGCTATGTAGATAGAATGTTTAGTTACTAATGAGGTGTCAAACCCATACCTTTCTGGTTTTTTCTTTTCCCTCATAGATCTTCTTAGGCCATGATGTGATGATTCTGCCTCATGTCCGAGTTCCTGCAATTTTGCTTTACCTTTAGACTTCCATGCTTTGATCTTTTCCATGTGAGATTCTTCATCATCCTCTGAGGTGTCTTGTTCTTCAATCTTTGATTGTTCTCTACCAAGCTTTGGAAAATCTTCTTCAAGATCATATGGTAAATTGATCTTCCTGCATGAATCTTCATACCATGAATTGTTCTCATCAAAAACTACATCTCTACTTACCAAGAATCCTTTGTTGGTAGGGTTGTATAACCTGTAGCCCTTTTGATTGTTGTCATATCCAATAAATACACACCTTTCTGCCTTTGGATCCATCTTGCCTCTAACCTGTGAAGGAACATGAGCAAAAGCAATACATCCAAAAATTTTACAATGATCTAAGCTTGGTCTTCTTCCATTCCAAGCCTCATATGGAGTCATCCCATCAAGGGATTTTGAAGGCAACCTGTTAATCAAGGAAGTGGCTGTAGATACAGCCTCGGCCCATAAGTAATTAGGTAAATGCTTTTCATTTAACATAGACCTTGCAGCTTCAACAATTGTCCTATTCCTCCTTTCTGCCACTCCATTTTGCTCAGGAGTGTACCTTGTAGTTACCTCTCTTTTGATTCCTCTTTCTTGAAGAAAAGAATCAAAATCATGGGAGAAGTATTCTCCCCCTCCATCTGACCTTAGCCTTTTTAGTGATTTACCTGTTTGATTCTCCACAAGAGCCAAATATCTTTTGAAACATGAAAAAACTTCATCTTTGTGTTTCATAAAGAATAGGATAGTCCATCTGCTGCAATCATCAATAAAGGAAACATAATACCTTGATCCAGATATTGAAGCTTCCTTGCTAGGTCCCCATACATCTGTATGAACCAACTCCAAGAGATCTCCATGCATATAACCTTTCTTCATGAATGGTAACCTGTGAGACTTTCCAAATTGACATGCAGTACACTTATAAATCATATGTTGTTTTGACAAATTAGGAAGTCCAAGTACACTTTGGTCCCTGCAGATTTGCTTTAATGACCTTTCACCAATATGTGCTAACCTTTTGTGCCATACTTCCAATTCTGTGAGTGTCTGACTACCATAATTAAAGAGAGCAATGTTTCTAGTGTCCTGTAATTCAAATGTGAACAATCTACCTGTCTTTTCACCTTTTGCAATTCTTCTGAATCCCTGACTTGGATCTTCAACAAATGCTCCTGCTTTTGTGAACCTGACTTGCAACCCTTTCTCTACTATCTGCCCAACACTTATCAAATTCTTTGTAATGGTAGGGACATAGAGTACCTTACTGAGTAGGTTGATGTTTCCATCAGGTGCTTTGACATTGCCTATTTTCTCCACAGGATGTTTTGTATCATCTCCTGTTTGTACCTCATGCTTATTCCTTGGATCTTCTAAATCTGATAGGAGTGCCACATTTCCTGCCACATGATTTGAACAACCTGAATCTATGTAGAAAACATGCTCATCAGATTTACCTTGTGGCATAGCCATGTTCATGATCAATAATGAATCCTCTTTGTTTGAGTCTTCTGTGTAGTTATTGTAGTCTCTCCTTCCTTTGTAGCCTCCTTGATAGTTTGAATGATTGTAGTTGTTGTAGTTGCCATGGTAGTTGTTGAACCTTCCTCTTGAGTAGCCATAACTTCCTCTATTGTATCCTCTGCCTCTTTGATTCCTGGAATTCCTAAAGCAATTTTCAGTTGTATGATTAGTTAATCCACAAATAGAACATGAGTTGGAGTCTTGGGATCTCCCCCTGCCTTGTCTACCTCCTCTTCCTCTACCTCTGCCATGTCTTCCTCTACCTGCATAGTTAGCTTGATATGTACCTGCTTCATCATCCACTTTCTTTGCCTTTCCTTTGTTATCTTTAGACTTGCTTTTATCCGTGTATAAAGCTGAAGATTGATTACCTTTAGAGCTTTCTCCATTTTTGATAAGCTTTGCCTCTTGAGTAAGTAGTTGTCCAATGAGTGTGTTGAAATCAGGTACATGCATGTCCATGTACAAATCCATAGCTGTGGTGAATGCTTCCCACTTATCATCTGCCTTCAAGCCATTGATGACCTGCCTTACAATTTGCTCTTCATCTATTACCTCTCCAATGCTTCCCAACTGATCCGCTATGTCCTTGAGCTTTGTGACAAAATCAGTCACATTTTGTTTGGGAGCCTTCTTGAGAGTTGTGAACTCCAGCCATAGTTGATGCTTCCTAGCTTTGGTACTTGAAGAAAAGAAAGCTTCAAGTGCATCCCACACTTCCTGAGATGTCTTACAACTTCTAATGTGAGGCAACAAAAAATCTGAGATAGAGTTGAGGAGATAAGACCTTGCAAGTGCATCCTTGGAGCACCATGTGCTCAATCTTTCTTGCTCTTCTTGTGTTGGTTGACTTTTGTTCCTGAAACTTGGCATAACTTCATCTCCAGCCACATAACCATATAAACTTCTACCTTGGAGATAAGCTTCCATCCTTAATGACCAAGCTGAGTAGTTACCTCTGTCCAATTTGTCAATTGATGAAGGAAATCCATCTGCCATGTTGTCCAACCTTGCTCTGATACCACTGTGAAAAGATGGATAGGTATGTGCTTGAAGATGAAGAGGTGTTGCAAAATCCTTGATCTACACGAGCCAAATGAACTCTAGGAGTATATGGTGGGCCCTTTTAGCTTGCCAATGGATGTATTAGACACCCTATGTACCTCGGAAGATCACTCTCAAAAAGATAGATCAAAATAGATAAGTTGGAGTTAGCTCAGAGGTGAAAACTTGCTATTCTTGGTTCATACACCTGTCCAGTGTTTTACATAATTCTCTGAGCACAGCAGCAATTAGCTTAATTCCTCTTAGGGAAGTCTAGGTAGCTTAAAGAGCTAACTTTCAAGAGTAATCTCATCAAAAATAACAAAGCACACACTGAGAATGAGTTTTAACAAGTGATGACATCATCCCGATTTTCACGGGCTGCTACAGAAATAGACCAGTGAGCAGAAAAATCACCATAACTCAAAATGTAGAAATCCAATGATTATGAAAATTTGTATGCTTATACTAGACAGTAAGCTGAATCCAACACGCTTTAAATAACTGAATTTGGATAAGTAACCACTGAGAAATGGCTCTGACAAGATGAGTGAAAAAGTCAGGTACCTGACAGAGAGGTGAAGATGAACAGACCCTGTTGACTTCAAATGAACATAACTGAAGATTGCAACATCCAAATGACATGAAAATTTATGAGCATATAGTAGACTTATAGAGCTAACTTTACCAAGTTAAATCACTGAAAATGATGCACCAAGCTCAGAGAAAACATCTCTGAAAGCTGACTGAGAAAACTGAGAGTAAGGGCAGTGAGTAGTACACTTCACAAGAACATGGAAAGATGAAACCAAATAATCATGAAAATGAAAGTATATTTCTTGTACAATACAATGACTTACTGATACATATGTGTGCCTTGTAATCACACCTTGATATGGCATAAAGCTCAGCTCTTGGACGTCTTCACATAGGTCTCTCTAACCACGACTAAAACTGCCATCTATTTATAGTTGAGTTTGGGAGGCTAACTTCCCTCAATCACTCTCCAATCAATCAATGATTGATTTGATTCTCTACCTACCACAAATCACTAATTCGTGGCTCCTCTTTCAATTCTTGATCATGTGGACTCAACCACTTAGGATTCTCTTACTTTTACATTAAGTAAACTCTTCAAAAGTTACAAGAGGTAGTTCACAAGTGAACTTTACATAGTCTTCATTTTAAGGCTTTTTCTAAGACTTTGTGAGACTCAAGCCAATACTTAGGCTTGTCATAGACTTGCTCCAACAGCTCCCCCTCAAGCCAAGTATGCTTGAGGTCTTCAATCTTCCAAGATTACCTGCAAACCTATCATAGCCTTGAATTTGCAAAGCTTTGTACCATCCAATGCTTTGGTTAGAATATCTGCACATTGTTGATGAGTGGACACATATGATATTTGAATCTCTTTGCTTAGAACCTTCTCTCGTACATAGTGATAATGAACTTCAATATGTTTAGTCCTTGCATGAAAAATAGGATTAGCAGCCAAATGAATAGAACTCATATTGTCACCAAAAATAGTTGGAGTTCCAAACTCCAATCCAAGATCTTTGAATAATGTCTTCATCCACATAGCTTCTTGTGTAGCTATAGCAAGACCTCTATATTCAGCTTCAGTAGAAGAGAGAGCAACTGTGGGTTGCTTCTTGGATGACCATGAAATAAGCTTTGAACCTGCAAAGGTAAGATAACCTGAAGTGCTCCTTCTATCTTCCTTGGAGCCAGCCCAATCTGCATCAGAAAATAGCTTCAAACCTAAATCAGATACATAAGGATAATAAAGTCCTTCATTTATGGTTCCTTTGAGATACTTGAGAATCCTTTTGGCAGCATCCATATGTGGTTTCCTTGGTGTGTGCATAAATTGACTTAGCACACTCACACTGTAACATATATCTACTCTTGTCAATGTGGCATAGTTGAGACTACCCACTATACTTTGATATGATGTGATGTCCTCTATGAGTTCACCTTCATGTGAGCTCAATTTGTGATTGACCTCCATTGGAGTACCTGCAATCTTACAATCTTGCATCTTGAATTTTGCCAACATGTCCTTAATGTACTTTCTTTGAGTGAGAAACAAACCATGATCTTTGTAGACAACTTCCAAACCTAGGAAGTAGGTAAGTGAACCCAAATCACTTATCTTGAACTCTTCTCTCATCTGATCTTTGATCTTCTTCATACCATCTGCATCATTTCCTGTCAATATAATATCATCTACATATACACATAGGTAGATGACCTCGGAATTACTCTTTTTAATAAAGAGTGAAGGATCTGCCTTGCTTGGTTGAAAGCCTTTGTCTTGCAAGAATGAAACAAGCGTGAAATTCCAAGCTCTTGGAGCTTGCTTGAGACCATACAATGCTTTGTTAAGTTTACACACATAATCAGGATAAACTTGATTCTCAAAACCAGGTGGTTGTGCCATATATACCTCTTCTGTTATCCAACCATTCAAGAATGCATTCTTTACATCTAGTTGAAGTATCTTCCAATTCTTGGAAGAGGCAATACTAAGAAAAACCCTAATAGTAGGCATCTTTGCCACAGGAGAGAAAGTCTCCTCATAATCAATTCCCTGAGTTTGTGCAAAGCCTTTTGCCACAAGCCTTGCCTTATACCTGTTAATTGAACCATCAGAATTCTTCTTGAGTTTATAGACCCATCTTGAGCCTATTACCTTCATGGATGAAGTCTTGGGCACCAAATCCCAAGTGTTGTTTTCCTCAAGTGCTTCAATCTCTTCCTTCATTGCATGCTTCCATTCTGTTTTTGCTTTGGCCTCTTCAAATGATGATGGCTCCTCTTGGTTTATGTCCTGTGCTATGTAGATAGAATGTTTAGTTACTAATGAGGTGTCAAACCCATACCTTTCTGGTTTTTTCTTTTCCCTCATAGATCTTCTTAGGCCATGATGTGATGATTCTGCCTCATGTCCGAGTTCCTGCAATTTTGCTTTACCTTTAGACTTCCATGCTTTGATCTTTTCCATGTGAGATTCTTCATCATCCTCTGAGGTGTCTTGTTCTTCAATCTTTGATTGTTCTCTACCAAGCTTTGGAAAATCTTCTTCAAGATCATATGGTAAATTGATCTTCCTGCATGAATCTTCATACCATGAATTGTTCTCATCAAAAACTACATCTCTGCTTACCAAGAATCCTTTGTTGGTAGGGTTGTATAACCTGTAGCCCTTTTGATTGTTGTCATATCCAATAAATACACACCTTTCTGCCTTTGGATCCATCTTGCCTCTAACCTGTGAAGGAGCATGAGCAAAAGCAATACATCCAAAAATTTAACAATGATCTAAGCTTGGTCTTCTTCCATTCCAAGCCTCATATGGAGTCATCCCATCAAGGGATTTTGAAGGCAACCTGTTAATCAAGTAAGTGGCTGTAGATACAGCCTCGGCCCATAAGTAATTAGGTAAATGCTTTTCATTTAACATAGACCTTGCAGCTTCAACAATTGTCCTATTCCTCCTTTCTGCCACTCCATTTTGCTCAGGAGTGTACCTTGTAGTTACCTCTCTTTTGATTCCTCTTTCTTGAAGAAAAGAATCAAAATCATGGGAGAAGTATTCTCCCCCTCCATCTGACCTTAGCCTTTTTAGTGATTTACCTGTTTGATTCTCCACAAGAGCCAAATATCTTTTGAAACATGAAAAAACTTCATCTTTGTGTTTCATAAAGAATAGGATAGTCCATCTGCTGCAATCATCAATAAAGGAAACATAATACCTTGATCCAGATATTGAAGCTTCCTTGCTAGGTCCCCATACATCTGTATGAACCAACTCCAAGAGATCTCCATGCATATAACCTTTCTTCATGAATGGTAACCTGTGAGACTTTCCAAATTGACATGCACTACACTTATAAATCATATGTTGTTTTGACAAATTAGGAAGTCCAAGTACACTTTGGTCCCTGTAGATTTGCTTTAATGACCTTTCACCAATATGTGCTAACCTTTTGTGCCATACTTCCAATTCTGTGAGTGTCTGACTACCATAATTAAAGAGAGCAATGTTTCTAGTGTCCTGTAATTCAAATGTGAACAATCTACCTATCTTTTCACCTTTTGCAATTCTTCTGAATCCCTGACTTGGATCTTCAACAAATGCTCCTGCTTTTGTGAACCTGACTTGCAACCCTTTCTCTACTATCTGCCCAACACTTATCAAATTCTTTGTAATGGTAGGGACATAGAGTACCTTACTGAGTAGGTTGATGTTTCCATCAGGTGCTTTGACATTGCCTATTTTCTCCACAGGATGTTTTGTATCATCTCCTGTTTGTACCTCATGCTTATTCCTTGGATCTTCTAAATCTGATAGGAGTGCCACATTTCCTGCCACATGATTTGAACAACCTGAATCTATGTAGAAAACATGCTCATCAGATTTACCTTGTGGCATAGCCATGTTCATGATCAATAATGAATCCTCTTTGTTTGAGTCTTCTGTGTAGTTATTGTAGTCTCTCCTTCCTTTGTAGCCTCCTTGATAGTTTGAATGATTGTAGTTGTTGTAGTTGCCATGGTAGTTGTTGAACCTTCCTCTTGAGTAGCCATAACTTCCTCTATTGTATCCTCTGCCTCTTTGATTCCTGGAATTCCTAAAGCAATTTTCAGTTGTATGATTAGTTAATCCACAAATAGAACATGAGTTGGAGTCTTGGGATCTCCCCCTGCCTTGTCTACCTCCTCTTCCTCTACCTCTGCCATGTCTTCCTCTACCTGCATAGTTAGCTTGATATGTACCTGCTTCATCATCCACTTTCTTTGCCTTTCCTTTGTTATCTTTAGACTTGCTTTTATCCGTGTATAAAGCTGAAGATTGATTACCTTTAGAGCTTTCTCAATTTTTGATAAGCTTTGCCTCTTGAGTAAGTAGTTGTCCAATGAGTGTGTTGAAATCAGGTACATGCATGTCCATGTACAAATCCATAGCTGTGGTGAATGCTTCCCACTTATCATCTGCCTTCAAGCCATTGATGACCTGCCTTACAATTTGCTCTTCATCTATTACCTCTCCAATGCTTCCCAACTGATCCGCTATGTCCTTGAGCTTTGTGACAAAATCAGTCACATTTTGTTTGGGAGCCTTCTTGAGAGTTGTGAACTCCAGCCATAGTTGATGCTTCCTAGCTTTGGTACTTGAAGAAAAGAAAGCTTCAAGTGCATCCCACACTTCCTGAGATGTCTTACAACTTCTAATGTGAGGCAACAAAAAATCTGAGATAGAGTTGAGGAGATAAGACCTTGCAAGTGCATCCTTGGAGCACCATGTGCTCAATCTTTCTTGCTCTTCTTGTGTTGGTTGACTTTTGTTCCTGAAACTTGGCATAACTTCATCTCCAGCCACATAACCATATAAACTTCTACCTTGGAGATAAGCTTCCATCCTTAATGACCAAGCTGAGTAGTTACCTCTGTCCAATTTGTCAATTGATGAAGGAAATCCATCTGCCATGTTGTCCAACCTTGCTCTGATACCACTGTGAAAAGATGGATAGGTATGTGCTTGAAGATGAAGAGGTGTTGCAAAATCCTTGATCTACACCAGCCAAATGAACTCCAGGAGTATATGGTGGGCCCTTTTAGCTTGCCAATGGATGTATTAGACACCCTATGTACCTGGGAAGATCACTCTCAAAAAGATAGATCAAAATAGATAAGTTGGAGTTAGCTCAGAGGTGAAAACTTGCTATTCTTGGTTCATACACCTGTCCAGTGTTTTACATAATTCTCTAAGCACAGTAGCAATTAGCTTAATTCCTCTTGGTGAAGTCTAGGTAGCTTAAAGAGCTAACTTTCAAGAGTAATCTCATCAAAAATAACAAAGCACACACTGAGAATGAGTTTTAACAAGTGATGACATCATCCCGATTTTCACGGGCTGCTACAGAAATAGACCAGTGAGCAGCAAAATCACCATAACTCAAAATGTAGAAATTCAATGATTATGAAAATTTGTATGCGTATACTAGACAGTGAGCTGAATCCAACAAGCTTTAAATCACGGAATTTCAATAAGTAACCACTGAGAAATGGCTCTGACAAGATGAGTGAAAAAGTCGGGTACCTAACAGAGAGGTGAAGATAAACAGACCCTGTTGACTTCAAATGAACATAACTGAAGATTGCAACATCCAAATGACATGCAAAATTTATGAGCATATAGTAGACTTATAGAGCTAACTTTACCAAGTTAAATCACTAAAAATGATGCACCAAGCTCAGAGAAATTATCTCTGCAAGCTGATTGAGAAAACTAAGAGTAATGGCAGTGAGTAGTACACTTCACAAGAACATGGAAAGATGAAACCAAATAATCATGAAAATGAAAGTATATTTCTTGTACAATACAATGACTTACTGATACATATGTGTGCCTTGTAATCACACCTTGATATGGCATAAAGCTCAGCTCTTGGAGGTCTTCACATAGGTCTCTCTAACCACGACTAAAACTGCCATCTATTTATAGTTGAGTTTGGGAGGCTAACTTCCCTCAATCACTCTCCAATCAATCAATGATTGATTTGATTCTCTACCTACCACAAATCACGAATTCGTGGCTCCTCTTTCCATTCTTGATCATGTGGACTCAACCACTTAGGATTCTCTTACTTTTACATTAAGTAAACTCTTCAAAAGTTACAAGAGGTAGTTCACAAGTGAACTTTACATAGTCTTCATTTTAAGGCTTTTTCTAAGACTTTGTGAGACTCAAGCCAATACTTAGGCTTGTCATAGACTTGCTCCAACACTGCATACATCATGAATAGAACTCCAAGTGTTGTTGTACATCAAGTTACACCTGAAGAGAAGTTTACAGGTAAAAAGTCAAACTTATCACATCTGAAAGTTTTTGGTTGTATTGAATATGTACATGTTCCAGATGAATTGAGGACAAAGCTTGATCCAAAAGCAAAAAAGTGTGTCTTCATTGGATACTCCCTTGAGCAAAAGGGATATAAATGTTATAACGCACTCAGACGACCAGTGAAGATGAGCAAAGATGTGGTATTTGATGAAATGTCAGGCTTCTATTGAGATGCCAAAGAAGGACTGAATCCTGAACCAAATGACAAAGAAAATTAAAAAATCAAGTGCAAAATCTTAAGTCTTGAGTGGACCAGATGCATCACCAAGCAATAGTTTCAACTCAAATCCATGGAGAGGAAGATTGCATGGAAATTTCAGTCTAGCAAATTCATCAAATACATCCAAGAAAGGTAAAGAAAAGCTTTCTGCTAGTCATAAAACATGTGTAGGTTTTGAAGATGTTGATGGAGATTCAAGTGGTTCAAAAAAGAGTCTTGATGAGGAACTTGGATTGCCCTCTGTGAAGACTCCAGGAGTAAGAAAGGCACATGCGGATGATACAAGGAGAAGTGACCCAGGACCAAGAAGATCTGGAAGGATGCAGAATTTTGTACAACGATTAACATACGATAGTTACATGGCTCGTCATTGTGCCTACATGACAAAGGTAATATAAGATGCTAAGCCTCCTTGTTTTGAAGATGCAATTGGAAATGTAGATTGGAAAAAATCTATGGATGAGGAGATGGTTGCACTTTATGGAAACGAAACATGGAAGTTGGTTCCATTGCCACAAGGAAAGAAACCCATAGGCTGCAAATGGGTTTACAAGGTAAAGCATAATGTTGATGGTAGCATAAGCAGGTATAAAGCACGATTGGTAGCTAAAGGATATGCACATACATATGGCATTGATTATGAGGAAACATTCAACCATGTAGCTAAAATGTTTACTAGCAGAACACTTGTTGCATTAGCTACAACAAAAGGATGGACTTTGCATTAGATGGATGTGAAGAATGCTTTCCTACATGGTGAGTTACAGGAAGAAGTATATACAGACCAGCCACAAGGATATGAAGATTCAAAGCATCCAAAATATGTTTGCAGGTTGACAAAAGGCTTTGTATAGGTTGAAGCAAGCTCCTTGTGCATGACATGGAAGGATTGCTGATTACTTAACCAGCATTGGGTTTTCTATGTGTGATGCAGATCTTTCACTATATGCAAGGAAGGCCGATGATGGTATCACGATTGGGGCTATTTATGTTGATGTCCTGATTGTACGTGGTCATAATGAAGAAAGCATCAAAGAGGTAAAGCAACTTCGTATGCAGGAATTCGACATGAAAGATCTTGGTGTGCTGCGCTATTTCTTGGGCATTGAGTTTATACATATAGAAACAGGTATATGGATGTCACAAAGGCAATATGCCTTGAATATGCTGCAAAAGTATGGTATGGCTGATTGTAAGCCAATTTCTATGCCATTAGATCAAAATTTGAAGTTGGATACTACATAAGGTGAAGCATTGGAAAATGCTACTATGTACAGGAAAATTGTGGGAAGTCTTATATATCTCACAATTACAAGGCCTGATTTAAGCTATACTATTGGACTTGAAAGTCAGTTTATGCAGGTCCCCAGGAAGCCACATTTGGATGCTCTGAGGTGCACTCTACATTATGTGAGTGCTACTTTGGATTATGCATTGTTTTATGAAGCTGGTGTAGATTTGCAGGTTCATGGATACACCGATGCAGATTGGGCTGGTAGTACTCCAGATAGAAGATCCACTAGTGGCTTTCTATTCTCACTTGGAGGTATAGCTATTACATGGAACAACAAAAAGAAACCCACTATTGCTTTGTCCAGTATAGAGGCTGAGTATAGAGGTGATGTGATGGCAGCATCTGAGGCATCATGGCTAGAGATGCTACTTGCATATTTAGGTGTGGAAGTTCAAAAGCCTATCACTATCTATTGTGATAATCTTAGCAGCATATAGTTAGCACGGAACCCTTTTTTTCATGCTTAGCATATCAAGGTACATTATCACTTCATTAGAGATAAGGTATTAGTAGGTGATATTGAACTTGTTTATGTGAGAACAGATGAGCAGGTTGCTGATATTTTCACCAAAGCACTTGGAGTTGAGAAGTTGAAGAAGTTTCGGGAGATGCTTAGATTAGAGGAGATGACGTTGAGCTTGAGTTGAGATATCAAGCTCAATATGTGATGATCCAGGATGACACATATCAATTTTTTGTTTCTCTAACATGTATAGTGGTCACACCTGTATATGTCAGGGATACTTCATTGAGCTTTATTATATTTATCTACCGAGAGTGATGGCACATTTGTTCCTTGCCAGCTCACTCATTCGTGGACATTACGTTTTTCTTTATGTATTGGTCTCTATATATTGCACTTGTTGTATTCTTGTTTTAGGTCATTCTTGTACATTCCTTTTTATGTAATAGAAGAATAAGAAGAAGATCATTCTTCCTTGCCTCAATCCGTGTGTGTGCTTCTCCTTGAGAGTGAGAGTATGTGTGAGATCTCTTCCTTATCTCCTTCCTCGTGACACAAATGTGGGCGACCAAGTAATCCCTATTTTGTCTTGTAGTGACTTTAGACTAAGACAAAAATTTTAATTGGAGGGCCATACTTTCACTTCTGCGTATGCTTCCACTTCACATGCCTTCACTTTTTGTCTTTTAGTTCCTCAAATGTGCACCTAGGAGAGGGTTCACTTGAACCTTCCAAACACTTTTAAAAACACTTTGAACCTTAGAGAAATTACAGAAAGACGCTCTGCAACCTGCACCCAACTTACTGCAAAATATAACCTTTGTGAACAATTGATTATGCACGACCTGTGCACCTTGACACCTGAACTTTGAACGCTTTGACTTTGACCATGTTGACTTTGACCGCTTTGACTTTGACCCTTTGACTTTGAATCGTGTTGACTTTGACCAATATGACTTTTATGGGCTCAATAGTTGCCCACCATCTAATGGGATCTCCATCCTGGAGAGCTATAGCCAAAATTCTGAGCAGAGATGACACCATGCTTCATGTGCTACAAAATCTTCAAAAGGAGATTGGAACAGCTACCAAGTCCACTAGGACTAGTAAAGAACAAGCACTAGAGAAGAAGCAGAAGTGGAAATATTGCATTGAAGAGCAAAGGATGGAAAATGGAGCATAGGAGGAAAGTGTATTGAGGGCTGATAGGGCTTAGAGTGATAGGGTAAGGAGGGGGTAAGTGTAGGGATGGGTAGAAGGAGAAAGGGAGGGTGAGGGAGTAGGATTATGGGCTCTAGAGAGGGACAAAATGATAAAATAGTAAAGCTACAAAAGGTGCATATGGAAAATGTGAAATATATGGTAAAATAAAGTGAGAATAGACCATATGGACCATGTGCACAATGAAAAACACATGAGAAATGTGCTCAAAACATGTGGGTTTTTACCAAAATGCGGAAAATAGTTGAGATTTTGGAAAAACAAAGGGGAAAACGGAATTGAAGGGTGCCAAAAGACATGAAAATGACTCCAAGTAAAAAAAAAATGGCCATCCAAGGTGCCATCTAAAGCCAAAAGCATAGGACCTAGAAAATATATATATATATATAATTTTGGTTTTTCTCTTTTTTTAATTTTAAATCCGTGGGGTTTAAGAAAAATAAAAATAAAATAAAATAAACAGAAAAGGAAAAAGTAAAAAATAAAATAAAATAATAAATAGAGAAAATAAAAATAAGAATGCAAAATAAATAAATAAATAAAATAAAAAAAAAAGAAAGAATCCATTGGGGGAAGGGGTCCACTTCGGGGGGAGGGGTCCACTTGCGGGCGACGGGAGAGAGAGAGAGAGAGAGAGAGAGAGAGAGAGAGAGAGAGAGAGAGAGAGAGAGAGAGAGAGAGAGAGAGAGAGACAGAGAGAGAGAGAGAGAGGATTTTTTTTTATAATGAAATGCAAGGGGTGAGGGAGCATTTTTTTTTATAATAAAGAAAATCATCCATGGGGTTTTTTTTAATACCCAAAAATTAGATTAAAAATACAAATAAAATCCTTAAAAATTCAAAAAAAATCCAAAAAATTTCCTAAATTTGAAGGTCACTTTTTTCACGCAAAACCACAGCGAGCTTCCTTTATTCCTCCATTTTATCAAGAAAATGATATTTGAAAAAGATGAAAAAATGCTAAAAAAAATATAAAAATGCTTTAATAATTCCCAAAAAATCCCTAAAATTTTTCTTATGCAAAGGGTTGTGAAATGGCTTCTAAGCTGCATAAGAACTCAAGGAACAATCATGAAAATGGATAAAAACTACTAAAACTTAGGCAAAGTTGGAATGAGAAGGCTATGTACAACTTAGAAATATTTTGCAAGTTCTAGGTGATCCAGAAAGCTTCAATTGTGTCGATGATAGGCCTTGAGCCTAGATATGTTGACTAGTGGTAGTACCTCTTCTTTCAGAGTCTCTAACTCCACTGCACTATTGATATATTTAGGTAGTGATGTGTGTGAACACTCTAGGACCGTCGGGGCACTTTTTTCCCTCTTTAAGAGGTTTTTCCCCCAGCTTGTATATATGCCTATTGCCCTAATTGGCTACTTATCTTTGTACATTCTCTAGTAATACATTCAATATTGTGTGTTGTGCTCCAAGCTTCTTCTTCTTCCTTGTGTTGTTCGCGTGCTTCCGCAGACGTCTAACTCCAACAATTGGTATCAGAGCAGGTCGTCGCTTCATCTAGGGCACCGACACTCCTCCGTTTGCAGTCTCAGAATCGCATGAAATTTGGTGAGCATACTCAGCGTGTTTCCAAGATCAAAACAACTTCGCTTTGTGGTGTTGAAATTGCGATCTAAGCTTGTTTCGGCCTTCGAATGCACTATCGTAGTGCTTGTGCAGGCTATTTCTTCTTTTTGTGCCAAAGGTATATACCAGTTTTTGTTCGCCAGTATAAGAGTCTCAAAGTCTGCTACACGTCTAGCAGAACTCCTCTGGGCAGTTCTGTTCAACTTTTTGAGATACAATCAATTTTTTGCATCAAGGTATTTTAGTCACTGGTCATGGCTGAAAGCAGTGATGTATTCTGTATGTTGGCTGTTGAGGATAAGTTGGATGGTACCAACTACCCATTGTGGGCTTATATGATGCAACATGTATTGGTTGCAAAAGGACTATGGAACATTGTGCAAGGAGTTGAAAAACGTTCTATCACACCTACAACTGTTACGACTACATGTACTGAAGCTGATGAAGAAGGTGTCAAAGATGGTGATATTCTACAAATTCTTGTTCGAGCTGCGGTTTCTGCTGCACCTACTATAGAGCAGATTTGTTGGGATGGTAGAGATGCCCAGACACATGCATTGATAGCTTTGTCTGTCAAACGTGCCATTATTCCTCACATTCGCTCTTGCAGAACATCTAAAGATGCTTGGGATACACTTACCACATTATACCAAGCTAGGAATGAGGCTCATGTTGCTTACCTTCGAAAACAGTTGCAGAGTGAGCACATGAATGAAGGTGATTCTATGGACAATTTCCTAACGAAGATGTGTACTCAAGTCAAGAAGACTCAAGGACTCGTGCCAATGAGACTGTACCTCTATTGCAACACAAGTGCGTATAGTGGGAAATTAACACACATTTAAATGTCAATCCGATCGAACGACCTAACCAAGTGTATGAGGACATGTGCACACATGATGGAAAATGAAGTGGTTCAGTTGATATGTATGAGAAAAGACTAATCCACCTCTCAAACACACTAATGACTGAAAGTGTCTGTCGCGATACCTCTTACAACAGTTTTTCCAAAAATCAAGGATTTCTCCTAGCTCCAAGCTTTGAATATAGTCGATAGGGTACTCGTTTCAAAGCTCTCGATGAGACCCATCTATTGAGAGTGGTTTCACTCGATTCTGACAACTTTGCTTCAAGTTATGACCAAAATAGTGAATGGTGGGAAGCACCCATACTCACACCACAACTCCTACAAGCTCACACACACACTACAGTAGCTCAAAAACAGTGGGGAGGGGTAGACAACAGTCTTACACACACATTCCAAGCATTACAGACACATACAAGATCAAAGAGAAGATAGAAATATGCAAGAAAGAGGCAAATTCGAAATTTTGGAGAGCTCCTTCTTCACAATGGCAAAAAGTCTCTACAAAGAGTCACAAAGTGACTTATATACATGTGCCCTAAGTTTGGTCTTTTCACACAAGAGACCGGCACTTTATTCCAAAAAAGTGAATTTCCTACTAATTTACAAGGAATATTTTACAACAAATTGGGATTATGCAACTAGAGGACTCCTCTGGTGCATTTACATGGAATGAGGGAATTCTCTAGGACTTTGAAGAAGAAAAATATGCCCATAAATTTGAAAATTTTGGGGCTCTTCTCTTGTGCTCCTTTGCTTTGCAACACTCTCCCCCTCTTTGTCTCTGTCATCCCTTGACAGGCTTTAGCTTCTCATCGGCTGCTTGCTTAAGTCTTCTGAATACACGCACCCAGTGGTCAAAGAAACGCTAAGGACTGTCAGACAATTGGTTATCTTATCCGAGGTATGTCCTTTGCTTCTATTTTGCCCCTTGGTATTCCTTATATCACATATCTGGGTTGATGTATTCAGTCGGGCTGCCATGCACGCCACCAGTGACTAGGAATGTGCTGTTCTTAGTCACCTCTTTCTAGCTTTTGGTCTTCTGATTTGTCCTGGTTGCACACATCTGACCCTGTTGTATTGTTATGAGCCTGTTTACTTTGTTGACAACGCACGCTATCAGCGGAAGGATAACTACCTGCCAATTATTGTCTTGCACTTCTTCATGTATAGTTCCTGGCCCTGGTCCGTCCTTCCCATGAAATGTCCTGGTTCTGATTGATCTTTAATTCCAATTCTCAGGACTTGGATGATTCGCATTGTTGCCTGATGTGTGCCCGTGCGGGGCTTTGGGCAGAGGATGGGTTTCCGGTGTTATGATCTTCATTCTTTATTGAGTCGTTTTTTACTTTGATCTTCTTCTTCTTCTTTTCTCGCTTGATTCCCCTTCCACACGTCCCTCCTCCTGAACTCTGTCGTCACCGACAGGCTTTTTGTGGTGACATGTATAGGTCTGTATGGCTGCTTGCTCTCTTTGGTTCAGAAGATTAGTGTGACATATCATAAATTCCTTCCATTGTGTTGAATTTACCCCATCCTCTGGTGCTTGCCGATGATCCGCAAAAAAACTCATCTCATAAGCGACCAGACGTGCATTAAGGTTCGAAGTCATTTTTACAAAAAATTCTAAATCTATTTCGAAGAAGCCGGTGAAAAATGCTTCTTCGAAAGTTTGCATATACGTTGATGGCAAAAACATAATTCGAGAATAATATGCCATAAGTGTTAGGCGGCTTGAAATAGTAGATAGATAAAAAATGAGTGCTTCGGATCCCTACGTAATGCTGATGAAATTTAAAAAAGTATATTTTGCATGCTGGAAGACTTTGATTACGGTAAGTAGCATGCTGAATATCTTATTTGTCATTTTAACTGCTAAATCCGGAACTGTAGCATATCTTGCAATCCAAAATTCCATAGTTTTTACCATATATTCCTCAGTCGATAAGTAATTGTGTGGAGGACTAGGTAACAACGGATAGTTGAGCCACTGATTATTGATATTTCCCTGGCGCAGACCATCCCAAAATTGTGTCCAGGCTCTTCGACGGGGTACTGGGCAAAAAGATGGGTTTACCTGAAGCACATAAGGTGATGCTTCCCACTGTACCCGTAGTGTAGGATTCTTTTCCAAAAGCTTTCTTCTCCATATAGGATCCGCCTTCTCAAATTCTTCTTGGGTATACTTGAATGTATCATGTCTGAAGTGGAGATTGTGGTCCGGATCTTTATTTGTCGTAGTCGTTATATAGTGTCGCGTTTGTTCTTTAAGTAGTCCATAGGGTACACTGAAAGGCTTCAAATTTTGGTCCAAGTTTTTGCTTTCTATCTTAGCTTCCTTCATTACTGTGATGATTTGATCTTCAAATTCAGCCGTAAGCTGGAACACCAGTAGTGCCCTTTCCGATCGATTTGGTTCTGCAATGTTTTGATGATTATGTTCAATGTGGACCTCCTGTGTCTCCTTATCGGTGAATGATATGGGGGGGGGGGAGAGAGGACGTACCTCAGTCTCCATAGTAGCCTCTGCGGATTTTGGAACTACTGGTGTCCCCTCAATTGATTTCTGCACCAATTGCTCTTGAAGCTGTTTGATCAATTCATCTTTCTTCTTTATTTCTTTAGTAGCTTGTGCAATGGTATCCTTGTGTTTGAGAAGTTCTTGAGGAACTATATCTAAATGATCGGTGTCTTCTTTACATTGCAAGAGATAACGATTTTCAGCTTTTTTCCATTTAGTTCTTAGGGCAGCTGTGTCCTCCATGTATTCTTTTTCCCACTCTGCTATGACTGCCTTCTCGTGCTTGAGCTGATTTTCATACCTAGTTAGCTTTTCTTCCAATTTTTTGACATCCGTTTCTGAGCTTTCATGAGCTTCGATTGGCTGATCACTTAGAAGAGCTGTCATGAGCTCTTTGTTGCGGTTTCGTAGGTTTTCCGCTTCCTCCATGTATACCTTGAGCTGAGATTCCAATATTTTGCTCCTGGCGTTCATGTCTGCCTTCTCAATCTCGTTAGTTTCTAATTTCTTTGTTAATACCTGTAGTTGTTCCTTTAACCATTCATTTTCCATGGTTAGAGTTTGACACTGTTGCTTGAACTCTTGAACTTCATTGTGTTTGATCTGTACTTGTTCTCTAGTGGATTTTAATTATGTTGAAAGATTGTTATTCTTTTCTTTAAGTGCATGCGTGTCTTGCATCGCTTGATCATAGTCTTCATCAACCTCAAGCATTAACTGTTGTGTGTCTAGTGCGATTCTGATCATATCTTGTACTACTGGCTTGAGCTGAGCTATGTCGACATTTAAGCACGTCCTAGGTATGCTTGGAGCTTTGCTAGATTGCACATCTTTTCCCTGCTCCACGTGGATGGTTTCGTTGTGTGGTTGTCTAATTTGTAATTGTATGTTGTGTATGTCACGAGGAAGGAGATAAGGAAGAGAACTCACACACACACTCTCACTCTCAAGGAGAAGCACACACACAGATTGAGGCAAGGAAGAATGATCTTCTTCTTCTTCTTCTATTACATAAAAGGAATGTACAAGAATGACCTAAAAACACGAATACAACAAGTGCAATATATAAAGATCAGTACATACGAAAAAACCTAATATCCGCGAATGAGTGAGCTGGCAAGAAACAAATGTGCCATCACTCTCGATAGATAAATCTAATAAAGCTCAATGAAGTATCCTTGACATATATTGGTATGACCACTATACATGTCAGAGAAACGAAAAACTGGTACGTGTCATCCTGGATCATCACATGTTGAGCTTGATATCTCAACACTCCCCCTCAAGCTCAAGGCCATATCCTGTAATCCAAGCGTCTCTCGAAACTTCTTTAACTTCTCAGCTCCAAGTGCTTTGGTGAAAATATCAGCAACCTGCTCATCTGTTCTCACATAAACAAGATCAATATCACTTGTGTAGCTCAGTGATGAGTAGCACCTCCTTTAATGTCAATCCGAGAAGATGTGAGGATGGTATGAAGACCTCGAGCAAGTGAACGCACAAGTGCGTGAGTGAGAAGCACACAAACATGCACACACATACACACACACGTGCACACACGGCAAGACAAAGAGTGAGAAGCAATGGAGTTCTTAGATTACTTTCCAAAAGCTCATACAAGTTCAATTCAATTACAAGCTAACCCCAAAAATGAGTTCTCTAGCTCTTTTTATAGTTTTTGACTAGGTTTTGGCCTTGTCCAGACCTAGTGTCCGGCCTAGTTAAAAATTAGGCTCTCTACCCTATTTGGAGGTTCAAACGAAGTCTAAAAAATGTGAAAACTGACAGGTAGGTACTTCTAAAGCTCCTCAAGCTCAAGGACTCCTTGGCTTGCACAAAATGGAGCTACAAAAATAAGAAATGGTATCTACAATGATTGTTAGTGATGAAAATCACTGTTTTTGTAGGGATTTCTTCTAACATTTTGACATACATTTCCTGGAGCTCCCTACTTGCTCCTTCTTCTTGTGTGCTCAACTCCTTGATGCCTGAGAAATTTTGATGGCCTACTTGCAAGATCTTCTTTGACTACTGTGCCTGCCTGTGCTTTCTCTTCGTTCCGACTCCCTTCGTAGGCTTCCTTGCCTTGCAACTCCTTCAGTTCCTTGACACTGCCAACACCCCCCCCCCTCTCTCGCGTTTGTCGTCTCTGACAGACCCTTGTCTAGCTGTGCATTGGACATAATATTGGACGACATCGGCAGCGAGGTGGTGTTCTTCTAATCTCAGCCCCCGTGCTAGATTTGTTAACAATGCATCCCACTTCACTGGTCCTGGTACGTCCGGATGTGGCACCCGCAATTGTTCTGAATGGATGGTTCTCTCCACAACGAATAAGTGGAGGAGATGTGAGGGCCTGGGTACAAATATTTCTGAGTGATATTCCCATAATCCTGTCACGAACATGTCCTCGAATGTCTGTTTAAAGCAAGCTGGGAGGTACTTTATTCGGGCGTGCCAAGCATATATTACCTCTATTGATGGGGTGGTGCTCATGTCGTATACCAGATCTTGGTTTCTTGTAAGAAATCCGACACCTGAGAAGTGGGGGTCTTTAATATTCTTCAATGTCCTGAATGTGATTAGCATTAGTTCAAAGATTTTCATGCACATCTGGGCCATCACATCGGGGGTGTTCCGTAGTCGAATGCTCCAGTGACAGATGGTAGAAATCATGTAATTCACAGTGGGAGGTCCTTGAGGAGGTGCCAGATAAACATAGTTTAACCACTTTGCACAACCTTTGATGTTCTTGATGGCAATTGTAAACTCTGGCCAGGTGCGTCTGCGGAAGACTGGAACATAAAAAGGATTATATTTAATAAAAAGTGGCATATTAGTCCAAGTATGAACCATCTCTGGGTAGGTTTCAAGAAGACGGATCCTCCAGGTGGGTTGATGAATGGATCCTTTCTTGGCACTTTCTGGGATATCATCCGGCCCAAATTGTGTGGCGAAAGTTGGAGGTTTGCCACATTTGCGTTGGATCTCCGCGTTGTAATCTGCAAGGAGTACACAATATGGCACATATTGATCGTCGTTGGTGCCGATCCATCTATGATGAGACATGCTGCGGAAATATTCGGACTTTATGATAGTGTCTTCTATCTTTGCCATGGATTGGATTTGAATTGCCACTCGATCTTCATGGGTTGTTGTTGTTTTGTTTAGTGTCTGGAGCCATTCAGGTACTTCAACTTCTAATGTGTCCATTCCTTCTGAGGTCTGTTCACCACCTGACATCGGCATAGGAACATATGGTTCCTCATACATTTCGTCCACCTGAATAGGTACTAAGTCCTCAGGCTCTGGTTCTACCACTGGAGAGGGCTGCCTTTCATATTCCAGTAACTTTTTCTATAGCTCCGCCACCTGCTCTGTCAATGCCTTTACTTCCTCAAAAGTGGAGGTCGTTTCTATGACTTTGGGTTGCATCTCCTGTTCCCTAAGCTGAATACGTAGTTCATCCCGTTCCCTTTCCAAATCATCATGTGCTTCTAATAAATCCGCATAGCTTTCCAAGATTGTTTTCATTGTTTCTGAGGGAACTGCTCTGAATTGTTCTGGGTCGATTTCATGGGGAGAGCCTTCCATGGAAGCTTCCAGGTTTTCTTCATTTTTTTCTGCAGACGTTTGTTTTCCTCAAGGCCTGTAGCCATGTGTTTTCGAAGTAGAGTTAAATTTCGTCGGACTCTCAGATTATCTGTTTGGTACACCTCCAGTAAGGCTTCGAGGTGTTTGACACCTGACTCTTGTGATGTTAGGGTGTCTCTAGGAGGGTTTGATGAGCTTGCTCGAGAGTGGTGTAGCATTGGTTGAGATCCGCATTTTCTTCTTCTAACCTTGTAAGCCGTCTTTGTAGTTGTTGATGATTCGTCATCAGCTGATGATGGCAGTCTTCTAGAGCCTAGTACTCACTCTGAAGTTGATACACACATTGATGTAAAGCTATAAATATATTATTTACATTAAACAATGTACGGAAAGATGAAGATGTAGGGGGAATGTGGAAGGGAAAGGGAGTTGTGAATGCTGTGGAATCAAGTGGTGATGTAGGTGGAGGGGGTATGGGAGATTGAGGTTGTGTGGGGGGTGGGAGTGGTGCTGTGGCTGGTGATGTCTCCATTGTGTCGAAGGTGTGTGTGACTATGAAGATGGGAACAATGGGTGGGGTGGATGTGATATTTGTGAAGAGTGTTGTGTAGGTGGGCATGGTAACTCCTCCGACTTGGATTCCAGGAGAGAGAGGAATTCCCATGACAACTGTGGTAATGGGCAAAATAGGTGTGGTAGTGCCAGGTGGTGATGTGACATGTGTATTGAGAGGTGAGGTGGGTGGTGAGACCCGCTTCATGGTTTCGTATAATCTTTTTATTTGGGCTGAGTATGCCGAGGCACTTGCTAGTTCCGAAAGTTCTTCATATTCTTGATCATACTCTTCGTGTGCCTCTTGTTCTTCTGTCTCTTCTTCATCGTCTTCTACTTCTACTACCCCCGGTTGGGTCGGGGCTGAGGTGGTAGTCGTGGGTTGTTGTCCTTGTGTCTGCTCTGCTTCTGTCTCCAGGTTAGATTCATTGATCAATCGGGCGATTTCTTCATCTGTTAGATCAGCAAGGGTGTAACCTTGAGGGAACTCCAAGTCTGCTGGAATAGGAGGGAACACCAAGTTGGGTCCTTCTGCACTTGGTCTGGGTAGGCGAATGGTGAATGGTCGGACATGCCTCGTTTGTGGAGGAGTCACCTCGGGTGTGGTAGTGGCTCCCCTTGGTTGAGCGCATGGTAATTGAACTCCCCCTCTCATCTTCTTCCATGGAGGACCCACTGTTGATAGTCGTCTTTGGAACTCTTGAGCCCTGGACCATACTAGTGCTCTTTGAATGGGCACGTCGTACGCTAAGCACCTGTAAATTATTCTTGTCAAGGCACAACATCCATGAAGTACATTTTTCTGCTTCTTATTCCACCGTTGATGGGCTAGGTGTATCTGATCGATGACCCAGTGCGGTATGTTGATGGTGAGGTTCTCTATCTCTGCCAAGTACAAACTGAACCATATCTTTTTTGGTGGCATTGTGAATCGTTCTTGTGCAGGAAAAACAAAATGTTGCATAATAGTTCGTAAGTGTAGAGCAATGGTAGGTGTCATGGCTACCATGTCCTTCAATTTGTTGAGCTCCTTATGCTTCATCTTGCCTGGAACCATCATTTCTTTCTCAGTAGGGATATGCATTCCTTGCATGTTTAATGCTGCCCGTACCAAATTGAGGGTCAGTTTGAATCTCTTGAGTTTGTGGCCTGGCAATAGTGAGGGTAGCACAAAAGTGCTATCGCCTCCCTTGGCTCTGCTGGGGGTGATGGTATTGATCAAGTAGGAGCAATGAAGAAAATCTGGCTTAGGCAAATGTGCTCTGAAGTAGCTATCCAATCCTGCTTTGGTCCAAACCGATCGCATTACTCTGCGTTCTGATAGTTTTCAAATTCGCGAGTGAAAAAATGATAACGTCCCCATTTGCCATTGAATTCAATTTCTGCCTCCCAGAAATAGGTTCCATCACCCAATGGTCTCACGACATCACTAAACCAATGAGCGTGTTTCCCCACTTGAGAAGTGTGTTCCTGAGGAGGGTCCTGAATCGGGAGAACATGCACCGCTTGAAGTTCTTAGGGCCTTTCGGTGAGTGGTGGTTCCAGGAGAAGGGTTTCAATGTCCACAATCTGTGTGCTAGACCCTGCCTGGGAACTGGTGCCTCCTACTTCTGCCCTCATTATTGCTTGCTTGCTAATTTTGTGAGAATATAGATCATGCGTTAATATTGTAATGGATAAGATAGAACACTTTTTGTCCCCGTTACAACATTATCGTGATGTGAGTAATGGGTCAGTGGGTCAGTGAGTGCACGATGACTGTGTGTGTAGTTAATGAATGGATAGTCCTACGAGCTAGATGGATAGATGCAGTGTATGAGTGATGTAGTTAGCAAGTGGAGATGAATTTACAGATGGGGTCGGGGGGTTTATTACAAGTCTTAGGTTGCCAAACACAATGGATGGCTTTTGGTTTTGGTTTTGTGGAGATTCTTGAGGGTTTTATGAGTAATTCTGCTTGGGAATGATGCGTTTTTGGAACCCTGTTGAAGCTCAAGGTCAAGGACAAAGCATGGAACTGCATCAAGGAAGTGGAGACACAAGAACAAGGAGCAAGTAGCGAGCTCCAAGAAGCACCTGTCAAATTTTCAGAAGAAATCCCTATAAAAATAGTGATTTTCATCACTAAAAATCATTGTAAATGCCATTTTCCATTTTTGTAACTCCATTTTGTTCAAGCCGAGGAGTCCTCGAGCTTGAGGAGTATTAGAACTACCATCCTACCAATTTTCATAATTTTTAGACTCCGTTTGAGCCCTCAAATAAGCGTGTAGCTCAAGCGTAAGCACCACCTCCTTTACTTGTCAATCCGCGGAGACGTGAGGACCCGTATGAAGACCACGAGCAAGTGAAGGCACAAGTGCGTGAGTGAAAGCACACAAACATGCACACACATACACACACACGCGCACAAAGTGAGATCAAAGAGAGGAACAATGGAAAGCTTAGATTGCAAAAGAGTTCTCTTACAAAAGTTCTATTCTCTAACAAGCTAACCTCAAAAATGAGCTCTCTAGCTCTTTTTATAGTTTTTTGACTAGTTTTGGCCCTGTCCAGACCTAGTGTCCGGCCTAGTTAAAAATTAGGTTCCAGGGCTTATTTGAGGGCTCAAACGAAGTCTAAAAATTATGAAAATTGGTACGATGGTACTTCTAATACTCCTCAAGCTCGAGGACTCCTCGGCTTGAACAAAATGGAGTTACTAAAAATAGATAATGGTATTTACAATGGCTTTTAGTGATGAAAATCACTATTTTTGTAGGGAATTCTTGTGAAAAATTGACATACACTCCTTGGAGCTCCCTACTTGCTCTCTCTTCTTCTATGTCCACTTCTTTGATGTGCTTCCATGCTTTGTCCTTGACCTTGAGCTTCAACACTCCCCCCCCTCTCGAGTCTGTCGTCCCTGACAGACCCTTGTTGTAGTGGTTGTTCCAAGTAGTGTCTTGAGAGGGAGTGTCCCTTCTGTATGAACACAAGTCGTCCGACGTTCTTCATCTATCACTGTGAGTCTTTGCAGGTTGTAGTCTCTTGGTATGTGCTTCTGCCTTGGATTCCAGCATGACTGTGTCGTTGTGAGTCTCCGTTGATGTTTTCTAGATCTTCCTAAGTTGATCTTCACAGTAGTCATGCTAAGTACTCATAACCCATATTGAGTGATGGGTAAGTGTGTTCGTGCATGGGTTGAGGAAAATATGTGCCTTGTGCACGGCCTTGTAATGTAGCCCTATGAATGTTTACTTGGGAAATGCATTGGAAGAAGAATGGTGCAAAAATTGGGGCTCTTGAGCTAAATGCTCAAGGGTATGCCGACGAAGAGGTTTCCTACGCTATTATGGCTATGATGTTTCCAAAGTAAAGATGCTTACCATGGAGAAGGTCGATGGATGTTCATCTCTTCATGTCGTACACTCAGCCTTTGGGATGGAACCTTGTTGATGAATGTCCATGTTGATTGTCCACTGATGAGATCTTTTGAGTGGTGGATCCCCTCTCCTCTTTTCAAAGCAACATTTTTCACTAACAATGTGCATTTCTGAGCTTGGGCTCATGCACGTTCACTTCCCTATATTGACACGCAGAGGAATATTGGACACGTGCCGGTTTCTAAGAGATTACCATGCTGATTGACATAGACCATTCACCAGTGCTACTGTTCCATACTGGTTCAGGAAATACTGAGAATTGAATTGCTTTATATTCCTTGGCAAGCAACATCGGGTAACTACACCGAGCTGAGTTTCACATATTCCCTTTAGCTCACCATATGCAGGAGTCTTCTCCTCCAGAACTACCTTTTGCAGATATCTCCTTGGATGCTCTGGTACATTAGGCAGTTAAGCATCACTCAAGTTGCGGACCTTCAAGCTCTTCATTCCTACCATGGTAAGAGAAAATCATAGTTGTAGATGCCATGTTCATGCCAAATGCTTGTCCTCTACCAGATAAGGCAGCAATAATCTCACTGCTGGCCGAGACACACTTCTAGCCAAATTGATAAATGCCTAGTAATCAACAGTTCCACCTTCAACTAAGCATGACTCATTCATGTTTCATAAGCCAAACCTTCTCCCATTTTTCTTTCTCCATTTTTTTTTTTTTTTTTTTTTTGGAGGAACAGGATGTCACAAAACAAGAACACAAAAGTTAGTATCAATAGAAACGTTCGACATATGTCACTGTGCTCTTGTGCATGGGATTCGTAAGTGTGTCTATGCACGGCCGTGTAATGTGGCCCTATATTAATGCATACTTTGGAAATGCATGACCTGAATGGTGCACAAGACAGGGTTGTGCAAGGAGCACATGGTTGTTGCTCGTTCGAGGCTTTCGATGTTATTTGTAGAGGTTGAGGCCGACCTTGGTGGAGGTATCCATTGAGTCTCGAACTGATGTAATCCTCCTTATTGGAGTCCATTTTAGAACATCATTTGGCACTGTAGAGGTCACTTCAGACGTCTTTCTCTTTGGATGCTTTCTAAACTGTGGTATCCAGTGTGGTTGATGCTTTGGTTCGATGGAGGCTGCTTGTACTTTTGGCTTCCAAACCCATATCCTTTTTGCACGTCTTCCTACTTTTCTTGAAGAGCTGATTTGATCTTCTTTCGGTCTCTGTACGTGGTTCTTACCCTCTTCTCTTTTTGGCTTCTTGGGTGAGACCTTTCGCATGTGGGAGAACATAGGTTGTTGGGGATGTAAGAGCTTCTTAGGTACCCACATCTGTAATTGCCCTTGTTGAGCTGGAGCTAACTTCTTAGGCACCCAAACTTGTTGGATACCTTGTGATTGAGCTTGTCTGAGCTGCTTCCTTCGTCTTCTGGCCTGGTTGGTGTGCATGGATGGGATTTGTGGGGGCAAGGCTGGTGGTTGCTCTCCTTTGCGTACCCATATCTGCTTCATGCTCGGAACTGCTTTTTTATCGAATGGTGTCTTTCTATTTGATGTAGCAGTTGTCGTGAACGGTTGTGTTTGCTTGTGTGGTGGACTCACTACTGTGGCTACTTGATTCTTTGGAGAAGAAGAAAGATCCCCGCCTTCGAACCTGGTCTTCCACGATTGACTCCTTCTACATCATAGAGCTTTTGACACATACAACATCTTCTTTCATATGATTAGTCTTGGAAGAACTAAGAGAGTGTGTGGTGCCATGATCTAGGAGCATGCAGTTCTCTAATTCGAATGTAATGCATTGTTCATGTACCCAAACTTGAAGACTTTGACTTCTTAGGTTTAAGTTAACTGCATGGTCATAGATCCAATCTTGACCCAAGACAAGTGGTTCTGTAAGGTTCTCATCTTGACATACTAGCGCTTTGACTTTCATTGGAACATCTTGAAGGTAGATGGGAAGTTCCACCTCGCCCAAACAAGGGGTTTCCACACCTCCCAATCCTATGAGATAAGCTTCTATGGGATTGATGTTCAACCCCAAGTCTTGGCAGTAGGAAAGTCTAACTGCACTACTTGCTGCACCTGAGTCAATCAATGCTTTCACCGTCCTTGCACCCTTCCCTTGTCCTATCTCTATGGTCACAAAGGGTCTTCGGTCAATGACCTGAGAAGTCGCTATGTCTGACTTTTGACACATATCCATGTGATATTTTGGGGCTTTTGAGTTGACTTCTAGGCCTAATCGTCTTAACTTATTTCGCCTAATACGCTCTCTGGCCTCTACCTGTGCTTCTTCTCTCACTCTTAACTCTTCTTCTTTTCGCTTCTTCGCAGTGTTGAGTCTCATTAGCATATCCTCAGTAAGAGGTTCTTGAAATAGCTTGACTCTACAGCCACTAATATAGTTTGGCAAGATATCTCCTTCTAGAGTGGCCAACTGAACTGCACCACTGGTGGAAATTCTATTAATGATCATGGGTCCGTATCCTCTTTTTTCCAACTTACGGGCATGTTGTTTTAGTGTGTATACCAACACTAGATCTCCCTCTTTCAATCCCTTATCCTTGATGTGAGCATCAAAGTATGCCTTTTGCCTCTTCTTTGCAGCGTAGATGCCTGCTGCCGCTCGTAGCCTCGTTTCACCCAAGCGTTCGAGATCAAAGATCCTAGAGGACAATTCATGCCCATTCCACTCATACTCTTGTGCTACTTTTAAAGCAGGGATTAAGAAATCCAGTGGTAGCACCGCATTCTGTCCAAAGACCATCTGAAATGGGGTGGCGTTGAGTACCGTTTTGTAGGCAACTCGATAAGCCCAAACAGCATGATGAAGTTGTTTGTCCCAATCAGAGCGTTTATTATTTACCAATTTTGTCAATACGTTACAGAGGATCTTATTGGTACTCTCGGCTTGTCCGTTAGCTTGTGGGTGATAGGGGGCAGATTTCTTATGTATCACCAAGAATTCTTGGAGAAGATTTTCAATGACTTCATTCAAGAAGTGTGTGCCTCTATCGCTCACTAACTCTATTGGTAGCCCATATCTCGTGAACACATTCTCGAATAAGAACTTAGCCGTCGTCTGAGCATCATTCTTTGTTGTGGCTTTCACTTCTACCCACTTGGTAAGGTAATCTGTGGCTACAATAATATACTCTTCATGGGAGTTTCTAGCAGGGGGATTAATAGGACCTATGAAGTCTATGCCCCACTTGGAAAATGCACGCCCTCCCATCATTGGCCTCAAAGGCATCTCGTCTTTTCTAACTGGGTATTGTGCACGTTGGCATGTGTCACATTTCTTCACATAGGTATGTGCATCCATATGAAGGGTGGGCCACCAAAGTCCTGAGAATAGAATGGTCTTAATCACTCGGTCAGGACCAAAATGTCCACCTGCAACACCACTGTGTGCAGTCTCTAAGACCTTTAAATAGTCTGATTCATGAACGCACAGTCTTAAGTAACCATCTTTACCTCTTCGATATAGGTTCTCTCCTACTAAGGCATAGCCTTGAGCCTCTTGCTCCATATTTCGTCTTCTTGCTAGACTGGCCTCTTTGGGTAATCTTCCCGATCTCATAAACTCTACCAATGGAGCACTCCAATCTGGAATTAATGATACTTGATAAAGGGTCGCATGCTCCACTGGTGGTCTCTCTCTGCACATTGGACAATTCTTGATCCACTCATGTATTTCTTTGTCCATGCTAGGCCAATACACTCCTAAACGTTTCAAATTCTGCAATGTTCGTTGTTTAGAATAGTGATTTCCTAGCAATCCCTCATGAGCTTGCTGCAACCAACTACTATGTTCATCATCCTCGGCACAACAAGCTAATACACCCTCAGTATCTTGTTTGTACATGCTTCCTGCCAATATGTGATATTTTTGTGATTTTACAATTTCTTCTTGTGATGTTTTCACATTCTTATTTGCAGGGCCGAAGGTTAGGACTGGTACCAACTTATTTGCCCATTTAGGAACAACTTCCAAATTGAACAGATAAGCATCAGGTAGTTCATCAGACACTCCTTGTGGTGACTCTCCTGAAGTAATGCGAGAAAGGTGATCTGCCCGAAGGTGGGTTCTACCTTTCCTGACAACAACTTCAAAGTCATACTCCATTAGTAAGAGGAACCATCTTACTAAGCGTCCAGTATTGCAAGGTTTATTGACCAAATATAACAAAGCTTGATGATCAGTGAAAAACTTGAACTTGTTGGCCAATAAATAGTGTCTAAACTTCTTTACAGCATATACCATGCCTAACCCTTCTCGCTCGGTTGTGGTATAATTTCTTTCGGCTGGGTTTAGTTGTCTACTAGCATATGCTATGGGCAAATCTAAATTCCCTTCACCTGTGGGTTGTGCTAGCACACATCCTATGGCATGATTGGATGCATCCACATGGACATGGAATGGCTTATTCCAATCAGGAGTGGTCAATATTGGTGCTGTGCACAAACGTTTCTTCAGTTCATTGAAAGAATTCTCGCATTCGTCGTTCCACTCAAAATTAGACAACAAGGCATAAAGGGGTCTAGCTATGATCGCGTACATGTGGATAAACCTACGGTAATATCCACAATGGCCCATAAAGGCTTGTACCTCTTTAACATTCCTTGGCCTTGGCAGCTCCGCTATGGCTCGTACCTTATCTTCATCCGTTGAGATTCCATTCTTAGAAACAATATGACCGAGGATTTTACCTTGACGCACCATGAACACACACTTTTCTGGGTTCAGACACACTCGATATTCTCTACACTTGTTGAAGATTTGTCTGAGCTCAGGGATGTGAACCCTTCTTTCTTGGGAATGAGCACATAAATCATCCACATACACTTCTAAGCTCTTTCGCAAGAACTCTTTGAAGACATGACACATGAGCCTTTGGAATGTTGCAGGTGCATTGGTGAGCCCAAATGGCATCACACGAAATGCAAAGATTCCCCACTCTGTAGCAAAAGCTGTTTTGTGTTGATCTTCTGGGGCAATGGCTACTTGATTGTAACCTGAAAATCCATCAAGGAAGCTATAAACTTCCTTGCCTGCAACACGCTCCAAAAGGTGTTCTGTGATTGGAAGTGGATAACTATCTCTAATCGTAGCGGCATTAACTTTTTTAAGGTTAATACACACTCGCAACTTCCCGTTCTTCTTGGGTACCACAACAATGGGGGACACCCATTCGGTATGCTCAATCTCATAGATGAATCCGGCTTCAATCAACCTATCAATTTCTTCTTTTATTTTTGCTGCATAGGTATCATTATATGTGTAGGGCTTCTGTTTGGTGGGCTTAGCATCAGCAGTCATGGGGATAGTATGAGAGCAAATTCTTGGATCTACCCCTTTTAAGTCTCTATAGTGCCATGCAAACACATCCCTATATTCCCTTAATAGAGCTATGAGCTCCATTTTTCTTCTCTTGCACTTAGGTCATCTCCTATATATGTGCATCTCTCTTCGTTCTCTTCAATGGTCACTACAATCTTCTTGGTCTTTTCTTTATTATCATATGATTCTCCTATGATGGCCTCTCTCTTAGGCATTCGTACCAAAATTTTGCGGTCGTCAACTTCATATTTCTTGAAGTTTTCTGGTACTTCAAACACTGATTCCTCCTTTTCTTGTTTCACTACTTTTCTTTTCTTTTTCTTTTGACTACTCTCACTTCCATCCTTTGAGTTTACTGTTTTAATACTTGTGAGAGGTTCTTCTTCTTTCTGGGTGAACACTCCTATATCTTCTAGATAGTGCTGCTCTGAGTTAAAGCAACTATCCATCACAATAGACTCCAAATCATCCTCATTCTCTTCTTCTTCTATGACATCACTAGGGTCACATTCTTCTAGCAAGGGTTGACACATGAACACTGAGATATCATAACCCTCCTCATCACAATGAGGTGTCCACTGTTCCTCATTGACAACAATGTCCATGGTGGCTAAGATTTCTGGCCAGCCATGAGGCTCAAACTCCTCATCTGGAAAGATCATCGGTGTGTAGGCTGGGTCCCTAACTGGTCTATCTCCTAGTGAAGTTCCTTCTTCTCTTGCCTTTAAACGTGTTTCCTCTTCCTTTGCGACCTTGCACATCCACAAATGAGTATCTTCATGCAGCCATGATGGATCAGGTGAACTTTCAGAATGCACAGAGATGGAATCTTCTTTCGCTTTGTGGATAGAATTCCACTGTAGGGGTGGTACATCTCTGAAGGTGTAATCCTTCAAATTGACCTTAGTGGTGACCCCTAAGTGCTGTAAGTACAAGGAGTTAGTTCCCCAATCCTGTACTATTTGCAATTGTCGTAGGAAGGGTCTTCCTAGGATCATCTCAAAGACATTATTTTTCTCAAAGTCACATATAGCAAATGTGTGCTCAAACTCTACACCACAAGTGGTTAGAGTGATCCCTTCTAGCAATCCTAGAGGTCTTTCAAAATGACCATCAGCCATTTGAAGCTTCATTCTAGTTGGTCTTAATGTGGGCTTGCCCCATTGCTTCCACAAGGAGGTGGTCGCAATAGCAACACCAGCACCTGAATCTATGATTGCTTTGGTTGTGTAACCTTGGTAGGTGATGGGAAGATAAGTATTACCTTCTTCACCCTCACACATGTCCCCTATTTTGTCTAGAGGTATCTCTGGTACCCTTTGCTTGGAGCCTGCTTTTGGCATGTTGGAATCAAGTTCTGGGACCTGATCCTTCACATGATTCCATAACTCAGGTTTTGCTTTGAGCAGCTCTTCTACAGTGAGATGACACTGAACCTTAGTGTTCTTCACGACATCAGTGTTCCTTGGAACCACTGAGTCTTCATTTCTTACCAGTATTGTGGGAGCTCTAATCTGGAGAGATTCAGATTCCCATGGGCCTGGAAATTGAGGCAGTTCTTCTAAGGTATTAGATTCAAAATCTAACCTTTCGTCTTCTTGTTGTTCTGCTTCATCTTCGTAAATAGATGGGATGTCTTGGGGGAATTGATCATGAAGATCATCAATCTCAGGAATAGGAGGGGAATTACCCTTCTCCTTGGCCCATTTCTCCTCTTGTATTTCCCGCAAGAACTCTTGAGAGTACTGTTGAATAGAAGGAGGTATTCCAGCATCCGTGGAATTAGGAACATAAGCTCCCCTTGGTGGTGAGCTTCCTCTTTCAATAACTGGTTGAGCTTGTGGAGGTAGAGAAACTTGTGGTTTGTTTACCAACTGCTCTAATCGTTCTAGTAAGCCTTGGAAATGCAAATCCGATTTGATAGAGTTTGTCTGATTGAACTTTTGACTAGTCTCCAGTATGGCTTGAGCTTGTTCTAGCATTTTCATGCACATTTTCATCCGTTCAATCTCTAAATCTGCTCTAGGGTAACTCTTGTCTAGGTTTGCCGCTGTAGGCCCTTCTTGAAGTCGAGCCTGGTAGGCCTTGAACATCATGTCCAAGCCTTTTGGGGTTGGATCTGCAAGAACAGACCCTGGTTGCGGTCTATTTACAATGGGTGGTGGGGTGGGATGAGGTGGAGTGGATGGAGTTTCGGCATGCGAGGGGCTTTGAGATGCAATGTCTTCTATTTTTGTTTTCGCTTCTTTTAAGCTTTCTTCTAGTTCCGATAACTTTTTATTCCACTTGCGATTGGCCTTCTCTCTGGTATCCTTCCATGTTCTTGTTTTCCTCTTACTAGGCTCTCCCGATTCACTCGACTCTGATTGTTCTACTGGTTTATCCTGTTTTAAGGCTTGTGCTCTAGTGACAGCTTGTATAGGAGCCACATTGCTACTACTTGAACTTGGATCTGCCACTAAGCCTACCACATTAATGGGTGTAATCTTGGGTGCACTAGAGGGGTTTCTTGGACAATCTCTGGGGAGATGGTCTTTGCCACAATCAGGACAAAAAGCCTGTATTGTGATAGCCTGTCCTTGACTCGGAGATGGTGGGTGGGGACAGTCACGAATGAAATGGTCACCATGACATCTGAAACAAGATCCTCTAGGGGCTTGTGGTCTCATTTGTCTCAACTGGGGCCTAGGGTTAGGATTTGTGTACATGACATTGGAGTATTCTGGCTCCCAATTTTGCTCCATAGGCGGTGCCTCATATTGATACGAGTAAATCTCACTATGTTCAGGTGACTCTGTGTAATAAGCATGTGGACTACCTTCATGGGAGTAGTCTGAACTATGAGCATGAGAGTCATTATCTGGTATCAATGGGGTTAGTGGCACCAAAGCTCTATTTGGATTTTCCTCTCCCACAGCATACTTGACTGGAATCACGTTGGCTGGAGCTGGTGGTTGGTTTACCAAGACAGGTTGTGGCCTATATGGTACCTGATATTGCTGTTGTGGTCTGTAATATGGCTGTTGGTATTGATTCTGATACCTACCTTGTGGGTAAGGTTGCTGATAATTTTGTCTAACAGCCTGCCTATTGTAGGGACAATCTTGAGCCGTGTGGTTTGTGTATTTTCTCTCAATAGTGCAATATGGAGCATTCCTTTCTCTAATGTTTTGGTTTTGCATTGGGCATACGTTAGCCATGTGGTCACCTCCGCAAGTATAGCACCGATTCAATGGAGTGACTCTCTGTGTTTGTTGATTTTGGACTCCCAACTTCTTGGCAACTTGCTCAGCTATCTCTTCTATTTCTGTGGAGATCTTTGAAGTATGACTAGTAGAACTATCCGAATCTTTGTAGAGTTTGGCCAACCCCAACTCCTCACCCAAGTTATCTTCTATGTCGATGCACATCCGCACGCACTCTTCTATGGATCTAGGCTCTTTCAAGTACACATATGATCTTAATTTTGTGCTCAGTAGGCCATCTAAGAACAAAGCCACTTGTTTAGCTGGTGTGGGTAACTCTGGAGTAGGGCATCTTTCTAGGTACTGTCTGAACCTTCTACCTGCTAGTCGCACTGTTTCTTGGGGTGTCTGCTTGAAACTATGGATCAGGGACGATGTGTTATGCCTGATACCACTCTTGGAAAATTCTACAATGAATTCGTCTAGCAGTTGACCTATATCACGATAGCTACTTCTACTCAATGGTTGAAACCAAGCTAAGGCAGTGCCTTTAAGGGTCAAACCAAATGCCTCGTACTGGGTGAACCAGTCCTCAATTTGTTCGGCTCTCAGCACTTGTTTGTACTCGGCCACATGATCATAAGGATCCCCTGTCCCATCGAAATAGTTCTTCATTGCCTTGATCACGTGACTGGGTTTAAGGGTTCTTGGGTACTCCCGGGGTCTAGGCAAAGGAAAATCCTGTTCATCTCTTTGTTGCCTATGTGCTTGATGTCTCTCTCTTTCAGGTCTTTCATTTTCATATCCTGATCTATTCCTGCCCACGGTGTGTGCAAAACTTACCTCAGGTCTCTCTCTAGTTCTTTCTCTCTGGGCTTCATGAGCCTGGGATGATCCTACCCCTTGGAGGCCATGGGAAACATTGGATCTTGGTGGGGGGAAAATCATTTCATTCTTCCAAGTATATGCATGTCTATCATGTTCTGTTACCAAGAAAATTTTCTCTGATGTGTTATCCAGGTAGACAACTTTGCCTGGTATCTCAGGATCTTTGAATTCATAGATGATAACTATGCCCAATTGGCTAGGTTGATCTGGCTTGAACCTCCAAAAGGCTTCCTCTGTTTCTCTATTCAAAAATAGTTCTATGCTTTTGTTATCTTGAGGGATCCAGTCTGGAGTGATCACTCGGGTCAAAACTGACTTGCCTCTAGGAGTCTGGGGTCCTTGTCCTATATTTCCTTGTTCTAGGTCTCCTATCTCATTCTCATGAATGATATTTCCAAACTCATCGGTCCTATCTGGTTGGTTGGTAACCACATACATGGTTCCTTCCTTATCAATGTATGACCCCTCTTCGAACTTGACCACCGGGTGTTCAAGTCCAAAGGATTGATCTGGATTTTTGAGTTGGACCACTGATCGCCTCAGACCATCCTCATAGATGCGAGCACCTAATTGGTTGGTCCGAATATATTCCAACTGTGTCTTATAGGGACCTTCCGGTGTTTGTAGATGGGCAGTCCCTGAGCCACCTGCAGGTTTTCCCATACTAAAAGACATTTCTGAATCACTTGTGTCTGATCTGAGTAAAAGATGACCACTTAGTTGTTGTGCCCAAGACTTGGATGTATGGTTGACACTAGCCTCAGAAGATCTAATGCTTTGTTTATCCTTGCCTAAGTGTCTACCAGATCTCAGGTTCATAAGCTTTAGTCAAGAGTCCAAATTTTCCCTTTGGTATGGTTCACAATTCTTTAGAGCCCCCTTGGTTCCCTAGTCCCACCTGAGGGTCAACTTCAAATTATCCTATCTCAAAATCAACGCATTATTCTTGAAAAAAACAGTTGAGATCGTGTAGGATTTGAAACAAGCTTTCCAACAAGCTATAGAGCTCAAAAAATGGACTTTGGATGAGAAAGTTATGTCAAATCAGGCTCCTGGGGGTCAAAACAGGCAAACAGGACCTTTGGAGAAAATCGCGATTTTGTGAACTTTCAGAGAATCGAGATTTTGTGAACTCAGAAAATCGCGATGTTGAGCACAAAATCGTGTTTTTGAAAATCGCGATTTTGAGCAAAAAATCGTGAATTGAAAATCGCGATGTTGATCACAAAATCGTGTTTCAGAGAATCGCGATGTTGATCACAAAATCGTGTTTCTGAAAATCGCGATGTTGATCACAAAATCGTGTTTCTGAAAATCGCGATGTTGATCACAAAATCGTGTTTCAGAGAATCGCGATGTTGATCACAAAATCGTGTTTCAGAAAATCGCGATGTTGATCACAAAATCGTGTTTCAGAGAATCGCGATGTTGATAACAAAATCGTGTTTCAGAGAATCGCGATGTTGAGCACTAAATCGTGTTTCTGAAAATCGCGATGTTGATCACAAAATCGTATTTTTGAAAATCGCGATTTTGACTCAGAGAATCGTGATTCACCAAATCGTGTTTTTTTTGCTGAAAATCGTGTTTTCTCAAAATCGTGTTTTTGACATGAAAATCGCGATGTTGAGCACAAAATCGTATTTTTTGAAAATCGCGATTTTGAGCAAAAAAATCGTGTTTATGAAAATCGCGATTTTGAGCAGAAAATCGTGAATTGAAAATCGCGATTTTGAGCAAAAATTCGTGTTTTCTCAGAATCGTGTTTTTGACTTGAAAATCGCGATTTTGTCCCAGAGAATCGTGTATTTCCACAGAATCGTGTTTTTCTCAAAATCGTATTTTTGGCTGAAAATCGTGATTTGTGAGAATCGCGATTTTGAGCAGAAAGTCGTGTTTTTCACAAAATCGTGTTTTTTGCTGAAAATCGTGATTGGTGAGAATCGCGATTTTGAGCAGAGAATCGTGTTTTTTTGAGAATCGCGATTTTGAGCAGAGAATCGTGTTTTTTTGAGAAAAAACACAGAATCGCGATTTTTTTCAACCAACTTTTAGGCGGGAAAACTGAAAATCGTGATTTTTCAAAAAATTTTGAATTTTCACAGAATCGCGATTTTCATCACAGAATCGCGTTTTTTGGCGGGAAATTCAAATTTCTGAGCGCCGGCTATGGCGAGCTCCGTATGAGCAGAAAATCATGAAAAAAATGCAGCGCTTGCTCTCGCTTGCACCTCCTAACTCCTTCCCACACAATAATGCATGAAAAATGGTATGAAAATGGTGAAAATGCACTAAAAAACAAGAATTTTCTATGAAGAAGAAGATGGAAGAAGGTGGAGATGATGATGATGATGAAGATGAAGAGGAAAAAACAGAAAATGAACTGAAATGACAATTTTTTTACCTTCCAACGTCGCAAATCTACGATCTTACCATCACAACGCTCGTCCTCGAAGCTCTCTCCCCGGCAACGGCGCCAAAATTTGGTGTAGCTCAAGCGTAAGCACCACCTCCTTTACTTGTCAATCCGCGGAGACGTGAGGACCGGTATGAAGACCACGAGCAAGTGAAGGCACAAGTGCGTGAGTGAAAGCACACAAACATGCACACACATACACACACACGCGCACAAAGTGAGATCAAAGAGAGGAACAATGGAAAGCTTAGATTGCAAAAGAGTTCTCTTACAAAAGTTCTATTCTCTAACAAGCTAACCTCAAAAATGAGCTCTCTAGCTCTTTTTATAGTTTTTTGACTAGTTTTGGCCCTGTCCAGACCTAGTGTCCGGCCTAGTAAAAAATTAGGTTCCAGGGCTTATTTGAGGGCTCAAACGAAGTCTAAAAATTATGAAAATTGGTACGATGGTACTTCTAATACTCCTCAAGCTCGAGGACTCCTCGGCTTGAACAAAATGGAGTTACTAAAAATAGATAATGGTATTTACAATGGCTTTTAGTGATGAAAATCACTATTTTTGTAGGGAATTCTTGTGAAAAATTGACATACACTCCTTGGAGCTCCCTACTTGCTCTCTCTTCTTCTATGTCCACTTCTTTGATGTGCTTCCATGCTTTGTCCTTGACCTTGAGCTTCAACAAAGCCCTAGAACCTATTTTTTAACTAGGCCGGACACTAGGTCTAGACAGGGCCAAAACCACTCAGAAAACTATAAAAAGGGCTGGAGAGCTCATTTTTGAGGTTAGCTTGTTGTAGATTTCAGCTTTGTAAGAGAGCTCTTTTGCAATCGAAGATCTTCCATTGTTCCACTCTTTGCTCTTACTTTGTGCACGTGTGTGTGTATGTGTGTGCATGCTTGTGTGCTTTCACTCACGCACTTGTGCCCATCACTTGCTCACGGTCTTCATACCGGTCCTCACGTCTCCATGGATTGACATTTATGAGGTGTATCTCCTCACGTTGGTACTCACCATTGTGCTAGAGTGACACCAAATTTGGCGCCGTTGCCGGGGAGAGAGCTTGGAGGACGAGCGTGTGACGGTAAGACGTAGAGTAGCGATGTTGGAAGGTAAAAAATCACCATTTTTAGTTCAGTTTCTGAGTTTTTCTTCTTCTTCATCTTCACCATCATCACCATCTTCTTCCCTCTTCATATTCTCTGATTTTTTTTCATTTTCGCCACTACATTCACTTTGTATTTCACTTTCGGCTGTGAGGAATAGGTGCTGAGGGTGCTCAGAGCAAAAGCGCTGAAGGAACGTGCTTGAAAACCTCTCAAAACTTAAGAAATCTGATTCAGTATCGCGGAGTGACAAGAACAGTGTCTGGTATCGTGCAGGAGGTATCGCTAGTTTGGAGATAGATTTTTCCACCTACAGGCTGATAGGAGTGACAAGGAGGACACAAGGTACTCATATTTGCAAGAATTTTTGAATTTGGGTGTGAAAATATCCAAGTATCGTGTCCGGTTGAGTTTTGGTATCGCGATACCAGAATTCCCGTGTATCGTGATACTTGTCGAGGTATCGTATCGTACATGCCCACTTGAGGTATCGCGGTACCATTTTGGTATCGTATCGTCAAGTGCTGGTATCGCGATCGAGGTCGCCCAGGTGGTATCGTATCGTGGTCCATCTGGTATCGTATCATGTTAGTCTTGGTATCGTATCCCCTCCAATTTCAGCATCGTATCTTTGGCCAAGTTGGTATCGTATCGCCTGGAAGGTATCGTATTGTCTACTGTGTGGTATCGTATCGCTTGCAAACTGGTATCGTATCGTGGGCCAACCAAGTATCGTATCGCATAAATTTTTGGCATCGTATCGTCCAATCCCGTGGTATTGTATCGCTCAAGAACTCAGTATCGTATCGTGTCATTATAGGTATCGTATCGCGAGGTTAAGTGGTATCGTATCGTGCAAATTAGAGATATCGTATCGTGACCACTTTCAGTATCGTATCTTCTAAGAGAGCAGTATCGTATCGTGGAAGTTGGTATCACCTTGGTCGTATCGTATCGTCTAAGGTGGTATCGTCAGAAGGGGTATCGTGTAAGACAATGGTATCGTATCGTGGAAAATTTGGTATCGTATCGCCTGTCTTGAGTTCCTAGAGAGATCCTGTTTCCCTGTTTTAACCCCCAGAACCCTGAACTGGCATAACTTTCTGTTGAGAGCAGTATGGGCACCCAAGGACTGACTAGACAAGGAAGCCAGCGGAGAGAGTTAGAGCGAGGTGAAGGAGTAAGTAGACAAAGCAGTCGACGCAAATCTAGCAGATAGGCCCTGCAAAGTTTTCCAAATCAACATCTTTATAACAGTGATTCTTATCACTAACAATCATTGTAAATACCATTTCATATTTTTGTAGCTCCATTTTATGCAAGCCAAGGAGTCCTTGAGCTTGAGGAGCCTTAGAAGTACCTACATATCAATTTTCGTATTTTTTAGACTCCGTTTAAGCCCTCAAATTGGCCCTGGAACCTAACTTTTAACTAGGTCGGACACTAGGTCTGGACAGGGCCAAAACCTAGTCAAAAACTATAAAAAGAGCTAGAGAGCTCATTTTTGAGGTTAGCTTGTAATTGAAATGAACTTGTAAGAGCTTTTTGAAAGTAATCTAAGAACTCCATTGCTTCTCACTCTTTGTCTTGCCGTGTGTGCGCGTGTGTGTGTATGTGTGTGCATGTTAGTGTGCTTCTCACTCACGCACTTGTGCCTTCACTTGCTTGAGGTCATCATACCATCCTCACGTCTTCCCGGATTGACATTAAAGGAGGTGCTACTCATCACTGAGCTACACCAAATTTTGGCGCCGTTGCCGGGGATCGAGCTTTGAGGACGAGCGTGTGATGGTAAGACGTAGATTGGAGACGTTGGCGTTGTAGGTAATTTCTTTACTTTTCCTACTTTTCTCTTTCTTACCTTACCACCATCATCACCATCATCATCATCACCATCTTCCACCTCCACTTCCATCATCGCGAAAATTTCAGGTTTTTGACTATATCCTCTTCCTCTTTTCATTTCCTTCATTTCACTTGTGAGAGAGAGCAAGAGAGCGAATTGTTGTGTGCTATTTTCTGCATGCTTTTTGGAGTTTCTTGCAGGTTTCAGCTTCATCATCCCCTCCAGCACGCCGCGCAGGTACGGAAATGTGCAGAACTGTCTCGCAGTCACCGACTCCTGTCGATCGCGATTGACAGAAATTTTCATCTTTTGGTAAATCTGAGTGCACCACAGTGGGCTAGAGCACAACACATTTCCACAAAAATTTTTGAGAATCTTGCAAAATTTCAGTCCATCGCGATTGAAAACTCTGTCCATCGCGATTGACAGCTCTGTCCATCGTGACCGACTGCCTGTCCATCGCGATTGATAGCCTGTCCATCGCGACTGACAGCCTGGCTGTCCATCGCGACCGACTGTGTGTCCATCGCGATTGATAGCCTGTCCATCGCGACAGACAGCCTGCCTGTCCATCGCGATTGATAGCCTGTCCATCGCGACTGATAGCCTGCCTGTCCATCGCGACTGACTGCCTGTCCATCGCGATTGATAGCCTGTCCATCGCGACTGACAGCCTGCCTGTCCATCACGATTGATTGCCTGTCCATCGCGACTGACAGCCTGCTCTGTCCATCGCGATTGATACTCTGTCCATCGCGATTGATACTCTATCCATCGCGATTGACAGCCCTGTCGATCGCGATTGACAGCCAATTTTAGCCAATTTTTTAGGGTTTTTTGAATTGAAGAGTTGGGCTAATTTTGGGCATAAACATTTTACTCTAGAGCACATAAGGATGCCTTAAGAAAACAACTTGGGGAAAACCTGTTGCACAGTGATCCTGTTTGAACTCTGTCTTAACCCTAGAACCCTGAACGGTCATAACTTTTTCATACGAAATCCATTTTTTGAGCTCTAGGGCTTGTTGGAAAGCTCGTGGCATATACTACACGCCCTCAACTGTTTTTTATAAAGATAATGCGTTGATTTTTAGCTAGGGTATTTTGAAGTTGACATACCCAGGAAGATCAAAGTCAGGAGTCTTAAGAATTGTTTTCCTAAAATTCACTATGCAAATTAGTATTTGTGCTACAGGAATGAGAATCATTGGTTCTGTCTTTGGAATTTAAATATTAAAGCTAACTTTGGAACTCTACAGATCTATTGAGAGCATCGAAGGGCGTTCTAAGCGAGTGTAAGTGCAAGCCTTGAAACACACTTCCTAGGCATTCAAGGGCAACCAAGCAGGAAACAAAAGGTTGGAAACTTTCAACCCCCTCTATCAATTCCTAGCTTAGGCTAAGAACGACTAGAGGTAGGAGTAAGTCAGGGCGACGATAGGCAATTATCAAGTTGGAGCATACCTAAACTCTCAAGTTCAAGCTAAGAACATAATCTTCGTACTGTCGAGAACTTTAAAGGAAAAGAACTTAACGTGGAACGATCAACTGTAAGTGCAGAACTACACTCAAATATACCTTACGACGTGATATCAGACAAGAATTTTAACACGGGAATCAACTTAAAAGAATCAAATAACTGATACAAAAGGACTCTGCAACGAGGTTGTACTTGGGCAAAATTGGGCTATTCAACTAGGCTTATGAACCTTAGATCAGGGCGACATCTAGTAAGGGATAGACAAAGCCTTAGGTCTTCAGAGGCTAGTGTCAACCACACTGCTAGGTCGTGGGCCCAGCAGTTGAGCCACCACTCACACTACCCAAGTTCTGAGACTAGTGAATCAGAGATGTCTCAAGGCATGGACAGACCTACGGGAAGTTCAGGAGTGCCATACTTGCACAGGGTAGAAGGCCCGTACAAGACACAGCTGGAATACCTTAGGACCAACCGATTAGGTGCCGGCATCTATGAGGACGGCCTAGGAAGATCTGTGGTATAGATTAAGAATCCTGATCAATCCATTGGATTAGAGCACCCAGCTGTCAAGTTCGAAAACGGAGCATACTTGGACAAAGAAGGAACCATATATGTAGTCACCAGTCACCCAGATAGGACGGACGAATTTGGAAATGTGATCCCCGAAGCAGACTTAGGTGACCTGGAGCAAGGAAACATGAGTGCAGAACCTAGAACCCCTCGAGGTAAATTGGTTCTCAATAGGATTATCACACCGGAGTGGATTCCCCAGGATAATAAGAGCATAGATTTGCTCCTCAATCGAGAGACTGACGAAGCCTTTTGGAGGTACAAACCTGATCGGCCAATTGATATAGGAACAATCATGATTTATGAGTTTAAGGATCCTGATAGCTCAGGTAGAGTGACCTACTTAGATCACGCTTTGGAGAGGATCTTTGTGGTGACAGAAAATGATAGGCATACTTACACTTGGAAGGGTGAATTCGTTTTTCCCCAACCAAGATCGAATGTATCCTATGGTCACCCTAGAGCTGGAACATCCCAAGCTCATGGAATGCAAAGAGACAGAAACAGAGATAGACCAGAAGTAAGCTTTGCCAACTCAGTGGGCAGAGAAAGAACGAGGACGGAAACAAATAGAGTAGAACCTGAGATACTTAGAGCTCACAGGAATCAAAGAAATGCGGATGAGTTCCCTCTACCACGACCTAGAGAGCACACAAGGACTTTGAGACCGACTCAGCTAGTTAAGTCCATGAAGAACTACTTCGATGGCACTCGAGATCCATACGATCATGTGGCTGAGTTTAGGCAAGTCCTGAGAGCTGAACAAGTGGAGGATCTATTCACGCAGTACAATGCCTTTGGTCTGACCCTTAGGAACACTGCCCTGACATGGTTTCAGCCACTAAATGAGAGGCAGTTGAGGAGCATAGACCAACTCCTAGAGGCTTTCATTATTGAATTCTCTAAGAGTGGCATAAGGCATAATACCTCCTCGCTGATTCACAGCTTCAAGCAAACCCCTCAAGAGACTGTGAGACTTGCAGGAAGGAGATTTAGGCAATATCTTGAAAGATGCCCTGTTTCGGAGCTACCCACACCAGCTAAGCAAGTGGCTTTATTCCTGGATGGATTGCTAAGTACTAAATTGAGATCTTATGTGTACTTGAAGGACCCTAGGACCATAGAAGAGTGTGTGCGCATGTGCATTGACATCGAGGATAACCTAGGGGAGGAGTTAGAGCTTTCCAAGATATACAAAGATTCAGATAGTGCCTCTAACCTCTCTTCCACGCAATCCACATCAATTGAGGAACTTGCAGAGAAAGTAGCTCAGAAATTAGGTGTCACTAACAAACAAATCCCAAGGTTTGCCCCTGTGAAAAGGTGCTACACTTGTGGTGGCGACCACATGGTGAATGTATGTCCCATTATGGCTCAACCCCAAGTTAATCCCAGTAGTCAGTACTGCACTATAGAACGAAGGTACACCAATCACACCGCGCAAGATTGCCCCTACAATAAGCAAACCGTTAGGCAGACGTACCCAGAGCCATACCCTCAACAAGGAAGATACCAGAACCAGTACCCACCTCAGCAGTATGCTAGGCCTCAGCAAACCTACCAACCCTACCAAAACCAACAAAGGCCTCTGCCTGTGCTAGCACAACAACCCCCAGCTCCAGCTAATGTGATTCCGGTAAAGTATGTTGCTGCAGAAGAAAACCTGAATAGAGCTATAGTCCCTGTAACGCCAGTGCTTTCAGAAAGTGATCCCAGTGACCATAGCTTCAATTCTACACAGGTTGATAGCCCCCAGGCTTACTACATGCAATCTCCTGAACATGGTGAGTCCTACTATAGTGAAGAGCCAAATGAACCTAGTTGGGAGGCAAATTACACAAACATCATGTATGAAAACCCCAACCCTAGACCTCAACCTAGGCAGGTAAGACCCCCTTTCCCTAGAGGACCATGCTACAGATGTCAGGGGGATCACCTCATTCGTGATTGTCCCTTGCCTCCACCTACACAACCCCAGTCAGTGACGATTCAGGGTTTTTGCCAAGAGTGTGGAAAGGATCATCTCTTACGAGACTGCCCTAAGAATCCTAATAATATGCGAAAAATTACTCCTATTAACATTATTGGGTTAGTGGTAGATTCCACAGGAAGTGTCACTTCCACTACACCCGTGCAAGTGATCACTAGAGCTCAAGCATTGCAGCAAAACCAAGGGGTAGATCAGGAGAAGAGCCCATATGTTAGTGAAACAGGGAGCATGACAAAAAAGAGGACTAGAGCTTGGAGAGATAGCCGTGAAAGAATGAAACGGCAATGGGCAAAAAAGATGAGTGAACTCGAGGAAAGACTCAGAGAAACAAAGGCCAGGATAACTGAACTCACATCTCAAACTCCCTCTCACACTACTCCACCTCCACCATTCCCAACTCCATCCCACCCGCCATCTTCCGACCCGCCTCAACTAATTCCACCACCCCCTAGAGTAGGATCAGTCCTAGCAGATCCCACTCCTGAAGATCTTAATATGATGCTTAAAGCATATCAGGCCAGAATCTAAGAAGGGCCAAACGTAACTCATCATGAAAAGTGTTACCCGAGAGCTGAACTAGAGTTAGAACGAACCAAAATTTGTGCTAAGATGGTGGAATTGGCTCAAACCATGTTTGAGGCCAGTCGCCTATTTAACATCTCTAGTTCAGCGAAGACATAGTTGCACTTTGATGGACTGTTAGAAAGAATAGAGAAGCTGATTGCACAATCAGAAAAGGAACCCGCCTCTCAACACAAGGACAAGGCAAGTGAAAGATTAAGCATTCCTGCTCAGGAAGCCTATGTGCTTGAAGCCTATGTGCCTAACTCTACGGAGCCAGACACATCATCTTTTATGAATCGGTTCACACCAGAATTCCTACGCGAGATTCAAGAAGACAAATGGGCTAAAGAGAGTGAAGTCCCTCCTCCTATTGAACTTGTGGATGATGCACGCGACCAATTCCCACAAGACATCCCATCCATTTATGAGGAGCAGGAGAGCACCCACTCTCAGGACAGACTAGACTTTGAGTCTAACTCTCTACAAGAATTACCCCACTTCACAGGCCCATGGGAAGCTAAGTCTACTTGTATGAGAGCACCCATGGTCATGGTACGAAATTAGGACTCAGTCTTACCTAGGAACACAGAGGTAGTGAAAAACACTAGAGTGCAGTGCAATCTCAAGTTAGAAGAGCTACTCAAGGTTAGACCTGAATTATGGAAACATGTCGCCAAACAAGTACCAGAGATAGCAAAACCTCGTTCCCAGGTAGGATCCCAAAGGACAGTGCCAGAAATACCCTTGGATAAGATAGGAGATATGTGTGAAGGTGAAGAAGGGAACACCTATCTTCCCATTACCTACCAGGAGTACACCACCAAGGCAATTTTGGACTCAGGTGCAGGAGTTGCAATTGCCACCACTTCCCTATGGAAGCGTTGGGGCAAGCCAGCACTCAGGCCAACGAGAATGAAATTGCAGATGGCCGATCATATTGAGAGACCCTTAGGATTGCTAGAAGGAATAACTCTCACCACCTGTGGTGTCGAGTTTGAGCATACATTTGCTATATGTGACTTCAACAAAAATCATGCCTATGAGATGATTTTGGGAAGACCATTTATGCGACACTTGCAAGTGGTACAGGACTGGGGAACCAACTCCTTGTATTTGCAACACTTAGGTGTTACAACCAAAGTAAATCTCAAAGATTACTCTCATAGAGATGTACCTCTAGATGATACAGAATCGGTGCATTCCATAGGGTCAGGATCCTCATGGATGCATGAAGACACTCACTTATGGATGTATAAGGTAGCAGTAGAAGAAGAGAAGAGAGAGAAAGCCAGAGAGGTAGGTGCAAAAGAAAACCATAGATCAATTCAAGACCCAGCCTATGCACCTGTAGTCTTTCCTGATGAGGAATTTGAACCCCATGGCTGGGCAGAAATCCTAGCAACAATGGATGTAGCCATCAATGAGGAACAATGGACACCTCACTGTGATGAGGATGGCTATGACATTTCAGTCTTCTCCATAGAGCCAATCATGGGAGAGGCAGTTCTAGAAGAATGCGAACCTAGCCCTGATGCATTTGAGGATGCAAGTGACTCCGATCTAGAGTCAATCATTATGGACCCACCATTTGCATCAGATGAAGAATACTTCCATGAAGTAGAATTTCAACCCCAGAGGCATGGAGAGCTTACAAATGATGTAAGATTAGCAACACATGTGACCCCGACGGAAGAAGGGAAGAAACGAAAGAAGAGAGAAGTCCCACCAGAAGAGGAAGAATCTTTGTTTGAGGTCCCAGAAAATTTTAAGAAGTATGAGATAGACGACAGGAGAGTCATGATAAGAATGCCTAAACGAGAGGCACAAGTAGGAGAGGCCTATGATAACAAAGAAACCACCAAGAAAATAGTAGTGGCCCTAGAAGAAGGAGAGGAAAGATGCACGTACATAGGCCATGACCTAACAGAGGAAGAAGAGAATGCGTTAATAGCCTTGCTAAGAGAATACAGAGATGTATTCGCTTGGAGTTACAAGGATTTGAAAGGTGTTGACCCTGACATATGCTCACACACCATCCCCATGACTTCAGATGCCAAACCCTCTAAGCAAAATCCCTATACATATAACGATAATTACGTTGCCAAGATTAAGGAGGAGATAGATAGACTGGTTGAAGCTGGATTTATCTATGAAATTGAGCACACTGAGTGGGTATCCCCCATCGTAGTGGTGCCCAAGAAGAATGGCAAGCTACGTGTATGCATTAACTTGAAGAAGGTTAATGCAGCCACAATTCGAGATAACTATCCGCTTCCCATTACAGAACATCTCTTAGAAAGAGTAGCAGGCAAGGAAGTGTACAGCTTCCTCGATGGATTTTCGGGCTATAATCAAGTAGCCATAGCTCCAGAAGATCAGCATAAGACGGCTTTTGCCACAGAGTGGGGTATATTTGCCTTTCGTGTAATGCCATTTGGGCTTACCAATGCACCAGCTACCTTCCAGAGGCTGATGTGCCATGTATTTAAGGAGTTCCTGAGAAAGAATTTAGAAGTCTATGTTGATGATCTTTGTGCTCATTCCAACATTAGACAAACTCATATTCCTGAACTCAGACAAATCTTTGACAAATGTAGAGAATATCAAGTCTGCCTGAACCCAGAAAAGTGCGTTTTTATGGTCAAGCAAGGCAAGATTCTAGGACACATAGTGTCAAAGAATGGCATATCCACTGATGAAGAGAAAGTGAGAGCCATAGCCGAGCTTCCAAGGCCAAGGAATGTCAAGGAAGTACAAGCTTTCATGGGACATTGTGGTTACTACCGCTGGTTCATTCACATGTATGCTATCATTGCAAAGCCCATGTACGGACTTTTGACAAACTTTGAATGGACTGAGGAATGTGAGAATTCCTTCAATGAGCTTAAACGAAGATTATGTTCAGCACCAATCTTGACCACACCAGATTGGAATAAGCCATTCCATGTTCACGTGGATGCATCCAATTATGCTATTGGATGTGTACTCGCACAACCTACGGGTGAAGGTAATATGGATCTTCCAATTGCCTATGCCAGTAGACAATTGAATGCTGCTGAACGAAATTACACCACTACTGAGAGAGAAGGCTTAGGCATGGTATATGCAGTCAAGAAATTTAGACACTATTTGCTTGCAAATAAGTTTAAATTTTTTACTGACCACCAAGCATTGTTATATCTAGTGAACAAACCATGCAATACAGGAAGATTAGTAAGATGGTTTCTCTTACTAATGGAATATGATTTCGAGGTTGTGGTAAGGAAAGGGAGGACTCATTTGAGAGCTGATCATCTTTCTAGGCTCACATATGGAGAAGCCCCACAAGGAGTATCAGATGACCTTCCTGATGCTTACTTGTTTAATTTGGAGGTGGTGCCGCACTGGGCTAAGCCATTGGTACCAGTGTTGACATACGGACCTAACCACACAGTAATAAACACACAGGATAGAGAGGTAGTAAAAGCCCAAAAGTATCACATCATGGCTGGAAGTATGTACAAGCACACAGATCAAGGAATCTTGGCTTGTTGTGTAGAAGAGGACGAGTATGCGAAGTGGTTGCAATTAGCACATGTAGGTGCATTAGAGCAACACTACTCAAAACAACGAACCCTACAGACACTAAGGAGACTCGGAGTGCATTGGCCAACTATGGAAGCTGATGTCCAAAAGTTGTGCAAAGAATGCCCAATCTGTCGCACTAAACCACCTGTGGAACATGCCACTCTTTATCAAGTGTCCATAGTGCCAGATTGGAGTGAACCACTAGTATCCTTCCTGAGGACGAAAACATTCCCTCCAAACATGACTCTGTCTAGGAAAAGGAGTTTAGAACAAGAAGCCCAGGATTACTCTCTCATTGGCGACAATCTATACAAACGTGGTAAAGATGGTTACTTGAGACTATGTGTCCATGAAAGTGAATATCTTAAGATCTTGGAAACTGCTCACCAAGGTGTAGCAGGAGGACACTTTGGACCAGATCGGGTGATCAAGGCAATACTATTTGCGGGCTTCTGGTGGCCGACCCTTCACATGGATGCACATACCTATGTGAAACGGTGTGACGTCTGTCAGCGAACTCAGTATCCTATACGCAAAGATGAGATGCCACTGAAACCTATGATGGGTGGACGTGCATTCTCTAAGTGGGGAATAGACTTTGTAGGTCCTATTAATCCCCCAGCTAAGGGTTCCCATGCAGAATATATCATTGTTGCAACAGACTATCTAACTAAGTGGGTAGAGGTAAAAGGCACAACGAAGAATGATGCTCAAACAACTGCTAAATTCTTGTTTGAAAATGTATTCACAAGATATGGGCTACCTATAGAGCTAGTAAGTGATAGAGGCACTCACTTCTTGAATGAAGTTATTGAAAATCTGCTCCAAGAATTCTTGGTAGTGCATAAGAAGTCTGCCCCCTATCACCCTCAAGCAAATGGCCAGGCCGAAAGCACCAACAAGATCTTATGCAATGTACTGACAAAATTAGTGAACACTAAACGCTCTGATTGGGACAAACAGCTACACCATGTTGTTTGGGCATATCGAGTCGCCTACAAGACGGTACTCCAAGCCACCCCCTTTCAGATGGTATTTGGCCAAAACGCGGTGCTACCCTTGGACTTCTTGATACCTACATTGAAAGTAGCACAAGAGCACGAGTGGACGGGTCATGAACTCTCCTCTAGACTTTTTGACCTTGAACGATTAGGAGAAACAAGACTGAGAGCAGCTGCAGGGATATATGCAGCTAAGAAGAGATAGAAGGCATACTTTGATGCCCATGTGAAGGATAAGGGCTTGAAAGCAGGAGATCTAGTTTTAGTCTACACATTGAAACAACACGCAAGGAAGCTAGAAAAGAGAGGCTACGGACCTATGATAATCAATAGGATCTCCACGAGTGGAGCAGTACAACTAGCCACTTTAGAGGGTGATGTTCTCCCAAACTATATTAGCGGATGCCGAGTCAAGTTGTATCAGGAACCCCTCACGGAGGAAATGCTAAGTCGACTCAATACTGCTAAGCAACGTAAAGAGGAGGAAAAACGAATTCGAGAAGAAGCTCAAGCAGAAGCCCTAGAGCGCATACGGAGAATGAAATTAAGAAGACAAGGTAGAGAGCAACCTGTGCCAGATGCATATGCAGATCTAGGATATCCCGTGGCTATGTGTGAAGTTTCAGGTGTTAGCTCACATAGGATAACTGATCGACGTCCTTTCATAACCTTAGATATAGGACAAGGAAAGAGTGCAAGGACTGTAAGAGCCTTGATTGACTCAGGTGCAGCCACTAGTGCTGTTAAATTGTCTTACTATCAAGAGTTGCAATTAACTGTCAATCCTATGGAAGCATATCTCATAGGATTGGGAGGCGTGGAAACCCCTTGCATGGGCGAGGTGGAACTTCCCCTCTATATTCATGATGAGGCAATGACAGTTAAAGTACTAGTGTGTCAAGATGAGGACCTCACTGAACCCCTTGTCTTGGGTCAAGACTGGATCTATGACCAAGCAGTCAACTTAAACCTAAGAAGTGGACTTCTTCAGGTATGGGTGAATCAGACTAGAATTACAATTGAGTTAAATAATGGAGCACTCAAGGAACTAGAAAAGACACGGACTCCTGGTCCCTCCAGGGGTGCACATGAAGTTGACCATGCTGTTCTTGTCCAAGGCTATGTGATGCAGAAGAATGAAGATCTCAAAGAAGGAGTCATAACCACAATGGAACTCCCTTCTTTTCCAAAGGCTAGAAGGAGGCAGCAACTAAGGGCAGATCAATCACTGAAGACTCTCCAGGCGAGAGACCAAAAGAACGCGCGAAGCAGAACAACTCAGCGGATGAAACAAATGTGGGTGCGGAAAGACGAGCTGCCGACCGTAACTAAGTCACAACAACGGTCTCAACTTCCCATTAGTAATCAACGACTTGATGCTAATAAGAGGACTCCTAAAACCTCTGTGGAGAAAGTGAAATCCATTTGGGTACCCAAGAAGTCGATGAAGGCTGACCCACAATCAAGACAAATTTGGGTGCCTAAGGCTTGCTTGCGGGCTCAAATAACCCCACACAATTCACATCATACACAACAGGGTTCACTCGCTCAAGCAGCCACCACCCACCCTTGTCTGATATACTCGAACACACTGCCACCTAGAAACACGCACAGACTCACTCGTAGATGGGTCCTTAAACAGCCCCCTTTTTCAAGTAAATACCCTATCACACTTTCCAGAGCCTCCACAAAGTCAAACTCAAAACCTATCCGTTGCATTTGGCAACCTAAAACTTGTAATAAACCCCCGGACCCCAATTGTAAATCCATTTCCACCTACTAACTACTTCACTCTCACATCACATCATTCCGCTTAGCTCGTAGGTCTACCCAATTTCTAACTACACACACTAGCACCGAGCACTTATTAACCCCTAACCTCTCCCGAACTTTAGGTTAATGTTGTAACAAGGGACACTGTGTCATTTTTGTGTCCATTGCAATGTTAACATTTATTCATATATTCTCACAGAACCAGCTGCGAAGTTTTCAACATGGCTGAGGTAGCAGGAACTAGCTCTCACACAGAAACAAGCCCGCAAGTGGTGGACTTAGACAGTTTACCCGTTTTGCCTGAGACAAATGAAAGACCAGAAGAATTGCGGGCAATCAAAATCATACCTATTGCAGACCCTCCGCGTGGCCACACCATGCCCGTAGGAAAGACTTCCCACTGGTTTACTGAAGTGGCAGGACCCTTGGGTGAGGGAACGTATTCTTTACAAGAGAATTCGAGAAGTTACAAAATGCAGAAGGTCTACATTCGATATGGACAAAGGCAGGATTGGATGCATATTTCAGTGCACGGCTCCCAAAGCCTGACTTCATGCGATGCTACTATCTCATCAACACCTTGACCCCAAACCAGAACCCAATAGGTGCAAGCTCATTTGTGATTCCATCTCTGACAAAGGGGAATGAGCTCAAGAGATTCAGGCTATCAAACAACTTGGTGAGAGAGGCTCTAGATATGCGCGGAATGCATATTCCTACAGAAAAGGAAACCCTAGTACCGGACTACATGAAGAATCGAAGCCTCACCAAACTCAAGGACATGGTGTCCATGACGCCTAATATTGCAATACACCTTCGCATGTGCATGCAACACTTTGCTTTTCCTGCACAAGATAGATTCACCATGCCGCCCAAAAAGATTTGGTTTAGTTTGTATCTGGCAGAGACACAGAGCCTCACCATCAACTTACCCCACTGGATAATTGATCAGATACACCTAGCTCACAAACGATGGCCGCGGAAACAGGTTTTATATGGTTGTTGTGCTCTAACGAGAATCATTTATAGGTGTTTGGCTTATGACATTCCTATTCAACGGGCCCTAATGTGGAATCGTGTAGAGCAGTTTAGAGGCAGGACATCCACTGGACCCCCTTCTAAGAAGATGAGAGGCACTGTCCAAGTCCCATGTGCTCAACCACGTGGAGCCACCCTAACACCAGATGTCACCCCTCCACCCCGAAGAGTCCGACCATTCACACTCCGACTTCCAAGACGCAACACCGATGGTTCCACCTTGATATTCCCTCCTATCCCAACCGATCTTGAATTTCCCAGTGGTGCACCTTTGGAAGAACTCACTAATGAAGATTTTGAACAATTATTACAAGATGTAGAGTTGGAGGCAGAAGACGCACAACATGTAGAGAACGTACAAACGTAGGCCACAACCTCCCAAGCACCTATCACCACAATTGAAGTGGATGAAGAGGATGATGGAGATGAAGAACAAGAGGAAGATGAGGAGGATTATGATCAAGAGCATCAAGAGGAGCAACAAGAAGTGCCAGAACTTGTAGGTGCACCAGCATATACAGCTCAACTACAAAGGTTATACGACACAACAAAGCAGTACAAGAAAGGCATCAACTCTCTCTTGTATCAGGTCAAGCTTTGATGCAAGAAATGCTATCAGATGAGGGGGTGGACCAACATTTCATTGACACCCTCAAATTAGTGTCAGAATCTTTAGGCGTTCCGGAGGCTGTCCACACTGCAGTCCGCCAGTCCGTGAGGTATGACAAACGCAGAGTTGACACATTACCACGAGTAGGTAAGACTATCAGGATACCCGTCACAGAACAAGAAGTACCCATTGAAACCACAGCTACCCCCATAACCACCACTGACCTCTCCACTGAAACCTTCGTTCAGACATCACCCATCTCACCCCAGCATCCTCCATCACCACCTTCTCCACCCCCACCACCACCTCCCACCATGGAAGAAACGACAGTCATCACCTCTACCTCCACTTACAACCCATCCTCATTCACATCATTCTCATTTCGAGAACCCACCTCACAAGAAACCCTCTTCTCATTCGTCACCAATCCCTTGTACACTTCAACCCTTCTATCCTCCGAACCCATAACTGGCCATCCCATAATTCCAAGTGTGGTTGGAAACCCGGCACCCACCGAAGGCACCCTGTGTTTCCCTTCATATCCCCCAATACGGGTACCTCCATTCCATGACCCTCACTTCCCATCTGGCTCCTATACCTCTTTCAACCTGACCGCACCACCCCAATACCCGTCCTTTGTGGAGCAGTTCATCCGCTCTCCAATGTTTCAGAGGCACATTTCTCCGATGTTCGCAACGACATCAATTTACACGAACACCACACTCACTTCACCTACCATACCCACCTACATGGTAGCCCCTGTACACACCACCTTGTCTGACCCAATGGACATTTCACCAACCACAGCACCTCTCCCCACGATTCCACCATCTTCCCCTCCCTTACCCCCCACCTCACCACTCACATCATTGGCACACACAGCATTCACTACCCCCCTACCCAATCCCACCTCCCCTGCAATTCAAACTTTTTCCCTTGCATCTCATAATGTAAATAGCACGTTCAACACATTACTTCAGTGTACACATCAACTACAACAAGAATACCATCAATTGGAAGAACGCACTGCTGCCCTCCAGGCAGAATCTCAACGTCTGCAAGCTAGAGTCACCACTCTTGAAGCTGATTACCAAACGCTCCTAACCGAGCATACCACCTTACAGCAGGCTCACTCCGAATTGGAATCAAAGACATCAACAGTAGATGACCACGCAGTCAATGAATTAGAAACAGTGCTCCAAGCGCAAATGATATCTAATGCTACACTCAGACGCAACCTTGGGCTATTAAGGAAGCATATGGCAGCAACACTAGAAGAGAACAAGAGGCTTCAACAACAAAACCAAGACAATTTTGAAGCGGCTATGGAAGGAACTGTAGGAGCAACCATTAGCCCTACCAGATATAGAGCAGTCCCATCGGAAGACATTTGCATCTTACTTGAGGAGCATGCAAATTTCTTGGAGTCATATGAAAAGTTAGAGACTGAATGTGCAGACCTAAAGAAACAGATAGCCAGTGCCCCCACAACTCAACAGGAACCGGTAATCTTGCAACACTCTACAGAAGAAGTAGAGACCCTCCGGAAACAGGTGGCAGAACTCCAAGCACGCCTCTTACCATATGAAAGGCCACCCTTGCCCATTGAAGAACCAGAACCTGAAACAGTAGTGGAAATCCCCATCGATGACAGCTATGAAGAGCCATATGAGCCGATGCCGACACCCGTGGTCGAACTACAGAGGAGGGGCAAGACACTTTAGAAATTCAAGTTCTAGATTGGGTCAAAAAGGTCGAGAAAGTGGGTAAGACACATGATGATCGTGTGGCCGTGCAAATGCAATCTCTCACAAATCTGGAAGAAACTGTCCTTCGATCTTCTTACTTTCAAAACCTATCCCATCAACGGTTAACCACAACATCAGAGTCGCAATACATGCCTTATTTTGTCTTGCTACATGATTATAATGCAGAAGTCAAAAGACATACAGGGAAGGAGCCCACATTCACCACTCAATTTGAGCTAGGGGATTTACCGACAGATGCACGTGCTGGCTCGATCTTCCAACCTAATTGGCGTGCACGTCTACTAACCGATTACCCAGAGATGATGAGCACCTGGGCAACCATGCCACTATATATCAAGTATAATCCATGCTATTGCCCAGTGGTACATCGCAGATCCTGGCAAGCATTTGCAATCAAGGTACGCAACAATAAAGAATGCTCGGCTTGGGTTAACTATCCATATTTTGCTCCACCTCGAGGGACCCCAACCATAGCCTACATGATATCAACAATTCGACATTGGTCTACACGTCTAAATAATGTACCCGACATAGCAGCGAAAATGTGTATGAAGATATTCGAGCTCATGACCATTGTCTTCAAAATCTTTCGGAATGTACAAGCTCCATACATCTCTGCCCCTGGATTCTCTCAAGGTAACAAGGATTTAGTCTACGACATGAGTCAGACCCCCTCGGTCACTATAATCTTTGCTTGGCATGCACGAATAAAGTACTCACCCGCATGCTTCAAGCAGACATTTGAGGAAATGTTCTCTACGGGATTCTGGGAATATCATTCGGAAATTTTCATTCTGAGACCCACACATTTGCTACACCTATTCGCAGTAGAACAAGCGATCCATGCAGATCAGTTACGTCTGCCACATCCGGACATTCCAGGACCAATTGATTGGGATCGTATGATGACAGACTTGGCCAGAGGACTACGCCTACAAGAACATCAGCTTGCCACTCAGGTTGTGGAATATTACATCCAACACTCCCAGCAACAAGGGTCTGTCAGGGACGACAGACGCGAGAGAGGGGGGGGGGTGTTGAGAGCAGTATGGGCACCCAAGGACTGACTAGACAAGGAAGCCAGCGGAGAGAGTCAGAGCGAGGTGAAGGAGTAAGTAGACAAAGTAGTCGACGCAAATCTAGCAGATAGGCCCTGCAAATTTTTCCAAATCAACATCTTTATAACAGTGATTCTTATCACTAACAATCATTGTAAATACCATTTCATATTTTTGTAGCTCCATTTTGTGCAAGCCAAGGAGTCCTTGAGCTTGAGGAGCCTTAGAAGTACCTACATATCAATTTTCGTATTTTTTAGACTCCGTTTAAGCCCTCAAATTGGCCCTGGAACCTAATTTTTAACTAGGCCGGACACTAGGTCTGGACAGGGCCAAAACCTAGTCAAAAACTATAAAAAAGAGCTAGAGAGCTCATTTTTGAGGTTAGCTTGTAATTGAAATGAACTTGTAAGAGCTTTTTGAAAGTAATCTAAGAACTCCATTGCTTCTCACTCTTTGTCTTGCCGTGTGTGCGCGTGTGTGTGTATGTGTGTGCATGTTAGTGTGCTTCTCACTCACGCACTTGTGCCTTCACTTGCTTGAGGTCATCATCCCATCCTCACGTCTTCCCGGATTGACATTAAAGGAGGTGCTACTCATCACTGAGCTACACCATTTTCTCATACGAAATCCGTTTGCAATGATTTTGAGTTTGTTGGAAAGCTCGTGGGGAGTACAACAAAAACATTGACTGGTTACAGTAAAATTAACACCAGGATTATTAGATAGGGTATTTTTAAGTTGACCCTCAGGTGGACTGAGAAAACAAGGAGTTCCAAAGAATTTTGAGCAATACAAGGGGAAATTATGTAAGATCTGGCATACACTTAGGCAAGGATAGGCAAAGCATTAGATCATCTAAGGCTAGTGTCAATCATACAGCTAAGTCTTGGGCTCAACAGCTTAGTGGTTATCCTTACACACTAGGTTCAGAAACCAGTGACTCTGAAACGTCTTTTGGCATGGAAAGACCCACACGCAGCTCAGGCACTGCCTATTTACAGACCCCAGAAGGTCCGTATAAAACCCAATTGGAGTATATTAGGACCAACCAATTAGGTGCTCACATCTATGAGGATGGTCTAAGACGATCAGTGGTTCAACTCAAAAATCCTGACCAACCCTTTGGACTTGAACACCCAGTAGTCAAGTTCAAAGAGGGTGCATACATTGATAAGGAAGGAACCATGTATGTGGTTACCAACTTACCAGATAGGATGGATGAGTTTGGAAATGTTATTCCTGAGAGCGAGATAGGAGACCTAGAGCAATGCGACCTAGGACGAGAACCCAAGACTCCTAGAGGTAAGTCAGTCTTGACCAGAGTGCTCACTCCAGAATGGATTCCTCAAGATAACAAAAGCATAGAACTATTCTTAAATAGAGAAACAGAGGAAGCCTTTTGGAGATTTAGGCCAGATCAACCCAGCCCAGTAGCCACCATCTATGAATTCAAGGATCCAGAGACACCAGGGGAAGTTGTCTATCTAGATCACACATCTCAGAAATTATTCTTGGTATCAGATCATGACAGACATGCTTACACTTGGCAAGGTGAATCAATTTTCCCTCCACCAAGATCTAATGTTTCCCAAGGCCTCCAAGGAGTCGGATCATCTAAGGCTCATGAAACCCAGAGGGAAAGAACTAGAGAGAGACCGGAGGTAAGTTTTGCAGACACTGTGGGCAGAGACAGATCAGGATATGGAATGGAAAGACCTGAAAGGGAGAGACATAGAGTACATAGGCATCTAAGAGATGAGCATGATTTTCCATTGCCCAGACCCCGAGAGCACTCAAGAACCCTTAGACCTTTTCAAGTGGTTAAGACAATGAAGAACTATTTTGATGGGTCAAGAGATCCTTATGATCATGTGGCCGAGTTCAAACAAGTGCTAAGAGCTGAACAAGTAGAGGACTTGTTCACCCAGTTTGAGGCATTTGGTTTGACTCTTAAGGGCACTGCCTTAGCATGGTTTCAACCCTTGAGTAGTCGTAACTACCGAGAGATAGGCCAACTGCTAGAAGAATTCATTGTAGAGTTTTCCAAGAGTGGTATCAGGCATAACACATCATCCTTGATCCACAGCTTCAAGCAGACACCCCAAGAAACAGTGCGACTTGCAGTAAGAAGGTTTAGACAGTACTTGGAAAGATGCCCTATACCAGAATTACCCACAGCAGCCAAACAAGTGGCCTTGTTTTTAGATGGCTTGCTAAGCACCAAGTTGAGGTCATATGTGTACTTGAAAGAGCCTAGATCCATAGAAGAGTGTGTACGGATATGCATTGACATAGAAGACAACTTGGGTGAGGAGTTAGGACTATCCAAACTCTATAAGGACTCTGATAGTTCTACAAGTCATACCTCTAGAACCTCCACTGAGATAGATGAGATAGTTGAGCAAGTGGCCAAAAAGCTAGGAGCTCAAGATAGACAAATGCCAAGGGTCACTTCATTGAAGTGATGTTATACATGCGGAGGAGATCACATGGCTAATGTTGGCCCGTTGACGACTCAACCCCAAGCGAACCCTAATGCTCTGTATTGCACCATTGAGAGAAAACACACAAATCATACGGCTCAAGATTGTCCATACAATAGGCAGGCTGTCAGACAAAATTATCATCAACCTTACCAGCAGGGTAGGTATCAGAATCAGTACCAACAGCCATATTATAGGCCACAACAATATCAACCTCAATACCAGCAGCAATATCAGGCACCATATAGGCCACAGCCAGTCTTGGGAAACCAACCACCAACTCCTGCCGATGTGATCCCAGTTAAGTATACAATGGCAAAAGAGAACCCTAATAGAGCATTGGTGCCACTAACCCCTTTGTTCTCAGAAAATGACTCTCATGCTCATAATTCAGACTATTCCCATGAAGGTAGTCCACATGCTTATTACATAGAGTCACCAGAGCAAAGTGAGATTTCTCCATATCAATACGAGGCACCAGTTATGGAGCAAAATTGGGAACCAGAATACTCCAATGTCATGTATACGAATCCAAATCCTAGGCCCCAATTGAGACAAGTAAGACCACAAGCCCCTAGAGGACCATGCTTTAGATGTCAGGGCGACCATTTCATTCGTGAATGTCCCCACCAACTAGCTCTGGGACAAGGGCAAAACATCACAATACAAGGCTTTTGTCCTGAGTGTGGCAAGGAACATCTTCTTAGAGAGTGTCCAAGAAACCCCTCTAGTGCACCCAAGGTTACACCCATCAATGTGGTAGGCTTAGTGGCAGATTCAAGTTCAAGTAGCAGTAATGCGGCTCCTATACAGGCAGTTACTAGGGCACAGGCTGCACAACAAGAAAAACCATATGAGCAATCGGAGTCAAGTGAGTCAGGAGAACCTAGTAAGAGGAAACCAAGAACATGGAAGGATACCAGAGAGAAGGCTAATCGCAAGTGGAACAAAAAGATATCTGAAATAGAAGAAAGCCTAAAAGATGCCAAAACAAAAATAAAAGACATTGCATCTCAAAGCCCCTCGCATGCTGAAGCTCCATCCGCTTTGCTTCATCCCACCCCACCACCCATTGTAAATAACCCACAACCAGGGTCTGTTCTTGCAGATGCAACCCTAGAAGGCTTGGACATGATGTTCAAGGCCTACCAGGCTCGACTTCAAGAAGGGCCAATAGCTGCAAACCTAGACAAGAGTTACCCTAGAGCGGATTTAGAGATTGAACGGATGAAAATGTGCATGAAAATGGTGGAACAAGCTCAAGCTATACTTGAGACTAGTCAAAAGTTCAATCCGACAAACTCTGTCAAATCAGATTTGCATTTCCAAGGCTTACTAGAAAGATTAGAGCAGTTGGTAAACAAATCACAAGTTTCTTTACCTCCACAGGCTCAACCAGTTATTGAAAGAGGAAGCTCACCACCAATGGGAGCTTATGTTCCTAATTCCACGGATGCTGGAATACCTCCTTCAATTCAACAGTACTCTCAAGAGTTCTTGCGGGAAATACAAGAAGAGAAATGGGCCAAGGAGAAGGGTTATTCCCCTCCTATTCCTGAGATTGATGATCTTCATGACCAATTTCCCCAAGACATTCCATCTATTTATGGAGACCAAGCAGAGCAACAAGAAGATGGAAGATTAGATTTTGAATCTAATTCTTTACAAGAGTTGCCTCAATTCACAGGCCCATGGGAATCTGAATCTCTTCAGATCAGAGCTCCCACAATATTGGTAAGAAATGAAGACTTAGTGGTTCCAAGAAACACTGATGTTGTGAAGAACACCAAAGTTCAGTGCCATCTCACGGTAGAAGAGCTGCTCAAAGCAAAACCTAACCTATGGAATCATGTGAAGGATCAAGTTCCAGAACTTGATTCCAATATGCCAAAAGTAGGCCCTAAGCAGAAAGTACCAGAGATACCTCTAGACAAAATAGGGGACATGAGTGAAGGTGAAGAAGGTAATACTTATCTTCCAATCACCTATCAAGGTTACACAACCAAAGCAATCGTAGATTCAGGTGCTGGTGTTGCTATTGCGACCACCTCCTTGTGGAAGCGATGGGGCAAACCCACATTAAGACCAACAAGAATGAAGCTTCAAGTGGCAGATGGTCATTTTGAAAGACCTCTAGGATTGCTCGAAGGGATAACTCTAACCACTTGTGGTGTAGAGTTTGAACACACATTTGCTATATGTGACTTTGAGAAAAATAATGTCTACAAGATGATCCTAGGAAGACCCTTCCTACGACAATTGCAAATAGTACAGGATTGGGGAACCAACTCCTTGTACTTACAGCACTTAGGGGTCACCACCAAGGTCAATTTGAAGGATTACACCTTCAGATATGTCCCACCCCTACAGTGGAATCCTATCCACAAAGCAAAAGAAGATTCTATCTCCGTGCATTCTAGAAGTTCACCTAATCCATCATGGCTGCATGAAGATACTCACTTGTGGATGTGCAAGGTCGCAGAGGAAGAGGAAAAGCGCCTAAAAGCGAGAGAAGAAGGAACTCCCCCAGGAGATAGACCAGTTAAAGACCCAGCCTATACATCAATGATATTTCCAGATGAGGAATTTGAGCCTCATGGTTGGGCAGAAATCTTAGCCACCATGGACATAGCAGTCAATGAAGAACAATGGACACCTCATTGTGATGAGGAGGGTTATGATATTTCAGTGTTCATGTGTCAACCCTTGTTGGAAGAGTGTGATCCTAGTGAGTTCATAGAAGAAGAAGAGAATGACGATGATCTAGAATCCATTGTGATGGATACTTACTTTGACTCAGAGGAACACTATTTAGAAGACATAGGAGTGTTAACCCAAAAAGAAGAAGAACCCCTCACAAGTATTAAAACGATAAGTTCAAAGGAAGGAAGTGAAGGTAGTAAAAAGAAAATGAAAAGAAAAGCAGTGAAACAAGAAGAGGAGGAATCATTGTTTGAAGTACCAGAAAACTTCAAGAAATATGAAGTGGAAGACCGAAAAATTCTGGTACGAATGCCTAAGAGAGAGGCCATTATAGGAGAAGCATATGACAATAAAGAAAAGACCAAAAAAATTGTAGTGACCATTGAATGGAACGAAGAGCGATGTACGTACATAGGAGATGACCTAAGTGCAAAAGAAGAAGCAGAGCTTGTAGCTCTATTAAGGGAATATAGGGATGTGTTTGCATGGCACTATAGAGACTTGAAGGGAGTAGATCCAAAAATTTGCTCTCATACTATACCCATGACGGCTGAGGCCAAGCCCACCAAACAAAAACCCTACACATATAATGAAACTTATGCAGCTAAAATAAAGGAAGAAATTGACAGGCTGATTGAAGATGGATTCATATATGAGATTGAGCATACTGAATGGGTGTCCCCCATTGTAGTGGTGCCCAAGAAGAATGGAAAATTGCGAGTGTGTATTAACCTTAAAAAAGTTCATGCCGCTACGATCCGAGATAGTTATCCACTTCCAATCACTGAACATTTATTGGAGCGTGTTGCAGGCAAGAAAGTTTATAGCTTCCTTGATGGATTTTCAGGCTACAACCAAGTAGCCATTGCCCCCAAAGATCAACATAAAACAGCTTTCGCCACAGAATGGGGAATCTTTGCATTTCGTGTGATGCCATTTGGTCTCACTAATGCACCTGCAACATTCCAAAGGCTCACGTGTCATGTCTTTAAAGAGTTCTTAAGAAAGAGCTTAATAGTATATGTGGATGATTTATGTGCTCATTCCCAAGAAAAGATACCACATCCCTGAGCTCAGACAGATCTTCAACAAATGTAGAGAATATTGAGTTTGTTTGAACCTAGAGAAGTGTGTGTTCATGGTACGACAAGGTAAAATCTTAGGTCACATTGTTTCTAAAAATGGGATATCAACAGATGAAGACAAGGTAAGAGCGATAGCAGAGTTGCCAACACCAAGGAATGTTAAAGAGGTACAAGCCTTTATGGGCCATTGTGGATATTACCGTAGGTTTATCCACATGTATGCCATCATAGCTAAACCTCTTTATGGGTTGTTGACAAATTTTGAGTGGAACGGGGAATGCGAGAATTCCTTCAACGAGCTGAAAAGACGTTTGTGCACAGCACCAATATTGACCACTCCGGATTGGAGCAAACCCTTTCATGCCCATGTAGATGCTTCCAATCATGCAATAGGATGTGTGCTAGCACAACCCACAGGTGAAGGAAACCTAGATTTGCCGATAGCATATGCTAGTAGGTAATTAAATGCAGCTGAACGAAATTATACCACAACGGAGAGAGAAGGCTTAGGCATGGTATATGCTGTGAAAAAGTTTAGACACTATCTGTTGGCCAATAAGTTCAATTTTTTCACGGATCATCAAGCTTTACTATACTTGGTCAATAAACCTTGCAATAGAGGCCGCTTAGTAAGATGGTTCCTCTTACTAATGGAATACGACTTTGAAGTTGTTGTCAGGAAAGGTAGAACCCATCTTAGGGCTGACCATCTTTCTCGCATCACTTCAGGAGAGCCACCGCAAGGAGTGTCTGATGAATTGCCCGATGCTTATCTGTTCAATTTAGAAGTTGTTCCTAAATGGGCAAATAAGTTGGTACCAGTCCTAACCTTTGGGCCTGCAAATAAAAATGTGAAAACAAGCAAAGAAGAAATTGTAAGATCACAAAAGTATCAAATATTGGCTGGAAGCATGTACAAACAAGATACAGAGGGTGTACTAGCTTGTTGTGTTGAGGACGACAAACATACTAGTTGGTTGCAACAAGCCCATGAGGGACTGCTAGGAAATCACTACTCAAAACAACGAACATTGCAGAATCTAAAACGTTTAGGAGTGTATTGGCCTAGCATGGACAAAGAAATACAAGAGTGGATCCAGAATTGTCCAGTGTGCCAGAAGAGACCCCCAGTGGAGCATGCCACTCTTTATCACGTGTCATTAATCCCAGATTGGAGTGCTCCATTGGTTGAGTTCATGAGATTGGGAACATTACCCAATCAGGCTACTCTTGCAAGAAAACGGAGCATGGAGCAAGAGGCTCAAGACTATGCCTTAGTAGGAGACAACCTATATCGAAGAGGCAAGGATGGTTACCTAAGACTGTGCGTTCATGAATCAAACTATTTGAAAGTCTTAGAAACTGCACACAGCGGTGTTGCAGGTGGACACTTTGGGCCTGACAGAGTAATTAAGAACATTCTATTCTCAGGACTTTGGTGGCCCACTCTTCATATGGATGCACATACTTATGTGAAGAAATGTGACACATGCCAACGTGCCCAATATCTGATAAGAAAAGATGAGATGCCTTTGAGGCCAATGATGGGAGGGTGCGCATTCTCGAAGTGGGGTATAAACTTTGTTGGTCCTATTAACCCCCTAGCTAGAAACTCCCAGGCAGAATACATTATTGTAGCCACAGATTACCTTACAAAGTGGGTGGAAGTAAAAGCCACGACAAAGAATGATTCTCAAACGACGGCTAAGTTCTTATTCGAAAATGTGCTCACTAGATATGGGTTACCAATAGAGGTAGTTAGTGATAGAGGTACGCACTTCTTGAATGAGGTCATTGAAAATCTCCTTCAAGAATTCATGGTGATACATAAGAAGTCTGCCCCTTATCACCCACAAGCCAACGGACAGGCCGAGAGCACGAATAAGATCCTATGTAACGTATTGACAAAACTCGTAAATAATAAACGCTCTGATTGGGACAAACAACTTCATCATGCTGTGTGGGCATACAGAGTTGCCTACAAAACGATACTCAATGCCACCCCATTTCAGATGGTCTTTGGACAGAATGCTGTGCTACCATTGGACTTCCTAATCCCTGCCTTGAAAGTAGCACAAGAGCATGAGTGGAATGGACATGAATTGTCCTCTAGGATCTTTGATCTAGAACGTTTAGGTGAGATGAGGCTACGAGCAGCAGCAGGCATCTATGCTGCAAAGAAACGGCAAAAGGCATACTTTGATGCCCATGTGAAGGACAAAGGGTTGAAAGAAGGAGATCTGGTGCTGGTTTATACGCTAAAGCAACATGCCCGCAAATTGGAGAAACGAGGATATGGACCCATGATCATTAATAGACTCTCCACTAGTGGTGCAGTTCAATTGGCCACTTTAGAAGGTGATATCTTGCCGAACTATATCAGTGGTTGTCGAGTCAAGTTATATCAAGAACCCCTTACAGAGGAAATGCTAATGAGACTCAACACTGCTAAGAAGCGAAAAGAAGAGGAGTTAAGGGTTAGAGAAGAAGCACAGGCAGAGGCTAGAGAGCGCATAAGGCGAAATAAGTTGAGGCGACTAGGCCTAGATGTCAACACAAAAGCTCCCAAATATCACATGGACATGTGCCAAAAATCGGGCATAACTACTTCTCGAATAATTGATAGACGACCCTTTGTGACTATAGAGGTAGGACAAGGAAAGAGTGTAAAGACGGTGAGAGCATTGGTTGACTCAGGTGCAACAACTAGTGCAGTTAGACTTTCATACTGCCAAGACCTGCAATTGGACATCAAGCCCATAGAAGCCTATCTCATAGGATTGGGAGGTGTGGAAACCCCTTGTTTGGGCGAGGTGGAACTTCCCATTTACCTTCACGATGTTCCAATGAAAGTCAAAACGCTAGTGTGTCATGATGAGGACCTCACAGAGCCACTTGTCTTGGGTCAAGATTGGATTTACGACCATGCTGTCAACTTGAACCTAAGAATTCAACTTCTTCATGTTTGGGCATAGGAACAATGCATTACATTAGAATTGGAGAATTGCATGGCCACTGACCAGGACACCACACGCTCTCTTCTTTCCTCTGAGGCTAATCTTCTCGAACAAGATGTTGTAAATGTCAAAAGCTCTATGATCCAGAGGGACACAATCATGGAAGGACAATCGCAAAGGCAAGAAGAACCTTCTTCCTTTTCAAAGAGTAAAGCATCCACATTAGTTCAACCTCAGAAGCAAACAAAACAGTGCAAGATAGCCAGCCTATCAAATAGACAAAGAGCCTTCAAGAAGAAAGAAGTTATGGGTATGAAGCAGATCTGGGTAAAGAAAGGAGTGCAACCATCGATGTTGCCTCAAAGATTCCCACCCAACCAAATCGACCATGAAAAAAGAAGGACCAAGCACCTACGAGAGGCTCAAGCACAAAGAATCCAACAAATTTGGGTACCAAAGCTATCAAAGAAGGCCGACCACAATCAGGTACAAATTTGGGTGCCTAAAAAATTAGCTACAGCTCAACACGGGCGATTACAGATGTGGGTACCCAAGAAGCTCTTACATACACAACGGCCTATGCTCCCCACCATGCAAAAGGTCTCAACAAAGAAGCCAAGGAAAGCAAAAGGTAAGAACAAAACACAAAGACCAAAAGAAGATAAACTCAACCCTTCTGCAAAAGTAAGCAGGCAATCATCAAGGATATGGGTTTGGAAGCCAAAAACACCAGCAACATCCATAGAACCAAAGGGCCAACCACACTGGATACCAAAGTTGGGAAAGCATCCAAAGATGAAGTGGCCTGAGGTGATCTCTACAGGGCCAAATCCTATTCTAAAATGGGTTCCAATCACGAGGATTACATCATTTCGAGATCCAATCGACACCTCCAATCAAAGAATGCATCAAGTATGCAAGTAACATCAAAAGCCTCGGCCAGCAACAACCATGTGCCTTTGGCATAACCCTGTCTGTTGCACCATTCAGCTCATGCATTTTCAAAGTATGCACCCATATAGGGCCACATTACACGGCCGCGCATAGACACAATTGAGAAATCCCAGGCACATGAGACACACTTGACATATGTAATATATTTTATCGATCCTAACCTTCTTCTGCTTGTTTTATAATTGTTCCAGAAAAAAAAAAGGGAAGAGAGAACAGGTCCATGCGCTCGACGACACTCATCGGTGAACCATTTGCAAGGACGTTCATCAACCAGAAAGACAAGCCAATCATCAACCACGGTGATGGGCACACAACAAGAAGAGACAAAAATCGACCGACCTTTCACCATGGTAAGCACCAACTACTTTGGCAATAGGCTCACCATGATAGATTAGGATGCCTCTTCGTCAACATACCCTTGAGCACTTAGCTCAAGATCCAATCTCTTGCACCAGACTTCTTCCCATGCATTTTCCAAGTACGCATCCATAGGGCCACATTACAAGGCCATGCACAAGGCACATATTTTGTTCAACCCATGCACTAATGCACTTACCCACCATTCATTATGGGTTACAAGTACTTGGCATGAAACCTATGGAAGCCATCTTTGGAAGAACCAGACGACATCAAGATGACAACAACAAGAGCAAAGAAGCCATCCACCACCAAGAGTTGCTCACAATCAACATCGATCACCTCCTTTGAGCAGCTAGCAGTTTTAGAAAGCTCACAAATGCACCATCAAGATGGAATACACGAAAGATGTCCATACAAAGGGACTACAACCTGCAAGAGCTAGCAGTGGCAAAGTGAAGAACTAGACAAACAACTAGGCTACATTGGAAAGAGGGACCGCTCCTGTTGATACACGAACGACACTACCTCTCAACGTACTACATGGGACAAGCACCACAACAAGGGTCTGTCAGGGACGACAGACTCAAGAGGGGGGGGAGTGTTGAAGCTCATGGTCAAGGACAAAGCATGGAAGTGCATCAAGGAAGTGGACACACAAGAACAAGGAGCAAGTAGGGAGCTCCAAGAAGCACCTGTCAAATTTTGAGAAGAAATCCCTATAAAAATAGTGATTTTCATCACTAAAAATCATTGTAAACACCATTTTCCATTTTTGTAACTCCATTTTGTTCAAGCCGAGGAGTCCTCGAGCTTGAGGAGTATTAGAACTACCATCCTACCAATTTTCATAATTTTTAGACTCCGTTTGAGCCCTCAAATAAGCCCTGGAACCTATTTTTTAACTAGGCCGGACACTAGGTCTGGACAGGGCCAAAACCACTCAAAAAAAACTATAAAAAGGGCTGGAGAGCTCATTTTTGAGGTTATCTTGTTGTAGATTTCAGCTTTGTAAGAGAGCTCTTTTGCAATCGAAGATCTTCCATTGTTCCACTCTTTGCTCTTACTTTGTGCACGTGTGTGTGTATGTGTGTGCATGCTTGTGTGCTTTCACTCACGCACTTGTGCCCATCACTTGCTCACGGTCTTCATACCGGTCCTCATGTCTCCACGGATTGACATTTATGAGGTGTATCTCCTTATGTTGGTACTCACCATTGTGCTAGAGTGACAAACCCATTTAGAGGTAAGTCTATGCATGCTTCTGGGCGACTGTGTGTTCGTGCATATTGAATAAGAGTGGTTAACGGCTCCTTGAGTGAGTGAACCCTGTCGTGTATGCTGTGATTCGTGCGGGGCCAGTTGAGCCCGCAAGCAAGCCTTAGGCACCCAAATTTGTCTTGATTGTGGGCCGGCCTTCATCGACTTCTTGGGCACCCAGATAGATTTCACTTTCTTAAAAGAAGTTTTGGACGTCTTCTTATTAGTATCATGTCGTTGATTACTAATAGGAAGTTGAGATAGTTGTTGTGACTTGACTGCAATAGGCCACTCGCCTTTCCGCACCCACAATTGTTTCAATGACTGAGTCGTTCTGCTTCGCTCGTTCTTTTGGCCTCCAGCATAGATAGTCTTCCATAATTGATCTGACTTTGGTTGCTGCCTCCCTCTGGCCTTTGGAAAAGAAGGGAGTTCCGTCAAGGCCTTGAATTCTTTATTGAGATCTCCATTCCTCTGCATCACATAGCTTTGGACAAGAATAGCATGGTCAACTTCATGTGTACCCCTAGAAGGACCAGGAGTCTATGCCTTTTCTAGTTCCTTGAGTGCTCCATTATCTAACTCAACTCTAATTCGACTCTGATTCACCCATACCTGAAGAAGTCCACTTCTTAGGTTTAAGTTGACTGCATGGTCATAGATCCAGTCTTGACCCAAGACCAGAGGCTCAGTGAGATCCTCGTTTGGACACACTAGTACCTTAACTATCATTGGAACATCTTGAATGGAGAGGGGGAGTTCCACCTCGCCCATGCAAGGGGTTTCCACACCTCCCAATCCTATGAGATATGCTTCTATAGGATTGACTGTTAATTTCAATTCTCGATAGTAAGAAAGTCTCACCGCACTAGTGGCTGCACCTGAGTCAATTAATGCTCGCACGGTTTTTGCACTAACTCCTTGTCCTATCTCTAAAGTCACAAAAGGTCGTCGATCTATTATTCTTTGGGAACTTATTCCTGAGACTTCACACATTGCCACATGATATCCTGGATCCTCATAGGCACCTATCCGAGGTTGATCCCTACCCTGCCGTCTCAACTTCGTCCTTCTGACGCGTTCTAAAGATTCTGCTTGAGCTTCTTCTCGAACTCGTTGTTCTTCTTCTTTGCGTTTCTTAGCAGTGTTGAGTCGACTGAGCATTTCTTCTGTCAGAGGTTCTTGATACAGCTTGACTCTGCACCCGCTGATGTAGTTAGGGAGAATATCGCCTTCTAAAGTGGCCAGTTGTACTGCTCGACTCGTTGAAATCCTATTTATAATCATAGGTCCATAGCCACGTTTCTCTAATTTTCGTGCATGTTGCTTCAAAGTGTAGACTAAAACTAGGTCTCCAGCCTTTAATCCTTTATCGTTAACATGGGCATCAAAGTACGCCTTCTGTCGTTTCTTAGCTGCATATATTCTGGCTGCAGCTCTTAGTCTGGTCTCACCTAATCGTTCAAGGTCAAAAAGTCTCGAAGAGAGTTCATGGCCCGTCCACTCATGCTCCTGTGCTATTCTCAAAGTGGGAATCAAGAAGTCCAAAGGTAGCACAACATTTTGACCAAATACCATCTGAAAAGGTGTGGCTTGGAGTACCGTTTTATAGGCCACTCGGTATGCCCAAACAGCATGATGTAGCTGTTTGTCCCAATCAGAGCGTTTGTTATTCACCAATTTGGTAAGCACATTGCATAGAATCTTGTTTGTGCTTTGGGCTTGTCCATTAGCTTGTGGGTGATAGGGGGCAGACTTCTTGTGTATCACCAAGAACTCTTGAAGAAGGTTTTCAATGACTTCATTCAAGAAGTGAGTCCCTCTATCACTTACTAGCTCTATGGGTAGCCCGTATCTAGTGAATACATTCTCAAATAAGAACTTAGCAGTGGTTTGCGCATCATTCTTCATCGTAGCTTTTACTTCTACCCATTTCGTTAGATAGTCTATGGCAACAATGATGTATTCAGCATGTGAACCCTTGGCTAGGTGATTAATAGGACCTACAAAGTCTATTCCCCACTTAGAGAATGCACGTCCACCCATCATAGGTTTCAGTGGCATCTCATCCTTGCGTATAGGATACTGAGTTCTCTGACAAGCATCACACCATTTCACATAGGTATGTGCATCCATGTGAAGGGTCGGCCACCAGAAGCCCGCAAATAGTATTGCCTTGATCACCCGATCTGGTCCAAAGTGTCCTCCTACTACACCTTAGTGAGCAGTTTCCAAGATTTTGACATATTCACTCTCATGGACACATAGTCTCAGGTAACCATCTTTACCACGCTTGTATAGATTATCACCAATGAGTGAGTAATCCTGGGCTTCTTGTTCTAAACTCCTTTTCCTAGCCAGATTCATGTATGGAGGGAATGTTTTTGTCCTCAGGAAGGATACTAGTGGTTCACTCCAATCTGGCACTATGGACACTTGATAAAGAGTGGCATGTTCCACAGGTGGTTTAGTGCAACAGATTGGGCATTCCTTGCACAACTTTTGGACATCAGCTTCCATAGTAGGCCAATGCACTCCGAGTCTCCTTAGTGTCTGTAGGGTTCGTTGTTTTGAGTAGTGTTGCTCTAATGCACCTACATGTGCTAATTGCAACCATTTAGCGTACTCATCCTCTTCCACACAACAAGCCAAGATCCCTTGATCTGTGTGCTTGTACATACTTCCAGCCATGATGTGGTACTTTTGGGCTTTTACTACCTCTCTATCCTGTGTGGCTATTACTGGGTGGTTAGGCCCGTATGTCAATACTGGCACTAATGGCTTAGCCCACTGCGGCACCACTTCCAAATTAAACAAGTAAGCATCAGGTAAGTCATCTGACACTCCTTGTGGGGCTTCTCCTGATGTGATCCTTGAGAGATGATCTGCTCTCAGGTGAGTTTTGCCTTTCCTCACTACTACCTCAAAGTCATATTCCATTAGTAAGAGAAACCATCTTACTAATCTACCTGTATTACACGGCTTGTTTACCAGGTACAGTAGAGCTTGGTGATCACTAAAAAATTTGAACTTATTTGCAAGCAAGTAGTGTCTAAACTTTTGAACTGCGTACACCATGCCTAATCCTTCTCGTTCGGTGGTTGTATAGTTCCGTTCAACAGCATTCAATTGTCTACTGGCATAGGCAATAGGGAGATCCATATTACCTTCACCCGTAGGTTGTGCAAGTACACATCCAATAGCATAATTGGAGGCATCCACATGAACATGGAATGGCTTGTTCCAATCTGGTGTGGTCAAGATTGGTGTTGAACATAATCTTTGTTTAAGCTCCTGGAAGGAATTCTCACATTCATCAATCCACTCAAAGTTAGTCAGAAGTCCGTACATGGGCTTTGCAATGATAGCGTACATATGAATGAACCGGCGGTAGTAACCACAATGCCCCATGAAAGCCTGTACTTCCTTGACGTTCTTTGGCCTAGGTAGTTCTGCGATGGCTCTCACCTTCTCTTCGTCAGTGGATATACCATTCTTAGACACTATGTGTCCTAGAATTTTGCCTTGCCTGACCATGAAAACACACTTTTCTGGGTTCAGGCAGACTTGATAGTCTCTGCATTTATCAAAGATATGTCTGAGTTCAAGTATATGGGTCTGTCTAATGTTGGAATGAGCGCAAAGATCATCAACATAGACTTCCAAATTCTTCCTCAAGAACTCTTTAAACACGTGACACATCAATCTTTGAAAGGTAGCAGGTGCATTAGTAAGCCCGAATGGTATTACCCGAAAGGCAAATATGCCCCACTCCGTAGCAAAAGCCGTCTTATGCTGGTCCTCTAGAGCTATGGCTACTTGATTGTAGCCCGAAAATCCATCAAGCAAGCTGTACACTTCCTTGCCTGCTACTCTTTCTAAGAGGTGTTATGTGATAGGAAGCGGATAGTTATCTTGAATTGTGGCTGCATTGACCTTCTTCAAGTTAATGCATACATGCAGCTTTCCATTTTTCTTGGGCACCACTACGATGGGGGATACCCACTCAGTGTGCTCAATTTCATAGATGAATCCAGCTTCAACCAGTCTATCTATCTCCTCTTTGATCTTAGCCGCATAGTTATCATTATATGTGTATGGCTTTTGCTTGGAGGGTTTGGCATCTGAGGTCATGGGGATAGTGTGTGAGCATATGTCTGGATCAACACCCTTCAAATCCTTGTAACTCCAAGCGAATACATCTCTATATTCTCTCAGCAAGGCTATCAACTCTTGCTCTTCTTCTTCCGTCAGGTCATGTCCTATGTAAGTGCATCTCTCTTTCTCCTTCTTCTATGGCTACTACTATCTTCTTGGTGGTTTCTTTGTTATCATAGGCCTCCCCTGATTGCACCCCTTGTTTAGGCATCCTTATCATGACTCTCCTATCGTCTATTTCATACTTCTTAAAATTTTCCGGGACCTCAAACAAAGATTCTCCCTCTTCTCGTGTGACTTCTCTCTTCTTTCTTTTCTTTACTTCCTCCTTCAGGGTCACATGTGTGGCTAGCCTTACATCATTTGTAAGCTCTCCGAATGCATCACGGCTAGGTTCACACTCTTCTAACACTGCTTCTCCCATGATCGGCTCTATGGAGAAGACTGAAATGTCATAGCCATCTTCATCATAGTGAGGTGTCCATCGTTCTTCATTGATGGCTACATCCATTGTTGCTAGAATTTTTGCCCAGCCGTGGGGTTCAAATTCCTCGTCCGGAAATACTATAGGTGCATAGGCTGGGTCTTGAATTGATCTATGTGTTTCCTTCGCACCTACCTCTCTCGATTTTTCTCTTTTCTCCTCTTCCATTGCCACTTACACATCCATAAGTGAGTGTCTTCATGCATCCATGAGGATCCTAATCCTATGGAATGTACCGATTCCGTATCATCTATGGCTCTATGGATGGGGTTCCATTGGATAGGAGGGACATCTCTATGAGAGTAATCCTTGAGATTGACTTTGGTTGTAACACCTAAGTGTTGCAAATACAAGGAATTGGTTCCCTAATCCTGTACCACTTGCAACTGCCGCATAAATGGTCTCCCCAAAATCATCTCATAGGCTTGATTTTTGCTAAAGTCACAGATAGCAAATGTGTGCTCAAACTCTACACCACAAGTAGTGAGAGTTATCCCCTAGAGGGGATAACTCTCACTACTTGTGGTGTAGAGTTTGAGCACACATTTGCTATCTGTGACTTTAGCAAAAATCAAGCCTATGAGATGATTTTGGGGAGACCATTTATGCGGCAGTTGCAAGTGGTACAGGATTAGGGAACCAATTCCTTGTATTTGCAACACTTAGGTGTTACAACCAAAGTCAATCTCAAGGATTACTCTCATAGAGATGTCCCTCCTATCCAATGGAACCCCATCCATAGAGCCATAGATGATACGGAATCGGTACATTCCATAGGATTAGGATCCTCATGGATGCATGAAGACACTCACTTATGGATGTGTAAAGTGGCAATGGAAGAGGAGAAAAGAGAAAAATCGAGAGAGGTAGGTGCGAAGGAAACACATAGATCAATTCAAGACCCAGCCTATGCACCTATAGTATTTCCGGACGAGGAATTTGAACCCCACGGCTGGGCAAAAATTCTAGCAACAATGGATGTAGCCATCAATGAAGAACGATGGACACCTCACTATGATGAAGATGGCTATGACATTTCAGTCTTCTCCATAGAGCCGATCATGGGAGAAGCAGTGTTAGAAGAGTGTGAACCTAGCCGTGATGCATTCGGAGAGCTTACAAATGATGTAAGGCTAGCCACACATGTGACCCTGAAGGAGGAAGTAAAGAAAAGAAAGAAGAGAGAAGTCACACGAGAAGAGGGAGAATCTTTGTTTTGAGGTCCCGGAAAATTTTAAGAAGTATGAAATAGACGATAGGAGAGTCATGATAAGGATGCCTAAACAAGGGGTGCAATCAGGGGAGGCCTATGATAACAAAGAAACCACCAAGAAGATAGTAGTAGCCATAGAAGAAGGAGAAGAGAGATGCACTTACATAGGACATGACCTGACGGAAGAAGAAGAGCAAGAGTTGATAGCCTTGCTGAGAGAATATAGAGATGTATTCGCTTGGAGTTACAAGGATTTGAAGGGTGTTGATCCAGACATATGCTCACACACTATCCCCATGACCTCAGATGCCAAACCCTCCAAGCAAAAGCCATACACATATAATGATAACTATGCGGCTAAGATCAAAGAGGAGATAGATAGACTGGTTGAAGCTGGATTCATCTATGAAATTGAGCACACTGAGTGGGTATCCCCCATCGTAGTGGTGCCCAAGAAAAATGGAAAGCTGCATGTATGCATTAACTTGAAGAAGGTCAATGCAGCCACAATTCAAGATAACTATCCGCTTCCTATCACATAACACCTCTTAGAAAGAGTAGCAGGCAAGGAAGTGTACAGCTTGCTTGATGGATTTTCGGGCTACAATCAAGTAGCCATAGCTCTAGAGGACCAGCATAAGACGGCTTTTGCTACGGAGTGGGGCATATTTGCCTTTCGGGTAATACCATTCGGGCTTACTAATGCACCTGCTACCTTTCAAAGATTGATGTGTCACGTGTTTAAAGAGTTCTTGAGGAAGAATTTGGAAGTCTATGTTGATGATCTTTGCGCTCATTCCAACATTAGACAGACCCATATACTTGAACTCAGACATATCTTTGATAAATGCAGAGACTATCAAGTCTGCCTGAACCCAGAAAAGTGTGTTTTTCATGGTCAGGCAAGGCAAAATTCTAGGACACATAGTGTCTAAGAATGGTATATCCACTGACGAAGAGAAGGTGAGAGCCATCGCAGAACTACCTAGGCCAAAGAACGTCAAGGAAGTACAGGCTTTCATGGGGCATTGTGGTTACTACCGCCGGTTCATTCATATGTACGCTATCATTGCAAAGCCCATGTACGGACTTCTGACTAACTTTGAGTGGATTGATGAATGTGAGAATTCCTTCCAGGAGCTTAAACAAAGATTATGTTCAACACCAATCTTGACCACACCAGATTGGAACAAGCCATTCCATGTTCATGTGGATGCCTCCAATTATGCTATTGGATGTGTACTTGCACAACCTACGGGTGAAGGTAATATGGATCTCCCTATTGCCTATGCCAGTAGACAATTGAATGCTGTTGAACGGAACTATACAACCACCGAACGAGAAGGATTAGGCATGGTGTACGCAGTTCAAAGTTTAGACACTACTTGCTTGCAAATAAGTTCAAATTTTTTAGTGATCACCAAGCTCTACTGTACCTGGTAAACAAGCCGTGTAATACAGGTAGATTAGTAAGATGGTTTCTCTTACTAATGGAATATGACTTTGAGGTAGTAGTGAGGAAAGGCAAAACTCACCTGAGAGCAGATCATCTCTCAAGGATCACATCAGGAGAAGCCCCACAAGGAGTGTCAGATGACTTACCTGATGCTTACTTGTTTAATTTGGAAGTGGTGCCGCAGTGGGCTAAGCCATTAGTGCCAGTATTGACATACGGGCCTAACCACCCAGTAATAGCCACACAGGATAGAGAGGTAGTAAAAGCCCAAAAGTACCACATCATGGCTGGAAGTATGTACAAGCACACAGATCAAGGGATCTTGGCTTGTTGTGTGGAAGAGGATGAGTACGCTAAATGGTTGCAATTAGCACATGTAGGTGCATTAGAGCAACACTACTCAAAACAACGAACCCTACAGACACTAAGGAGACTCGGAGTGCATTGGCCTACTATGGAAGCTGATGTCCAAAAGTTGTGCAAGGAATGCCCAATCTGTTGCACTAAACCACCTGTGGAACATGCCACTCTTTATCAAGTGTCCATAGTGCCAGATTGGAGTGAACCACTAGTATCCTTCCTGAGGACAAAAACATTCCCTCCATACATGAATCTGGCTAGGAAAAGGAGTTTAGAACAAGAAGCCCAGGATTACTCACTCATTGGTGATAATCTATACAAGCGTGGTAAAGATGGTTACCTGAGACTATGTGTCCATGAGAGTGAATATGTCAAAATCTTGGAAACTGCTCACTAAGGTGTAGTAGGAGGACACTTTGGACCAGATCGGGTGATCAAGGCAATACTATTTGCGGGCTTCTGGTGGCCGACCCTTCACATGGATGCACATACC